>CM067350.1:17271200-17280390 GCA_034190875.2 Urechis unicinctus | reverse complement strand
TCCATTGATTTGTTGGACAATTTGAAAAGTTCTCAATACAGTGCTTCCCCATTAACATTTATTGAAAGCAATTTATGGACTGTCAGCACCTGCGTTACCACGCTGGTAAATATGATACGTTGCTATGTTATTCAAGTAGATGGCGAAAAGTACCAACACCACACAATATAAGCCTTATAGTGGTTGTGCCGAAGATCAAGATTTCGATATAACATGATAATAACGTTTTTAAGTCATAGCTTGGTTGGTTCGCGAAACTTATTGATGAATCTGGTATGTTCGATAGTTTGATCACTTTATTAAGGAAGCCGCACTTAATACGCAGTCCTTTTGCTTAGTGTTAAGTGATGGAAGATTTCACATATGATTGAATATGGACGCTTTCTTATGCTCGACAGACGTTATTAATCTTAAAGGTGTGACAGGCTGATAGCAGTTCTTGAGCTGTGACAAGGTGTTGAATATTCTGATTCTGTGTGATTTGGTAAACCGTTGCAAGTGATGTACAGGTATGGCACATACTTCTGGTTACATGCCACTGCTGAAGTGATTCTTTTTAACACAACGTTCACAGATACCTCTTATCAGGGTTTGTACCTTTATGTTTCATAATGTTCAATCTGGTTATATAATGTAGGAAAGGCTCGCAACTTGTCAATGCATATGCACAAAGTGAGAATAGGGTAAATTGTTGAATATCCATTGCTTGTTTTATCAATTGACGTTGTCATCCACAGTGTGGATTATGTTCAGGCACAAGAAGGCTATCACCATTTTGCTTGCTTCAACACATTTATTCATTTTAAAAACCTGCATGAATTGTGAAGCGGTATATTCTTTCTACTGTCGCCAAATTACCCTCAACATAAACTGGCAATTCAATTATCAGTGGTTGATCCCGAATAGCTACGTTTTCATTTAAGTAAAAAAATATACGTTAAACTCTTCTTATTAATGTAACCGTATAGGATTGGCGGCGTCGTATATGGGTTATTAAAATCCTGTGAATATATGAATATTCAGCTTGGATATTGTATTGTTATATTCTCTTTAATGTTCAGCGTGAAGCACAATATGTGCATTAGAAAATCATAATTATGTTCTAATTGGCAAAACGCCGATGCAATTAAATTTGCCAGGCATTTTGCTAACGAAATGTTTTGATTACAATCATCTAGTGCGTTTTCGCGGCATTATATTATGTACGTAGCAGATTACGGCGACAGGAAAGGCCACAACCGACTTACAGTTTATCTTAACCTGCATAGTTCACCCTACACCTTCATATACTCGCTTTTGATTTGCTCACTGATTGGCCTAGAGAATACACAAGTTATAATTGTTCATAGCTATGGGATGAGAATGGAGCATACGTATCTGGGTTCAAGTGTATTTCACTGAATTGTACGATGATATAAGTAAGATAAATTCCATAGGATAAATATGAGGCACCAACCGAATCCTACACTTATTTTGGTTAAGCATCGACAGCAGCACAGGTACTGTGGCGTTACGATAGCTCATGTTTCTGAGGACTGTGCGTCATCGGATTCAACATTGGCTGTTTGCATGACCAAGAACAGAGTCTTCCTTATTTTTTACCGCGTTATTACAGTCGTTTATACCCATTTGTGAGCATTCAAGTTACGGCATCGAGACGGTTAATACAACTATGATGATCTGTGGATGATGCATTGGTTACGCAGCGTTTTCAATATTTTGTTTCACTCGTTACCACAAGGTATGTGCACCTTCGATGCAATATTGGCTGTATTTGCATTGCCTATATCCTGCTATCAAATGTGACGCTGCCATATGACATATAGGAGAAGCACCCTTCTTCAAACCAGAAAGAACACATTCGTTTGAAAACTTAATGAGCTTTTTGTGTGTCTGAAGGCGGATCGGCGTAAGATATTACATTCTGCAATTTTGTACTTTTTACCAATTTGTGAAAGCACAAGGTATTTTATTTTTCCGCTTGGTAGACAAACTTACTAAACAACTGCGCATAATAAAGTGTTTATTGACAGCTCAGTTTTGCTTATATGCAAAAAGTAACTGTTGATACTTTGATATTTGGAAATCCAGGTGATGCTGACTAACAATAAATATTTCGTGTTCACTTTAAATATGGGGCATTATTATGGTATTATGTCATTCGTTATTCATACGTATCCATGATTGTAGTAAATGATCACTGTTTAAATAGCGTGAAGCGTGTTAAGATTATTTTCAACGCACAGCACTGTTCGTGAATCAAGAAACAAAACGGCGACAATTTGCATTTCCTAATAAAGTCTCTCAGCCCAAGGGGCAAACCAGCGATTTGGTAAACTTTGCATTGGAACTCAGTAAATGTTGGTGATTAACTGTAAAATTGTTTTATGTAACATGAAGCAAGCTATTATCCAAAACAGTTGCTGCAATCTAACCATACTTTTCAGAATGCAAATTCATCACATCACGAACCGTGATGTTGATGTTTCTTATATACAAAAATAATAAACATAATATGTTCATTGAACTAGCATTTGAAATATCTATGATGTTGCAACCAGGAACACAGCAACATATCAGCCTCTATCCATTTGGTACCCCAATCATCATGCAACCAATCTGTGCTTGATATTAGATGTGTGGTATGGTGAAATTGTATTGCACGAATAATTATCAATTAATTGACGTCAATTACCATGTTGTGGGTTCATTGGATGCGGGGAATTAAAATTTACAATATATGACATAGGAACTGAGGGGGTTTGATATTGCAATAGCCAGCGTTATTTAAAACTACATGCAGTTGTATACTCTTACTGCTCGTTGGAATTTAAGATGTGATGTAGGAGCGTTTCGAGTTATCTCGCAAACACATACAAACATATTAAAATACCTATAAAACATACATTCACACACACACTCTTGTAAAATATATATATATATATATATATATATATATATATAATATATATATATATATATATATATATATATATATAATAAATTTATATTATATATATATAAATATATATATATATACATAATCATATGCATATTTATATATATATATATATATATATATACATATAATAAATTCGACACACATATATATATACATATTCTATCATATATATATACATATATATACATTTATATGTATACATATATATATATTTATACATATATATATACATGAACATATATGTTTATATAGGTATATATATATATATATATATATATATATATATATATATATATATATATATATATATATATATATATATATATGTGTGTGTGTTTATATATATATATATATATAATTAATGAGGTTACATTTACCACTGAAGCGTGCTGTAAAAATCATATGTAACGCAGAATTCAGAGCACATTCTCCTGAGTTATTTGTACTATGTCAAATCCTAAATATTTTTAATCTGCACCCACTAAGATGTTGTTTATTAATGTTCAAGTATAGATTAAACTTGTTGCCTGAAACTTTATTTAATATGTTCAGAACCAAAGATACTGTACACGGTTATCACACTAGGCAATTATTAGGATATAGACTTCCTTGTTGTCGTACAACATTAAAGCAAAAATCGTTTACTTAAATGGCCCCATATTTCTGGAATGACATTGTCATTGTACATAATATTGAAATTAATAAGAGCTATCATATATTTAAGGAACAATCATTCCTGTACATTATATCCTCCATTCAATAGCAATATATCTTATCATGTATGTGACATTATATCATTGAATAGGAATATATATTTTTTACTTTCTTTCAGCTGCTAGTTACTTCTGTCATTAAGTGTTGTTAATCAAGGAAACTGAAAAAAACAGTTTACTGTTCCAGTTTCCATTTGTCTCAATACACTTGATGTTAAATCTGTAAAACTGTTGTTGTTGTTGTATTTGTATTATTTGGGAGAATAAACTATTATTATTCATTTATTTAGAGTGTGTGTGTGTGTGTGTGAGAGAGAGAGAGAGAGAGAGAGAGACAGAGAGAGAGAGAGAGAGAGAGAGAGAGAGAGAGGGAGCACAAAATATCCAATTGGGTCCCTAGCATTAGGCAGTGCTAACTTTCGTTCATTAGGCAATGATTGTCGCATCCTTTTGGTATTATCGCTTAGCGTCACGTTGTAGATCTGCAGCCCCCTAAAATTATCCTCTGCATATGAAAAAGTCAAGTAAACTTGGCAAATAATTTCAAAAATAATCAGTTAGATGATTTTGATATTTTCATACATTATACGTGCCGAATATTTTTATAATTCAGTAATCCACTCGCCGATTTTATAGCACGTTTATGAAGAACTATTGTAACAATATCTGCAACATATACCATTAATTTGTCTATTAATAACTATCGCGCCGAGTATCAATCAAATGTACTGGTACGCCGCACATAATCACTGCCACTTCCTTTGATTTTCCACTACTAACACTATACATTGCGCAAATAACCCTCATAAGAGTATCTATTACGAAAATCGTTTCTAGGCTACGGAAGAGTATCACTTCTTAACGTTCTGCTAGCGTGCTGCATTTGGTCCACATCAATTTGTCAACCACGTCATACTTAGACACGTTTGCTTATTGGCACACTTAGTTCAAGGTGATCTAACAAATGGCAGCTTATAGTGCAATTGATCTCATGATGTTCTACCAACAACCTGCTATGTACGACCACCATTTGAAAGCCACGCAATCAATTCGTGTTGCGCTGTAAACGTAATGTATGCTAAGCAGGTATAATTCCTCAGAGACTATTGAAACCATAATTATCTGAAGTGTCTGATTTATTGACGACGTTTGATTAAAATGTGCGCCGTTTCGGATTCTGTTGACCATGTGCGCCTGTGATTGTGCCGCCGTTATATTTCTTATGAAATTTGTCCCACTCGTTTCATTGTGCATTTCGGTTAAATATACTTGTACCCAGATAAGTTTGTTCCATTATTATCCAATACATATACTCATTCACAACTGGTTTATTTGATACGTCATTCAGTAAGAAAACACAACGCGACAATATGAAGGCTTAGAATTAACTATGCAGGTCAAGATAAACATTATAATGTTGAAGGAGTTGCTGTCTACTAGGATATATACAGGCAAACTGAATTGTATCGATGTTCTGTCAAAAAGAGAGCAACCATGATTTCTTCCTGCGAATATTGTGGTACGTGCTGAACCCTACTGATAAGTTACTTCTATAGCAGCACAGTGTCCATTGCGCATATTCATATATCCGTAGGGCTTTAATGCAACATATACGATGTCGCCAATTCTATACGGTTACAATCATTATAATGGGTTGATATATGCAAACGTAGATAGCCTGGATAGGCTAAATGAAAAACCGAATTGCCAATTTTACGATGAGGGAAATTTAGTGACAGTAGAAAGAACATACCGCCACTCACTGCATCACCATAATAGGTTCACAGGCATTGAAATAAATAAATGCGAGCAAAATGATGTTTGCCTTTTTGTGCCTGATCATAATCAACACTTAAGTTGACTTCATCAATTGATAACACAATCCATTGACTTTCAACGAATCACCCTATCCTCACTTTGGGCTACTGGATTAACAAGTTGCAAGCATTTCAGACCTTATATAACTTCACCAGATTCCCTGACGCACCATGAATGACATAAAAGGTGTATATAATAAGCCATAATGACACTATCAATCCCATAAAGTCATCGTTATCTTTCTGTCAATGTTTTTCTACCTTTCAGGTTGCGATATGACAAAAAGGACCTTACTGCCTGATATCCGATATATTCACATTCACAGCAAGTTCTTCTGTACTCTGGCTCAACCCTAACACGGTAAGATTCAATTTTGCATAATACACTTCTTCTTCTAAGGGACCGGAAAAGTAATACACCCTGAAAAACAATAGTAGATAAGGTTTTAAATAAACTTCTGTACAATTTACATGCTCTGTACAATGCCAACGCAAGCAGCTTATTGCATGACATTATATTCTGGCGTCATTTGTGTAATCCTGATGCTGTGATGTATCGAATTTGTTATCAACGTAATGGTTATCCGGGATTGGAAAAAAATAATTGACTTATCATCATAAATATTTACAATTTTCTTTTCGCCAATCATGCATTATCTTAACAGCTGTAAACATTGCGCTGTGGCTTTCGCCGATATCTGTCCGGGTTATTACTCAAGGCGTGCAAAGAATAACCTACTTTATACTCACCAAGGGACACTATACTATTGTCAAGCACCAAGCATGGACCGCAAACGGCCCCGTAGTAATCAACAAAGTAGATTTAAGGTGAACATTATAAACCATAAGGGCACAAACCTTGATATGAGGCATCTGTGGACGTTTTCTTAATATGAATCAAACAAACAACGGCGTGTAGCCACTACCTGTATATCACTTGCAGCGGTTTACTGAATCACACAGAATCAGAATTTAATTTATATGTATTCACATAAATGAAAAATTAGCTATTCGGGATCGACCACTGAACATTGAATTGCAAATTTATGTTGAGGGTTATTTAGCGACAGTAGAAAGAATATACCGCTTCACAATAACTGCAGGTTTTTAAAATGCGTGGTTGGCTTCTTGGGCCTAAACATAATCCACACTGTGGTTGACAACGTCAATTGAAAAAACAATCCATGGATATTTAACCATTTACCCTATTCTCACTTTGTGCATATGCATTGACAAGTTGCGAGCCTTTCATACCTTAAATTACTTATATAACCAGATTGAACATTATGAACCATAAGTACAAACCATGAAATGAGGTATCTGTGAACGTTGTCTTAAAATGAACCACTCCAGCAGTGGCATGTAACCAGAAGTATGTGCTATACCTGTACATCACGTGCAACGGTTTACTGAATCACACCGAAACACAATATTCAACACCTTGTCACAGCTCAAGAACAGCTATCAGCCTTTCACACCTTTAAGATTGATAATGTCTATCGAGCACAAGAAAATTCAAGCAGATACGAAATCGTGTATCACTTTTCATTGAGCAACTGTTTGCAACGCAAGTGCGCTTGCTTGAATATGTACTCAAACAATCAAACATACCAGATTCTTCTATAATTGTTAAACCAGGAAATATAAGCATTATTATCCCATCGTCTCGAAATCTTGATTGGTGGCGAAACCACTGTGAGGTAAATCCTGAACAATCGTCTAGAGAAATATATGTCTATTGACACCGCGTATTTATACCGACATGTTCCTGCGAATTTACCAATGTAACAGTGTGGTAGCAACAATTATATGACGAGTTATACGGCTAATATTCGTTGTTTGCATTTCAATCAAATGAAAATCCACTGTGAGTCGTGCCCTTATTATATCCCATATATAAGCAAGAACTAGACTCCAAAGCAAACACCCACTGAATATATCTAGCATACTATAATCTAGCAGGACCCAATGTGCTTTGACACTGATATAACGTACGTTGCAAAACTATTTTTCGGAGGTTGGAATTTACACATTGGAGTAGAAAAACTCTTTGACTGGAAGCACTTGACACCAAAGGCGCAATAAAGTAGTTGGTGTTAATGGATTGTCAGCGGTCCATTTAGTCGTTATTGCAATAATTGCAAACAGTGTAACTAGGAATGTTTCTTCGGTCTATTGAGCAACTCGTTGGTCTTTACATACAATTATCACTCATGTTTCATTCATTTTAGTTCAATGTGATCAGGTGTTCGTGAAGAGATCCTTCATTGGACACATATCAATTTAATACCTTAGGGTCACCTCAAGGTACAACTATAGTCCCCCCTATAATACAATGCAATATAGATACCGCAACTCAGACGAAACACCTGCTCCGTGCTTTGCTTGATTCAACTGATTGAAAGGGAGGCCATATGCTAATGTGATCAAGTCATTGTAATAGAATTGTAATATCATGAGTTTGAAAGACTTTACAGCGTGTATTCGTGTATAATGTATTTATCTGATTGATGGTTTGAATTAGCGACAAAATGTTCTCTGTTATTTTGGCAGGAAAAAAGTGATCAAGTAATCATCTTAACTATATCGGTACATAGGTAATTGCACTTGAACGTTTTGTTAAATTGTTTGACATTATGATTTTCATATCAGAAAACAAGTTGACTGAGCACAAAGGCATATTGAGCTAAGGAACTGAGCCTTTTTAACCGTAGCGACCTAGACTTAAATGACAAACGCAAGGTGGTATTTTCCTCGACAGAAAAGCCGCCGACTTAATTCGTAGTGTTATTTTTCCAAATTGCATTGATCCTGGGATGTGCTCAACATTAGTAATACATCAATACTGCTTTGCTACAGACCTTCGTCAGGTAACATTTTTCCAATTGAAATGCTATCATCAATTCTTCCTATAGTTATGTATTATCAGTATAAAAATGTTGCGGCTGCCGCCTGGGTTTCAACATAATAATCCTATAGTCTATATTGCCGCACTGCTTAACCAATGCGGTTCACAAAGGACTTAATAATTCAAAAAATATACAGAGGATGTACTTTCCTACTTCACGTTTAGAGGTAGCAAGGGTCACTTTGATAAAAGGCGTGACCAGACGTTGAATTTCGTTCTATTGAAATACATTACAGCACGCGCGGGGGTGAACAATCATTGAACCCTTGTGGTATCAGATCATATCGTCATCCTCAAAGTCAATACGCTCCCCAACCCAATCCTCGCATTTCCATGAACAATCATCTTGTTTGGCATCGACTCAGAAGGCAGTTTCATCCATATGCCGCTGCTTGATCGGTTATTACGCAGAAGGCGTCGAAAGATAGCTAACATTGGAGTAATTATGGGTATATATATACATATATATACAGAAGGCGTATAATAGATAGCTATATATATATAGACGTATATATATATACATATATATATATATATATATATATATATATATATATATATATATATATATATATATATATATATATATATATATATATATATATATATATATATATATATATATATATATATATATAGTGACGATTGCAACCATTCGTAGACTCAAAACGTTCGTGGACAAATTTTTTAAGAACATTTTTGCTTTCATTATTTATTTATTATTGATTCGGAATATCTTAAATGATATCA
Organism: Urechis unicinctus; assembly: GCA_034190875.2. Taxonomy (NCBI): domain Eukaryota; kingdom Metazoa; phylum Annelida; class Polychaeta; order Xenopneusta; family Urechidae; genus Urechis; species Urechis unicinctus. Next base: position 17,271,240 of record CM067350.1, on the reverse strand, counting down.
TGTAAAAGTATAATCCAAATAACAAGATTTTTGTCACTCT
>CM067350.1:17151200-17266200 GCA_034190875.2 Urechis unicinctus | reverse complement strand
TACGTTATGCTTATATGTAAGTAACAATAAATCAATCGATATGGAACATGATGAGTCAGGCAAATAGGAAAACGTTGTCTCATAACAGTAGCATCATTGGTTTTCATTGAAAAGGTGGGGTATAGTGCTAGACAAAACTACTAATGTTTTATCTTTTGTTTAACAAAAAAAGTAGCAGATTAACCTGTAGAAGTTGATGCATCAGCGTCGTGCTCCGATACCTTACAAATTGTATCGTTGTATGTCATATACGTAGAAAGCAATCGAACAATAGTTCCAATATTTATTTCTAGAAGGCGAAAATATTGAATTAACATTTTTCAATTGCAATAACATTTGTCTATTGTAGGTGCCGTCAGGTTGTAAATCGTGGTGAATCAGAGCATTAGGCAAGTGAAGCAACTTGCAGTTGAGTTTATTCGTTAGCGCAGTCAGCGACATATTGATTACGACTATCAATTGCTATTTTTGTACCGTTATTGAGAATTGACATTAACCTAATGTTGCAAAAGTCTAGAAGATAAACGTTTTACCCTTTATGTTTGTAAACGCATATTTCTATCAAATGATAGCAAAATCATTGAAGGGGGGGTGTTCTATTGGTGAAAAGATTGTAATGCACATCAGAAACACTAATCGCAATCGATGATGCCTCGAGTGATTTTGCGTGTGAATGCGGGAAGGGTGCAACATCAGGAGCTATTTTCGTACCTTGTATTTTTTTTGAGATCGCGGCTAGGCGCTCGGAAGTGGCCGCGTACTTGCCATCGGGAAACTAACCGCATGTGTAAACAGATGTGCTGCAAATAGATGAATTTATCATTTTTTTACTACGAACACGAAGTCCACCAAATACATTTTCTTTGAAACTCTCAAACTCAATAGGGCCAAGGTAAACAATTCCGTCACAAATACATAGACGGACAACATGTTTAGACATTCTTGCCCGTTGATATGCATACACAAACAATCCTTTATTTGCCCATAGGAGAGGGTTTAATCGAATTTAAGTGACATGTTATCGTTCATGTGCGTTTATGGATAGAATTCGATTAACAACATCAGCCGTAATATTGACCCATTGCAGGAAAATATAATTGGTTAAATTATTGACGCAAATAACGACGTGCAAAGCTGATCCAACTAATAATGACAATAACTTAGGCACATATCCATGCATAAATAAATATCCTTTTTGATAATTACAATGATAGTAGGCGGTTTGGTTGAAGTTGTTTATCATTTGGTGCCACACAGCGGAGGATTGCTCTTCTGGACTAACCAAGATAGCGTCATTTGATTGAACATTGCAATTATTAACATATAAGTAACCTTATTGATGGCGTATTTAATGTTCAGGTGAGAGATAGAAAGTTTCTCATAAGAAGAAAATGATGCAAACCAGTCGATATTCAACTCTCTATATCATTAGGTAAGGACTTCCTCAAGATAAAACTACTGGTGTTTAGTAGGCAAGAGCGTTCAGATTCAATACACAAATAACCTATGAAGAGGGCTTGGAGTGGTTTACTGTAGCCTTTACGGGCAATAAATGTTGCGTTAAGCATGTAACATGTCTTAAATGAATGGTGTTTACTGACCTTGAAAGATAACGGGGGTCACGCTTTGCCTCGTTTCATTGTCATGCAGATGTTTTCCTTCACTAGAACATAACCATGAATAAATTATCTCGGCTGCATCACACAACGCTTTTAATTGCCTACGTCTCCTATGGAGGAAAGTCTTATATTTCAATTAGCTGCGTTATATTGAATGCATCACAGCCCATCTGTCCCCTATGAAACGGATATACCATTTCAATCCCAATACATTGCACCTGCTATCAAGCGTATGATACCGTAAATACTATTATATTGTTCGCAACTAAAGCACACCATAACTCAATGGCATTTGACCAGTATATTCACAGACGAATATAGTAACAGCGAATATAACAAACATGGCCATTACGAAGAGAAGTCCTTAAAGCTGGCTAGCCACTGAGTTGTTAGTATGCATTGTGTAGGCCACCAAATATAGGATCATGTAGCAAGATATATATTTTACCCCGTTCGATCTTAGATTTGGCGACAAATTTATTTCGTTTCCAAAAGCTAACATGTTGAGGCCAGATATCAAAATCCTTTAGTTACCTACATCCAATGCGCAGATATACACACCTTGCATGGAGCTAATATGATGTGCCTATCGTGGTTACTCGTGGTTTGTCCATGTTCATGGCCCGGGCTGCCGATAAATAATTCTTATCAAATATCACATAAAGATATTTTATATCACATAAAGATCGAGCCATTGTATGTGAAAGATACGCGTAATTTATAGAACGTATGAATTCAGCCAAATGTCAACTCATCTTAGCAATTCCTTATTCAACCTAATGAATGAGGATGAATAGCGATCCATACAGGGGTATCTTCAAATTCTGGTCCACTAAGCTTTTTGCAGCTAAACTTGCGAAAGTGGCTCTGTCTAGCACCAACAACGTGTATGGCGTCATCTTATTATTATTTGCACATAATCACGACCAAACCATTGTTTTTGCTGCTGCATTTTTGATCACATCATGCGAATGACTTACGCTAGTGACTTAATTTCTGTAACAAATATGCTCAGCACACATAAATGGTCGCCGCAAAAATGTTACCATAGCAAGCCTTAGCGACCACAACTGTTGGAAAAACACAGAAAGATGTGCGACTATCATTGTTTCCCACCATGTGTGTTTGCATTATTAATGCTTCCGCTAAACCAAATGTATGTTTTTACTTTCTTCTTCATAAACACACTTCCTCCATATTAGTTGACCATTACGTGCTAATTAAGAGCGACTAATAATGGGCACTTACACTCCTTACATCAATTGTGATAACAGACAGTTCTTATCTTCAGCATATACACGTAGAACATTAATCAATGACAGATTATGAGCACAAGGTCGGTAAATATTGTAACAAAATGGTGTGCTTTGGGTTGGTCAGCGGGTATAAGATAAGCGTCAAAAGCCTAGTACTGCTGAGCTTTGGCTAAATAGGGCTGGCATAGTAGCTACCATGACTTGCTGTTTGCTATCGATAACCAAGGATTTTGCTACCAATAACATGGAATGTACTATTGGTGAAGCACAGCATCGCTGCTGGGAACAGCAGGACGGTGTCCAATTTGTGTAAGAATGTATGACATGCGACGCGGACCAACATGAGCCGCATACACGTGGTCCTTCCTACTGCATCATCAAACGCACAGCTCACTCACAAGTAACCTCAATCCTCATCATGCAATTTAGTCACGCCCCCTGAGATGCTTAATGAGTATTGCAGTTCATTTATCAGTCGAATTTTTCTTAAGTTGTCAGGGAAGATAACTAGGTTTTCCATGTCTTGGACATCAAGTTATCTACTGTTAGCTAGTAGTGCAAGTGTTCTTGAGGGTTGTATATCTTTTTAAACGATTTTATAGAAATGGGCTGTGACATGTTGCTTTATTGCCGATTCCTGTTCGACTGACATCGCCATGTTTCGTACTCTTGCTCCAGAATTGACAGAGGTTGACATTTAATTTTTTTCAAAATTATCTAGTACAATTGTAGTATTCTTAGAAGTTTTCAATTCAACAAGTATATTTTCTGAAATATCTCTCCGAATGTAAGTTTTCTATCTTTGTCAATTCCTTGATAAGGAGTTAAATATTTATGTAATTCATTGATAAAGTTCATACGGATAATGTTAATGCATTAATAATGTTGCGTTCCAATTGTATGCTGATTGTCAGGCACTTTTGTTCAATGGTCCTTAGATCTCTTGTGTTAGGGTTTTTTTATTCTCGAAGTGAGCGACTAAAACTGTGTCAGGCAGCTAATCTCCGCGTTATTATCATCTAAACATATTTGCACATACAAACTGCATACGGAAGACAGCAACCTCACAGAGTCTTAGTGGCAGGTGTGAATCCTGGTAAACATGTACGAATAACGAGACGGACACAATTGTATTGGAAAACTGATCGCATAATTATATTTTGTGGATAACGGAATGCCATTTATCATTGTTTTGATCTTGATACAATCAGTTAATGTCCTCACCTTATGAGACAACCATCCAAAGACCTTATATATGGTTCATTCCATCGTTGACATATAAGGGATTGCATTTTTGTGATGCTTGCTAGAGTTGTGCTAGGTGAATGTATGATACACAGATGGTATGAGTATTTCAGCAAAGCGAAGTGTACAGTGAGGGACATAAATATGCACAGAAGTGTGCGTGTTTGGACTAGTTGGGGTAAAGAACCGTTGGATCCAGTAAAACATATCTCAGTCAAGTCACAAAACTGCCAAGAGCCTTTTATAGTTTTGTCTGTCAGACTGGATGTTAATCGTACCTTTGTATTCGTTTGAGGAATGTTTATATTTGTTATACTCCATATCGAATTGCCTTTCTCTGTCTCAGTATTTAACGAATCTGCGTGTGTAGCTCTACATAAATGTCACCTAAATCATCTTAATGACGAATGTTAAGTAGCAACTGCAATAGCAAGCAGTAAAACTGGGAACGATTCTTCCGTCTGTTTTGTAATTAGTTTTGCTTGGCCTTTCCAGACATTTATCCGTTATGTGCCGCATGTGCCTTATCGGAAAAGCACCGCATCAGCCAGATGCCTCGAACCATTACCTCAAGGTACAACAATAGTTCCTCCTATGAAACCATACAATATATATACCGCAACTTTGGCAAAACACCTGCTTCATGCTTTGTTTAAAGGTGATATTGCGTGACTCGTTGAACCGCACGCCCGCTGCGACAATTGGTATGATGGGTTAAGAAGAGCTCGATTGAAACCGCTTGCTCTTCCCAAGCTCCTTGACAGCCGTACATAAGCGAATAAGCTAAACACATTTAATATTTTTATCTATAAATCTTTGGTTCCTCATCTCTGTCGATTTGCCTACAATCATATGATACAAAACTATATAAATTTCTGAGAGAACAATGTCGTTCAATCCTGATCCAAGCGATTATATCTCCTACTTCACCAGCATACGTTTCAAAAGATACCACATAAAAGTATGCAATCTAATACCTCTAAAATGCTGCCGGGCACTGTCACTCCCGACAACCTCAAACGTACCGACGAACTGGTACAAAGCAGAGACATTTGAATTACTTTATTATTAAGTATAACCCCTTCCCTAATGATGACACAGGATTAACACTGGCAGTCAATACCGTTTCAGACTAAATGCACTAATGTGTAATTACAAATTACAGTTTGACCCATAATTATACGCAAAACTGACACTCAATATATGTACCAAAAAGTCACCAAGGACACGTCTTTCGGTCAATTCGAGGCTTACCGCAGCCATGATCGGATATATAATGATAACATGCTTTGTAAACATAGCATGTTTCATAAAGTACTCTTGTACGTCGAATTTGTGCCTTTGCTCCCGCATAGACTAGGTTGAACCTTTATCTTTGTTGCAATATCAAAACCTTACAAGGTGCATATGTTGAGTGGGACACGAGATAATTCCTGCGATATACAGAGCCCATGGCGACATATGTCTAGAGACATTCTGTTTACTAGAATTGAAGCTGCGTTGTCAAGTGTTTATGGTTGATTGCTCGATGTAAGGGATAGCCACTACACGCTGGGCAATACTCGATGCCAACGCAATAGTTTTTACATTTAGTACAAAACGAATCATCGCATTTGTGTTCGGTTTCTATCCCCTTTAATTCTCATATCCATAGTAACTGAGATATTATTATTCCTTCAATAACATGATATCTGGTACATATTACACATATGAAACAGTCGTCTTGTTGTGCAGATAACGCGTCTACAACCACGATAATTGACATCGGAGCCGCGCTATAAATATTGATAACCATCTTGTTTATGACATAGAAGCCACGCATTAGTTATCAGTGTGTTGTTTTGCGTAGTAAATGCCTTACTATGCAGTATCAGCGCAATTCCGCTTGATTGCTTTCCAATTACAGTCATTAATACAATTGAATAAAATTATATCGTGTATTTGAACAAAAATGTAGAACGATTGACTTTGCTCTTTGATTGAATCGAAGGTGCCTTCGGTCAGTGTTAAACGACCAGTCTCGCATCAGTGTATGTATGTATGTATGTATGTATGTATGTATGTATGTATGTATGTATGTATGTATGTATGTATGTATGTATGTATGTATGTATGTATGTATGTATGTATGTATGTATGTATGTATGTATGTATGTATGTATGTATGTATGTATGTATGTATGTATGTCTGTGAATGTATGTATGTGTGTATGTATGTATGTATGTATGTATGTATGTATGTATGTATGTATGTATGTATGTATGTATGTATGTATGTATGTATGTATGTATGTATGTATGTATGTATGTATGTATGTATGTATGTATGTATGTATGTATGTATGTATGTATGTATGTATGTATGTATGTATGTATGTATGTATGTATGTATGTATGTATGTATGTATGTATGTATGTATGTATGTATGTATGTATGTATGTATGTATGTATGTATGTATGTATGTATGTATGTATGTATTATGTGTATGTATGTATGTATGTATGTATGTATGTATTCCGAAATTGTTTGTTTAGCTGATCGGCTTTATTTATGCGCAGAAGTCATAGGTGTTGTTTTGGCCGCAATTTCGCAATCTAGGGTCACGGTCATCGAAAAAGTGAAATACTATTATCTCGAATAACTGCGTTAATAATGGTCGGACCGTTATGAAATTTACATTAATGTGTAGCTCTACCTAATTGTAATTTTGTTATATATAAAAGGACTTCAAACTAATAGTTTTCTTAAGCGCCCCAGGTCTAAAAATCGCGGTATCGGTCCAAATGTCAACAAAAGTTTCATGAATATTTTGAGCGCTTATAAAACCGTCATTACATGTCCGATGGTGCTAAAAATTGGGTCACATGTTCTCCGCGCCAGCTTAAGTCCGATTTCTTGATTTCATGGATATCAATGACGTAACTTCCGGTTACGATAGCATGCACTTTTTCAACAAATGACGCAAGTTCAATGGTTATAATCTCAATGCTGTAGAATTCAATTTCAAAACTGTTTAAATATTCTTAAAGTGTAATGTAATTGTAAGTTTTTTCTTAGCATATGTAATTGTAGAGAATTCTAGCAGGTCGAAAATCGAAACCTCTAAACTTTTTAACTTCGCAATTCATTGACTAATTACAGTCCGATCGTTATTAAATGAACATTTTCTGAAAGCTAATTTATCTACCAAACTTTGTTAATTAACATCAGCTATCAAAATACTGGTTGTATTTAAAGGGCGTTGAGTTTGGGGCAAACATTATCGCCTTTTTTTCGATGGCTTATAAAATAGTAAATATCGATCCCATGGCCATAAAAATTGAGCCAGTTGTTGTCATCGACAGCGCAGTTTTAATCTTTTAATTTGATAGATATCGAGGTCATCACTTCCAGTTACGAGCTAATCAAAATTAAAACAGGACTGAAATAAGAAGTAAACGTGTCATTTCTCCGTCGTTAATGATCATATGGTAGATTTAATTTAACGAAGCCCGTTCAATTCTGAATATATAAGTGATTCCCTTGAGTTGTACATAATCAATAGTTTTCACAAAATAGTAAGCTATAAGTACAGCTGGAGTCACTTCTGATTGGTTATTAAAGACTTGTTAACAGCAGCTTACACAACGTGCTGTGCAAAGATCACCGCTGATATAGCTTCAAGTTAACTTGATATATATATATATATATATATATATATATATATATATATATATATATATATATATATATATATATATATATATATATATATATATATATATATATATATGTATATATATATATATATATATATATATATATATATATATATATATATATATATATGTATATATATATATATATATCTATATATATATATATATATATATATATATATATATAAAGCATGCATATATGAATATATATGTATTTGCATTTGTAGACAGCAATATATATGCATGTGTGTGTGTGTTGCTCATATATATATATATATATATATATATATATATATATATATATATATATATATATATAAATATATATATACATTCTTAATTACATGCATATATAAACATATAAATATATATATAATATATATATATATATATGTATATATATATATTAATGTGTATATTAATGTATATATATATACACATATATATACTCATATATACACAATACTACTACTACGACAGCAATTTATCTCATCATTACTGCCATTAACAGTATATCGTAGGTACATAACATCAGTTTGGTAAAGAATGGCTGGGTTAGAACATCACCTATAGCCAATGACCAACCAAAGTTGTATGTGTGGCGTTCCATTACAAACATCTTTATGTTCGAGATATTCTCTATACACAACAAATAACACGCATGCATTGCGTGGACATGTTCAAACATATGCACATGCATATGCCGAGAAATAGAGCAACTAAACCTAACAGGCTTGAGGGACCTCTACAAATTGTAATACTGTAATCAGAGCACGCACCAAAGATTATTTCTTTAAACCAGTCTATTGACTGGCGAAGAAATGTACATTGATTGTGGTTGCCATGCATTTATAAAGCCATTTGATTATGGAAGCTAGTTGTTGACAGCGGAGAACATAAGACATTCGTCATGAAAGCCCATGCAACAACCAACACCCAATATTGGCATTGCATCCTTATCTATAGATTCCTTCACCTTATTTCTTATTTTTGGTCAACACAGAACTCGATATCCTCAAGGGCCAAAACTCCGAAACCCTTTGCCTGACGTTTGCGAGGAATTGAAAAAAAGGATGTGGATTTGAATGGCGTCCTTGGGGTTGCCAGCAGTTTGCAATCAATAGGTGTGGTTTCTGACATGCCACAGTTCGCGCTTAGCTGTCAAAAGTGACCACTTCATGTCTTCGGAGTTCCACATGATACTTATTTGCGCAGGACCATGCATAAGATTTCCAATAACCACAATATCATCAGATAAAGATCACAGTAATAAACAAATATTGGATTTCTGGATATCCCACAAATTATATACTGATTACATGAGGGTTGAATGTAATTATGTAGCACAAGAATTTATGCTCATATGGTACAAATGTTAGCGACGATGATCCAGCAAAAAGGTGCAACAAATAATCATATGATATAAGCGGCATTGATATAAATTATGACATTTATGAAAGTGATAATGAATATGTATATCGCAGAACATCTGATCCAGAATTGTCTCATTACAATGTTTCTTCAGTGTTCCTATCACATATGTTACTTAGCCACATGAGGCTATAATTGATTGCCAAACACATTTGTAAAGATACTAAAACCTACAAGAGTTTCTGAAATATCTCTTATATTTACGTCATTTGTTATAATTTAATGACATCGGCGATGGTTCTTGTGACACGCATAGATTATGGAACGCACAGATTGGTGACTTACACATTATATCATGCTAACGCAGATACCCTACCACAGACATGCTAACATACTTGGTAAATGTCGGATGCGTACAACAGTTATTGGAGACTTATGTTCAGAACACAGCAGTAAACTGGTCATAAACTGGGCTATAACCGGAGTCGATGAGCTATTGAAGATATCACCCAATTTTGTTAGGATTTGAATGGAACCACCTTATCACAGTTTAAAACTATTTCATCCCGCTGCATGCTAGATAAATTTACAAGCACCGCGTATTCACAGCTATCATATGAAAAATATCTGAAGCGCAACTACTGCAGAAAAAACACATCCTTGGTACCTTCTACGAAGCTTACCAAGTACATCAGTGGTTATCATATCCGGGCGTGATTTGTTTTTCAGTTAATCAGGTTCTCTTTGTCATGAAGATTTTACTCGTATGTAAAACCGAAGCTTGATAGAGGGTATGCGCTGATATTCATGGAGGAAAAGTCATCATTAAGAAAAATATGAGGTAAAAGCACAAGTGCAATAATAAATTGCAGACATCCAAACCTTAAGTTCTCTTCTTAAGCTAAATAATAGTGTTGATGGTCAGCCGAAGGCAAGACGGGGGAAACAGTATCAAGCATGAGTCATATGTGATTGGCAATTTTTGCGAAAACGAAAAAAATGGGATGGAAAACATGAAACATTCCGATGAGTAGAAGGTATACAGCAACAGCTATTACATTTTGCTAAGCATATCTATTCAACTTGTTACTGTTACAAAAGTCATCCCTTTTCACTTTAGTTCTACAACATGTGTATGTTTTTTTATGTAGGTTATGGACAAAATACCCAAGCCGTCTGTATCTATAGCACCAGCGTGTTCGTCGCGTGCTGGGTTAACAAGATAAATCCGGTAATCCACAGACGTTACGTAATTGGTAAAACCATATTTTCAACGTGCATAGAGGCGTTCCCAAAACAGCGCCATGCCTCCGTGTTAAACACTACAGTATACTTGTACTGTGTATCAGGTACAACAACAAAAAGCAATCAGGTCATTTCGATATGACGAGTTGACTGATTAACGGTATTATATAGAGAGTGTTTAAACCACTGAAGATGTGTCATTGGCCATGTGTGTCTTATTGATAATTCAAGGTGGCTGCTCCTCTCAGTATGTGTCTTCTCATCCTCATAACAAATCATGGGCTGTTATTCATTAACACGATAGCTAGGTAGAAGTTGACATTAAACTGGGCCTCATTTAGTCCTCTGGTTTGGTATGCTGGAGGGTAAAACGACCCATCAACAAAATAGTTGTGTTCATAACTGGTCCCGTTACGGGCACTAATGTTTAAATTATAACCCGCCAATGACCCTTCTTTCAGTGAATGTGAGGCTTATTGCAGCCCGGATATAGAATGATAACACATTTCCTTAAGCTGCCATCCTAGATAAGTTTATTGGCTGACGTATATGTCATATACGTGCTCAGGCTCATGTGTACACTAGGATTATCTCTGTTGCGATATCAATGTGTTTCGAGTAATTGGACAGTTAGAACCCATGTATTTATTGGAATTGAATCTGTATTTTCATGTGTGTATAGCCGATTGCCTTATATTTTAGGACTGAAATAAAGGTTTAATAAGTTGTGACTTACATCGTCGTTATTAACTCGTTGCAAAACACAAAAACGGCTGCTTTTTTACATGCAAAATAATGAAAAATTGCCCTACACAATACAGCTAAGCGAGGAATAGCGTGTATGTTTCCATGTTGTACAACTTGTAGCCTCGTAGGGGATTGATTTGATTTTCTGTATGCACAGTACACGGTTGATATTATTAAATTATTTGCTACATATCAATTGTCATTTTATTGTTTGTCCCAACAAAAGAAGTCCATTTGATACTTGCATGGTGCATTTCTCTGTTGAACCATGCGCACTTTTGCTCGTTTTTAAACATAACAGAGAATATTTAATTTGTTTGGCGAGCATCTTGTGTACGACAAATATGATTGCGATCGTACTGTAATTGATGCCAAGCACGTCGAAGTGAATTACCAATTTGTACAACGATCGTTGGCGGCAGTACTATAGGGCAACTTACTGTGTTGGCTAGAAATATCGTTAACGAGTTTTTTGTTTGTTGATGTGACTTGATATGCGAATGGAGATGCATTGTGGCGTGTGATTGGCATCGTTATCAAGACAACGCACAGATCTTGTTGGGGTAATTTCTCAACTGGTGGAAACTGAAATGCAGTACACGGTGCAATTCATCATTATTAGCTACATGTAATGTGTCCATGTACGTGGGAGTAAATCATTGCTATTCAGTGCCAACATCAATGATACATTGTAAATAAACACCCCGTGAGTATGTTGCAAATTATGGAATTATTAACAACACCTGACGATAACCAAGTTAATCAAATGGTTGTGTTTTATGTAATTGATGGTAGGCTACATTGTCTGATGATAATTTATCATGATATAATATTTATTCATTTTTCGTTTGATTCGTTCTTGATTATTCAGTTTAATCCAACATCCTTATAACTAATAACAATGTACAACGTTTAACCTGCTGATTCTATCAATATATGTGTGTTTTCCAAAACAGCAATTATCATGTTTGTCTACACCTAATCACAATGGGAAATCTATAAACTGCTATTTATCCTAATTAACGAAGACTAAACGGTTATTACAAATACATCGTTCTCTTTAGTTTCGGTTTAGGAATCGTGACTTCTCTTTTTATTCTGCTCTGTGTATATATATATATATATATATATATAAAGGTGTGCGTGTGTATATGTGTGTATATGTGTGTGTGTGTTAGTGTGTGTGTGTGTTTGTGTGTGTGTGTGTGTGTGTGTGTGTGTGTGTGTGTGTGTGTGTGTGTGTGTGTGTGTGTGTGTGTGTGTGTGTGTGTGTGTGTGTGTGTGTGTTTTATAGAGCCTCTCAGTCTTGATATCATTCTTGTCTGTTCGTACGTTGTTAGATCATCGATTTTTCCATTGAGGTTTGGAAGCTTGGCATTCCATTAGTTATCGTTAACGCCTCACGCTCTTAAGCCCTACACGCGACATGAATACCCAAAGAACCAATGTCGACTTTCACACAAAACATAATTTGCTTGAGCAAATGGTATTATAAGCAATAATGGTTGACTTAATGTAAACTTATTAATTTTTGTCGAACACATCAAAGGCTTTGTAGAGGGTAGCATTGAACCTACTTTGACATCCGGTAATGATATATTGGCGTCCATGCGCAGATATAGATTACATTGCAGTTTGATGCAGCCCGTCATTTATAATGCGGTGAGGGGATACATGGCAGCTATATGTCTAAATAGCACCAAATTGATCAATTAGCTTCCTGTATTGTTTCAATTATAGAATATACAGGGGTTCAATCAGTCAATTCGTGTAGTGCTTTAGGATTTTGCTTTCCAAACATACGAAGTCTCTTATCGTGTATGGAGACCAACAGTTAAATAAGTCCATCAAATCAAGTAGTGTGGAAAGGACAGCCAAATATGTAGATAGACTGCAAGTTTTGAATACATTACCGATTGGTCAATTTTATATATACACAAATCGAGCAATGGGGTTTATAAATATCTCAACTGGTTTCTCACTATTGAAATTCCAGCAAACGCAGGAATCAAGTTGAATAATTACGTTATTGAAATGTATGTGTAATGTAAAACTTGTCTCAACTCTATGTACAGTGTACTATGTTCAATAATAATAATAAATAATTCGCACAATCATGTTTTGAGTGAATTTAAGATACAGATGAATTAACTAGTGCCATTATCAGCGGTATTATACTGTATATATGGGCTATGTTCTGAAAGCATGTTACTTTTGTAATACGAAGGCCTTTATTACAAACTGCTTAGAATTAATAACGATCGCGACTTATCTACCTGCATCATTAACCAATCATTCAAGTCAAAATATCCACCAGGCTGGTCAAGGTGTCGAATGATCGTGGCAATGTTATGTACGTTTTAAGCAAACTATGGTCTACGTGAAATATCTCATGGTAACATATTCAGTGAAACTGTGGATAACAGTCGGCTGCATTGCATAACATTGTTTGCTCCACGCCAATATTCAATATGAAGCGCAAAACCAAAGAGGCTTGTAGTCGCGCCTAAAATATGATCAAACACAAACTCCATCATCAATGCCAATATGCGACCCAATAACGCAATTTAGTCACGTCCCTTTGGCTGCTTTACGAGTATTTATCAGTCCAATCACGATTTAACTCCTTACTTTCTAGTTGCTCTTTGGATCTTATCGCTGCATGTGTCAGTTTAATTAATGCTCAGTACTCGTGGGTATCCATGGATACCTTTATACATGCCCGTTATGTATTTTCTTACTTGAGACCGCTGTTTGCTAAAAGGTATTATGGTAAAAGTACCTGTTACATGGGTCATTGTCAGAGGGGCCGACATGTTTATGTTTTGTTGAGTTCTTATCGTGAGTTGACACTAGAAACCTAGACACTAAGATGAATGATTGTGATTTGGCACAAGTCTAATAATATTGTAATCTCTTGTGTGAGCTATTAGTAATCTTGGATTGGATGACTTTGCAAAAGTAAAGAAGTTCAATAATTTATATAGAGTGCACGCTTTGCATGCTGCATTGCAATAATGGCTAAATGTCACCTAAAGACTGCAAATGAATATTCAGAGTATATGTATGTATGTATGTATGTATGTATGTATGTATGTATGTATGTATGTATGTATGTATGTATGTATGTATGTATGTATGTATGTATGTATGTATGTATGTATGTATGTATGTATGTATGTATGTATGTATGTATGTATGTATGTATGTATGTATGTATGTATGTATGTATGTATGTATGTATGTATGTATGTATGTATGTATGTATGTATGTATGTATGTATGTATGTATGTATGTATGTATGTATGTCTGTATGTATGTCTGTATGTATGTATGTATGTATGTCTGTATGTATGTATGTATGTAGTTGTATGTCTGCCTGTCTGTCTGTCTGTGTATGTGTGTATGTATGTATGTCTGTATGTATGTCTGTATGTATGTATGTATGTATGTCTGTGTATGTATGTATGTATGTATGTATGTCTGTATGTCTGTATGTCTATGTATGTATGTATGTATGTATGTCTGTATGTATGTATGTATGTATGTATGTATGTCTGTCTGTATGTATGTATGTATGTATGTATGTATGTATGTATGTATGTATGTATGTATGTATACACGGGTTAAGTGCAAGACACAGGTATTTGTCCTGAATGTCTTGAACAACAATATATGTATGCCATATAAGCCCTACCTCTTGTTTGTCAACGATACTGTGTAAGGATGTAACCCCTGATCGCCTGTTTGAATTCCAAGACATTTAATCTATTTCATTAATGGGTTTACCCCCATCCCCGAATAATATTATCGACAAGCCCTTAGTCATCTCTGATTGATGACCTTGATCTAGTATCACGATAGAGCTAACTCAAACCGCTCCATTGGCTTTCAGTAATCTGACACAAACACTTCCTCTGCGCTTTCCTCGTGTACCCCAAGTTGAAAGATAATAACACCATAGTATTATAAATAATGTAGCTCATCTTTGGTATGATTTAATAACTAGCTCTTGGTAATTAGTGCATAGCTGTGCCTGGAATGTGCTTGCCCAAGCACAATATTAACGGTATTCCACCTCAATGAAGAAGCGCAGTCGCGATAATGTTTATAAGACTGAATTATGAATAGTGAGTGGAATTGTACAGCCTGATTTAATCATTTTGGGTTGCATCGAACAGGCCAATTACTGTTTCCGATGTCTTTGATCTATAAAACGTATATTCCGTTGCAAATAGTAGCCATAAATATAAGCATAGTCATTCACATAAACACCCGCGTCCAGATATATAATAACGCATATATATTAATGGATATTTTGAGTCAACGTACAAGGATGTGGTCACAAATACTCCCATGGATGTCATTTACATAACAACAGAAGATATAACACTGCTATGCTACGCATAGTTACACTAGTGGCAAGTGGCTGCTTCCGTTCTTAATGCATATTAATGGATTCGCTGCCTTACATGTATAGTGTGGAGCTATTCACAGTTCATTTCTGATAAATGAATGTTGACCGTGGAGGTATTATTATTTCTACATTTGTTCATGTATTTCCGATGACAGTTAACCCGAAAATATTGGTGTATATGTCCAACGAAACCATACGGATTTTGTCCCGAACGTTTCTAAATAGTGTTAAGGTAATATGCAATATGATGAATTTCTATAAAGATGTGTCCAGCAATACGAATGTATTTTGAATATAGCTGCAACTGGTACATATTTTCATCTGCTGTTAAGTGGTGAAATATCTACCGGATGATCTCACATCCCCATCTGGCTTTGACATGTGTATTCAAGCGATTAGTGGAAAGCATCAACACCACAATGAAATCGAAAACGCGACTGCAAGTGCAAATAAAAGGTACGTATATATATATATGTATATATATATATATATATATATATATATATATATATATATATATATATACGTACCTTTTATATATATATATATATATATAAATATATGTATATATATACATATATATATATATGTATTTATATATATATATACATATATATATATGTATTTATATATATATGTATATATATATATATATATATATATATATATATATATATATATATATATATATATATATATATATATATGTCCCATTCGGGTATAATTTTTCCCATTATTATATGTGTATGCTGTGTTCCATGGGACTATCCAGGTGAGCCATTTGGAATGATTGTAAAAAAAAATACTTTTTTCTACTGGGCAAGTGTTAAAACTACTGCGATTGCGATAATTTGATTTAGGATGGATCACATACCTCGTTTCTACATAGCCATATATTCATAACCTACCTAGTTGCCATTGTCTTAATTAAGCTACGCCAGAACAATGCAGTTTTCACAAGGTCGTGTTATCTACACTGAAGTAAGTATTGCAGTCGCTGCAAGACTAATCGGAATCATGTTTTCCGCTCATCTCACGCAAGCATTGCACATGAAACGGTTATTTTGATGTGCCTAGCATGCCTTCCATGAATCGGGCTGATAACATCCCCGCAAATTGAATATCGTTTTGATTGAGTCGGGCCAGTTCAACAATTAATTCATGTGTGATTAAAATCAATACAATATAGCCTGCTAGCAATTACGTCAAAAACCATCATATCACTTTTGTTAAACTATCAACCATGATGATTGTGTGCCCAGTTAGTCATGACACCATCACACTCTTGAGGAATTAGTCAGCGTTTTACTGTTGAAGAGAAGCTGCTGTAAAGGCGCTATTCCATATCATATCTGCTGGTACTTCCGGGGTGGTATTGGTCGATTACCTTACAGCGCATATACTATCAATAAACCGCCCATTCACCGTGAACTTTTATGCCTGGCTCAAATAACAACCATTGACATCAATACACCGCTAAAAAAGGTACAGCATACACATATATATCAATGCACCAACAGAAAGAGAAGAATTGTACTTTTTATATTGTGCGCCGTTTGAGCCTACGTTGCTTCCGATGGCGCCTGTACTGTACTGATTGTTGCCGGGTGCAGTCCATTACTGATGTGCTAACTACTGCAATACATTTCAGTAAAGTCACTTGACATATGAATGTTTGCACGTATAATTGAATTGTCGGCCGGACATTTGTCACCTGGCTGTGTGGCGGAATCGGTATATTTTTTTCTTGCAACTATCACTGGCTGGTCACATAACCTGCAGCGTGGCTCAGTCAAACCCGTGGTTTTCGCATAATGTGGCTGCTTTCCGAATGAAGCAGGAATTATTTGTATAAGCTATTGGCACCTATAATGCACAGATAATTCAGATAGTTTGACAATGTTTATTGTATTAAAAGTAAAACTTACGATACTGCTTTTTAACAAACGCTTGAATCTGTATAAAACAAGGGCGCATATAATGATAATCAACGTGGGTATCAGCTTTGTGTACCGCAAACTGGTCGAGAAGCATCGATTAGGAACATCACTGGCACGGACAATAATGTGCCAAAATCATGAGTAGTGAAAGGCTACAGGTTTATTGTAGGATCTTGGTGGCTTTATATTTGTTAAGGGACTTTTATATTGTATCTATTAAAGGCTACACGAGGCAAAACACTGGCTACCGTTGGTTGAAACAATATTATCCCTGGTTCACGCAAACGTAACATCTAGAAAGCCAGACAATTCATTTGGCATATCCACGAAATGACTGATATCATTATTTATTCTAGCCGTATCCCTCCCAATGACTCATTGCAGCAAATAACTCTTGAAATAATGATGAGAGTGAACAGGTTGACGTCACTCGTGGCTGGCATCGTCCAAGGGTATATATATAAAAATATATATATATATATATATATATATATATATATATATATATATATATATATATATATATATATATAAATATATACATTAACATATATATATTTATATATATACATTTTAAGTTATGCCAGTCTTGTATCTAGAAGTCATAATTGGCCTCATACTTTGTCTAGTCTATTTTAGGAATAAAAATGCCTATTGCTTCCAATGCGAATACAGAAGGCAGCATGGTCAATACCACAAACGGTGTGTAAGGATCAGTTTGAATCCGAAGTGTTTTGCCCAAAGAATCTTCAAACTCACGCCATCACCCAAGAATAACGAACACTAGCAGGGTGCCGGAATAACATTGTACAATAGTACTACTTATTAAGCTACTGATACGCTACTAAAATCCATGCCTAACTTGCAGATTTCAACAAGATATCAGCTATGCATACGCGTATACATTGAAATTAAATATTTCACAATACGCATACCATCCCCTGCCACCTTTATTCAGCGCACATAAGGCGTTTCCTGTTTTATAAACTTTGCTTAGTGATTCTTTACAACTGCATACCCTGGAGTGAAATTCGACGCGAGAACAATGACCGGTAGGGATTCAGAAGATGGAATATGGCTCGGACATATAACCTTCTATAGCACCATCTCATCTATAACTTTATAAGGTTTACGTCATTGATATGAAACATAACGTAAGATGTACATTTTATAGACTTCAAGACTCATTATTGTTTGATAGAGCTTAAACATGGTTAACTCTCGGCCAGACTGATATTACACACTGTTTTATTATGCTGACATTCATGGCTATTGCCCCAAAATCGACTTGCTAATCAGCGTAATACCGCCAGGCAAGTGTTTATCTTCCACTCTTAAGTTGGCTTATAACGCTCGTCTGCTTTTGCCTGCATTGAATCACGCTCATAGCAACCGATGAAGTACAAAATTGCCAATTCACACCGCTACACAGAGATAAGCTGAAATAGGAAACACCCAGCATTAAAACTATTCCTCGACCTGATTCTGGTGTGGCGTGGGTTGATGATAGGATGAAATACGTCCACGCCGCTGCTTCACAAGCAAACGTCTATAAGATAAGCTGTCAGACTAGCATAACTTGACACATACAGTAGGTGCATTTCATTCTGTTGTGCAGAGACGTCTGTTTTTTGCAAGAAGTGAAGGAATATAGACACAAAAGCGAATATACCAACACAATGTCACGTCTTGGATGTATAATATTGCATATAGAATACCTGAGTTATTGTACGTATAAGTAAGTAATTGCATTTCCATACATGGCCGCGGGATATATTGATGGAATGGTCCAGTGACTCGTCATCAAACGTCACGATCTCTTCTTCGGCTCATAAATCACATTGGCAGAATGAGGTGGGCTGAAAATGCTGAGTGGCTGGCAGTACCCCACGCGATTTGCTCCATGGATAAATCAACCATAGTCGCATGCAATCAGTACGATCGCTACGGCGGTCTATTTTCAAAACAATACCATAATTATATATATCAGGGAAATCGACCTAAACGGGCATACAGCAGTAACATTTCTCGTCTTGGGCGAACTTACGCCAGTGCTGCTCAAGCGTTCTGCAGAGTGATTCTAGATAAATTTTGGGTTCGTTTGCAAAAGCCTTTCATAAATTCGCTCAGCGAGCTGCAATGTCCGTTTTGCATATTCAGTTCCGTAACAACGTATCGCCCGTGACATCTGGCATACCAATTCCTCGCCTGGATAGCGAGATGGCTCTTGTTAGACTGCCAGTGACTATGAAATATCATCTGTACTAATGATTTTTACAACAGCATTCCCTCAACAATGGAATGCTGACCAATTCGTCAAGATTTCTTTGGCGTTATGACTGAGCGAGCACTAATCACCATGCCATTATTTAATAGTTACACCAAAAGTGATGTGATGACATTTTACCTAATTCCTAGCCGACTATATCGTATTGATTTTAATCATGCACGAATCATTGTTGAACTGGCCGGATTCAATCAAAACGATATTCACTTTGCGGGGATGTTATCAGCTTGATTCATGGAAGGCATGCTAGTCACATCAAAATAACCGTTTCAGATGAAATGGTTGTGTGAGACGAGAGAAAACATGATTCCGGTCAAGGCTGCATTTAGTCTTGCATCAAAGGCATTAATAACTGAAGTGTAGATAACCCGAACTTTATGCAATCTGCTTGGATACCGCACAGTAATGTTCTGGCGTAATTTGCCGTGGACAATGACAACTAGGTAGGTTCTAAATATATGCTTACATAGAGACGAGGTACATGTCATAAGATAGTGTTAGCTGCAATAAAGTTTTGACTCTTATCCAGTGGCAAAAAAGTACTTTTGCTACGTTTTCTTGCATTGCGTGAAGCTGTCTACGCATGCTTGACGAACCCTTCGTGTGCGGCGGCTACGCATATTACACTGGAATAAGTAATATCCTAATGGAGCAAAGAATGTTGATATAAATACAATACCCAAGCGCACATATAACCATCATGCATTACTTCGCATGGGAGTTATGCGTGCTATAAGTAATTTTCAAGATCAATTTCACGCTTTTGATATTCTGCAGCTGTGCGTGATTACCACAAACAAACGCCTTGCCCGTTGCAAGCAACAGGTTTCAAATTGTCCATTGCAATTGTCGGTTTGATTTTGTCGTCTATTCTTCTATAAAAACTCCATTGTATTGGCAAACGATATTTAACCAGCCTACTACTATTATTAGAAAGAAACGTGTTACAGGAAAACAACACATCGATATATACACTAATATGTGGTGTTTATGTCGCAACCAAGCTTGCTATCAATATTTATAGCGCAGCTCCGATATCAGGTCTAAGGTAAGGTTGGGCGTTATCAGCGCATCGAAACTATTGATATATTATTATTTCTTGAGCAAGATTTGATGGTATCAAAGCAGTAGTCTTCTGAGTACAGTTTTGGCTATAATAGATGAGTGAAAGGCTTGGTAATGAAACGGATTTCGAAAAGCGCTTGTAGTTACTTTTCATATGTCAGTGCGTTTATATATATATATATATATATATATATATATATATATATATATATATATATATATATATATATATATATATATATATATATATATATATGTGAATCACTATGCTTATGTTTGTGGCTACTTTTTGCGAAGGAATAAACCTTTTACAGATCAAAGACAACGAAAACAGGAATTTAGCTATTCGATACATCCACAACGTGATTAAATCAAGCTGAACAATTATTATTAACCAAGCTTGAACTCCTGATAGTTTTAACAGGCGTTATAACGATGAGAGAAATGCACCTCTTGATGTGAAAGAAATGATGTGGAATACCGTTAATATTGCGCTCGGATGCGTACATTCCAGGCGTAACTATGCACTAATTAACAAGAGCGAGTTAATAACACATACCTAATGCCTAGGTCACATTAGACCTACAGGGGCCCCGTTCGGCCTTGAAAGGGCCCCTCAAGGAACCTGCACGACTGCCAACGGGTACTGCGACACCCCGTATGCAGCCCGTTAGTCTCATGTGACCTAGGCATTGTCATAATTTGTGATGCTTAGGCGCTATTATCTTTCAACTTGAGGTACATTAGGAAAGCACAGAGGATTTTTTTTGTCAGATAACTGAAGGCCAATGGAGCGGTTTGAATTAGCTTCATCGTGATACTAGATCAATGTCATCAATCATAGATGACTAAGGGCTTGTCGAGTATATAATTCAGGGATGGGGGTTTACCCATTTACCCATTCCAGGGGTAACAAATTAGTAAGCATATGACATATCCGATAACTCTGTTCGTTGTTTTCACTCGATAAGATTCTTGTCTTATTTTATTCTCATATACGAATATAGCAAAGTTTCAAAAAGATATAAACCATACAAGATTTACATGATCATTGAATACTTTTGGCTTGCCTGACTGGTATGGTTGATTCATGAGGGGTGAAAACAAATCGCGATCGTTATTAATACAAAGCAGTCTGTAACTAAGGCCCTCTAATGACAAATATAAGGTGCTCTGAGAACGTGGCAATAATTATAGGGTAAAACAACGCCAAAAATGGCATATAATCATACATATCTTGGATTCACTCAAAGCATGATCATACAAATTATTTATCATAATTGACAGAGTTTATGATTCCAATACAATACCATCAAAAGATCAAACAAATTGCATTGTAAGTAGAGTCGAGACTGGTATTACATTAAATATGTAATTTATGTAATTAATTATTCGACTGCAAAGCGGTTGAGATATTGCCCATTGCTTGATATAAGTTTACTTAAAATACAAATCGCTAATGCAATAAAAAACTTACAGTCTATGAACATATTTAGTGGGCCTTTGGGACTGTGCTTACACACTGCTGACTGCTCTTTTGCCATTTATATCAAATCATAAAAGAATAAAATCCAATTAAACAGTTGCTGTATTAATGCAAGCTAGAGAGACATCAATTGACAAAATTTAATCAGCTATTATCTTCGTCTACATATTTGCCGGAAACTCGTTATCGTGATCAAACTCGTCGTTTTGTTAGGTTAATACATTATTTCAGTGGCTAAGGTTATAAAACGATTGAGGTAATCGCGTCATACAATCAAACATGGTTGCTGTTCCAACTTATATACAAGACTGCTGCTAATGGACTTGAATGAGGACACTTCAGCTATAGAAGGTTAACCTTGTTGAAACATCCTGTAGTAAACCACAGCAACCCCCATCGCGGAAACATGCAGGTCTTTGGCAAAACATGTAATGTTGTTATTCCAAGAGTGCTGATCGATTAGTTGTTGGATAAATTATCTACAGAGTTTGCATTAAAATAACTATGAATTCTTGTTTTTGTAATTTATTTGGTCGTTGGTGATTATTCCGCTTGATAAAATATTGTATGTAATTGTGTAATTGTTAGGTGCAATGGCACGAATGATGCAATATTTTATCGGTTGGTAAAAAGACCCCTATGGCTATCTTCATGCTAGCAGAGCTATTAGTGTTTGGATTATCTACATCCAATCTCTATAAATATTACTGTAACGTTAACCAATGCCATAAAATTATCAGTGCTACCTATATTTATTTACTAGTTCACATGAAATGCATTTTAGTGTTAATAAATCACCCCCACTGTGATATATATAGCGATAGGCAACATTTCTTCACCTTTCTCTGCCTTGGTCACCATTCTAGATTCACAATTTCTCTCACAATAATTATTTTTCGGATAAAATATTTAGAGTCATCTATTTGCTATTTTAAACAGAATAACCTGATGCTAGATACACTCTATAGATTGTTTACAATGTAAATACAATCCATTACTTCCCTGTCATCTATGCGCTGGCCTTGTTCATAGCCCCGAATTCAATTGTGCTTCAGGTACGCTTCGGTCCTTCTTCAAGGAGAAAGCAATATTGAACCACTACGGTATTGTGTGTTTTTAACAAGGACGGTATGTTGGATGCTCATTACTCAAAGGTAAAAACCTGATCGACAAACCGAAGAAGATGGTATGGTTCTAAATCAGCTCCTGCATTGTATATTTGCTCATATGTCCTGCAAAAGCTGGTATGTTATTGTGTTACATTTTATTCTAACATCGTTTATGTTATCCCGATGGTGTGTCATTTTCTACTTCTCTGACAATGTTACATTGTATCGCATTCTTCATAAAAAATGATACTAGCGAAAAACATATGCACGGCATGATGCATATATATATACGTTTGTTGTGAGCTGCAAAATAAAAAGTACTATAGCTAATGGCAAAGACTATTGATTTTATAGATTTATTTTAGTCTTGCACTCCAATACTATAACAAATTATATATTTGGGCAGATACATTCTAGAGAGCTACTAGTGACTTATTACACCATCGAGTGTACTATATATTAGAAACAATAAAGGATGATATTCGATCGATTTTGTGATATTAACAAATGTTGCCGTCATGTTATCTCTCCCAGCCAGCATATTATGGAAGTAAAAATCTATATCTGAGCATGGACGCCAACACATCACTACAAGATGTATAAATAGGTACAATGCTATCCTCTGCAAAGCCTTTGATGTGTTACATTTAATCAACCATAATTGCATATGTGACCTAAAGGCTTTTGGTCCCTGCTACTGATCTTTTGTGTAGATGAATGGGCTCACAATGATTTCCTACTCCGGTCTTTATTGTGGTATTGATGTCGCATGTAGACGTAATTTCTACATAGCAATTAGGGCGTTAATGATGACCAATGTAATGCCAAGCTTCCGAAATTTACAAGGCATAGTCGAAGCGATTATCTAAGTACGAATTGGCAAGAATAAGATAAAAGCCTGGAAACCCTATAATACAATGTTGTTCATATATAATGTTTCCTTGACGTTGGCACTGAATAGCCATGACTTACTCCCATCTAGACACGTTTCATGCAGCTGATAATAACGGGTTATACATCATACCGAATTTTACTTTTACATCTGCCTAGCAATTACACCCACAAGACGTGGGCGTTGTCTTGATAACAATACCAATTACACACTACGATGCATCACCATTCATGTATCAAGTCGTCACATCACAAGAACAGACACATCACGAGATGAAGGTCGAAACTGCATGATGGTACTGCCGCTTACGGCGATAGTACAAATTGATAATTCACTATGGCATGCGTGCAATTACAATACGATCTCAATGATATTATTCTCATATCCGATACTCGTCGATCAATTCTAATATTCTCTGTTCATGTTTCAAACGAGCAACAGTGCGCTTGGTTCAAAAGAGAAACAACAAATTGCCAGTCAATATATAACAAATAATATCATAATATCAACCGTATACTGTGCATAGAAAAACACAATCCGCTACGTTCTGTTAAAGCTTATAACACTGTCAATATCATGGCATTATCATAAACGTTGTCGTGCTTTAACGTTGTGATGTTTCATCACTTTAAGATCAAATAACAGATTGATTGATAATCCGATCAAGTAAGATGCATTGTAAGCGGGTTCCGTCAACATTGACGGTGTGATTTGATTTTTTTGCCTGATGTCGGAAATATTTATGTCAATAGGCAAGACAAATCATAACAAGACATGACTAGCATACGGTAATACAGTACTCCTATTTATTCGAACATATTCGTTTAATATAAAAGAGTATTACATCGAATTTCGGATGTTTGTAATTTAGGCTTGTTTTTGTAATTATTTTTAGTTTTCGATTCGATTGATTTTCCTTCACAAATCACCTATAATAATCATCTTGCACTAGATTTAAATGATGCTGTTTAATGGGGCGTGAATTGTAGGTAGTATTTAACACAGCACACCTCACGATGAAGACCCTGTTTCTATGAATACAGACGGTTGGAGTTCCATTTTCTATAACCAACATAAGAAACGCGTACATATTGTATAACATAAGTAAAAAAATGGTAGCTTGCTGGCAGTTACATGTTTTGTGTATAAGCAGATTGTTATAGTCTTGGCGCTATGCCTACTACTCATGCGAATGTTTCACGTTTTCTACCCACTCTTTCTGGTGCGCCCATCTTGCCTTTGGCTGATCCTTTGCGCAATTATTTAGCTTAAGATGAGAATTAAAGGTTCGATTGATTTTTTGGACGATTGCGCAACCGCCTCAAGGGTGCATTTTTGTCCATGAACATCTACACATACTCTGTCATTAATTCTTCTAAAAGAGTAAAGCTTCATGACAAAGACAATCATATTAAAAACAAATCCGTCCTGGTATTAACCGCTGTTGTACTTGATAAACTTGGTTAAGCAGGTACTTGTTGTGCCAGTATACAACATTATTTTGTTTTCTACTGTAACAGGGCCTCTGTTGTTGACGAATCGATAACTAAAGATGTGGACTCGCGTTGCTTGTCAATTTGTCAAGCATTCAATGGGATTAAACATTTTCAAATTTTTATACGGGGTTCCATCCAGATCCTATAATAAGCAGCAATCTAGGCTTGCGTCGTCCGTAGCTCACTCACAGGGCACACAGTAAATAAAACCTGCTATGGTTGTGAATGTACTATGGAGGTTTAAATGTCTTTGATATTTAGGTTGAGAAATGGGTCGTGACTACAATATAGATCAGAACTTGTTATGAATATTTTAATGCTACTTCGAAAATATGGCACAGATATGTGGACGGTGGACTAGCCATTTATGAGCGGACAATGAGCGGCTTGATATTCGACATAAGTTTCGTACGACATTTACCAAGGAGGTAGACACAGCTGTACAAGAGCATCTGCGTAAGCATAAAGTAACACAGATCATCCCTCTGTGTTTTCGATAATGGAGTGTGAACCAAGACGAAAATATTTGATGCGGTCTCCGATTACAGTATTATAATGTTCTAAGTTGTAGAGGTCCCTGACACATGTTAGGTATAGATGCGCTGTATAAGTATATGCGTGTGTATATGTTTGAATGTGTCCAGGCATTACAAGCATGCATTTCGTTGTGCATAGAGAGTATATCGTAAAAGGTAGCTGTTTTTAATTCAAAGCCACAGGTGTTTTATTGATAACTTTTGTGGGTCGTTGACTATAGGTGTCGTTCAAGGAAAACCTTCGTGGGCCAGACATTATCAAACTGATACTACGATATACTATTATTGGTAATAGTGCTGACGTCGTGGTATTATTGTGTACTAATGCGATGACGTTCTCTCATAGTCCTATAAAAGTTCATTTAGTTAAGAGCAAGAGAGATATTGAGTAGATCAAGAGCTGCGAGGGTTTTAGTGGATGTGCACTTCAAAGGAATGAATATTTGGTGTTGGCATAAATGACACAACACATGAAGCCTGTAAATGGGCTAAGCAATTGGACACTCTACTTAAACATCCAGATGGCACTTTCAATAAATCAATGTGCAATTTATAATAACCTAATTGCATATATGGGTATATATTTTCAATTGGATGACAACCCTTTGTGAGAAATACTTTTAAACCATTGCTGCACAAGGTTTCATAAAACACCGCTTATGCAATGAGCACAAACTCGCACAGTTAAGTTGTTGTCTTCCCAATTAAATAATTTGTTTCCTTAGGCGCTATTATCTTTCAACTTGAGGTACATTAGGAAAGCACAGAGGATTTTTTTTGTCAGATAACTGAAGGCCAATGGAGCGGTTTGAATTAGCTTCATCGTGATACTAGATCAATGTCATCAATCATAGATGACTAAGGGCTTGTCGAGTATATAATTCAGGGATGGGGGTTTACCCATTTACCCATTCCAGGGGTAACAAATTAGTAAGCATATGACATATCCGATAACTCTGTTCGTTGTTTTCACTCGATAAGATTCTTGTCTTATTTATTCTCATATACGAATATAGCAAAGTTTCAAAAAGATATAAACCATACAAGATTTACATGATCATTGAATACTTTTGGCTTGCCTGACTGGTATGGTTGATTCATGAGGGGTGAAAACAAATCGCGATCGTTATTAATACAAAGCAGTCTGTAACTAAGGCCCTCTAATGACAAATATAAGGTGCTCTGAGAACGTGGCAATAATTATAGGGTAAAACAACGCCAAAAATGGCATATAATCATACATATCTTGGATTCACTCAAAGCATGATCATACAAATTATTTATCATAATTGACAGAGTTTATGATTCCAATACAATACCATCAAAAGATCAAACAAATTGCATTGTAAGTAGAGTCGAGACTGGTATTACATTAAATATATAATTTATGTAATTTATTATTCGACTGCAAAGCGGTTGAGATATTGCCCATTGCTTGATATAAGTTTACTTAAAATACAAATCGCTAATGCAATAAAAACTTACAGTCTATGAACATATTTAGTGGGCCTTTGGGACTGTGCTTACACACTGCTGACTGCTCTTTTGCCATTTATATCAAATCATAAAAGAATAAAATCCAATTAAACAGTTGCTGTATTAATGCAAGCTAGAGAGACATCAATTGACAAAATTTAATCAGCTATTATCTTCGTCTACATATTTGCCGGAAACTCGTTATCGTGATCAAACTCGTCGTTTTGTTAGGTTAATACATTATTTCAGTGGCTAAGGTTATAAAACGATTGAGGTAATCGCGTCATACAATCAAACATGGTTGCTGTTCCAACTTATATACAAGACTGCTGCTAATGGACTTGAATGAGGACACTTCAGCTATAGAAGGTTAACCTTGTTGAAACATCCTGTAGTAAACCACAGCAACCCCCATCGCGGAAACATGCAGGTCTTTGGCAAAACATGTAATGTTGTTATTCCAAGAGTGCTGATCGATTAGTTGTTGGATAAATTATCTACAGAGTTTGCATTAAAATAACTATGAATTCTTGTTTTTGTAATTTATTTGGTCGTTGGTGATTATTCCGCTTGATAAAATATTGTATGTAATTGTGTAATTGTTAGGTGCAATGGCACGAATGATGCAATATTTTATCGGTTGGTAAAAAGACCCCTATGGCTATCTTCATGCTAGCAGAGCTATTAGTGTTTGGATTATCTACATCCAATCTCTATAAATATTACTGTAACGTTAACCAATGCCATAAAATTATCAGTGCTACCTATATTTATTTACTAGTTCACATGAAATGCATTTTAGTGTTAATAAATCACCCCACTGTGATATATAGCGATAGGCAACATTTCTTCACCTTTCTCTGCCTTGGTCACCATTCTAGATTCACAATTTCTCTCACAATAATTATTTTTCGGATAAAATATTTAGAGTCATCTATTTGCTATTTTAAACAGAATAACCTGATGCTAGATACACTCTATAGATTGTTTACAATGTAAATACAATCCATTACTTCCCTGTCATCTATGCGCTGGCCTTGTTCATAGCCCCGAATTCAATTGTGCTTCAGGTACGCTTCGGTCCTTCTTCAAGGAGAAAGCAATATTGAACCACTACGGTATTGTGTGTTTTAACAAGGACGGTATGTTGGATGCTCATTACTCAAAGGTAAAACCTGATCGACAAACCGAAGAAGATGGTATGGTTCTAAATCAGCTCCTGCATTGTATATTTGCTCATATGTCCTGCAAAAGCTGGTATGTTATTGTGTTACATTTTATTCTAACATCGTTTATGTTATCCCGATGGTGTGTCATTTTCTACTTCTCTGACAATGTTACATTGTATCGCATTCTTCATAAAAAATGATACTAGCGAAAAACATATGCACGGCATGATGCATATATATACGTTTGTTGTGAGCTGCAAAATAAAAAGTACTATAGCTAATGGCAAAGACTATTGATTTTATAGATTTATTTTAGTCTTGCACTCCAATACTATAAACAATTATATATTTGGGCAGATACATTCTAGAGAGCTACTAGTGACTTATTACACCATCGAGTGTACTATATATTAGAAACAATAAAGGATGATATTCGATCGATTTTGTGATATTAACAAATGTTGCCGTCATGTTATCTCTCCCAGCCAGCATATTATGGAAGTAAAATCTATATCTGAGCATGGACGCCAACACATCACTACAAGATGTATAAATAGGTACAATGCTATCCTCTGCAAAGCCTTTGATGTGTTACATTTAATCAACCATAATTGCATATGTGACCTAAAGGCTTTTGGTCCCTGCTACTGATCTTTTGTGTAGATGAATGGGCTCACAATGATTTCCTACTCCGGTCTTTATTGTGGTATTGATGTCGCATGTAGACGTAATTTCTACATAGCAATTAGGGCGTTAATGATGACCAATGTAATGCCAAGCTTCCGAAATTTACAAGGCATAGTCGAAGCGATTATCTAAGTACGAATTGGCAAGAATAAGATAAAAGCCTGGAAACCCTATAATACAATGTTGTTCATATATAATGTTTCCTTGACGTTGGCACTGAATAGCCATGACTTACTCCCATCTAGACACGTTTCATGCAGCTGATAATAACGGGTTATACATCATACCGAATTTTACTTTTACATCTGCCTAGCAATTACACCCACAAGACGTGGGCGTTGTCTTGATAACAATACCAATTACACACTACGATGCATCACCATTCATGTATCAAGTCGTCACATCACAAGAACAGACACATCACGAGATGAAGGTCGAAACTGCATGATGGTACTGCCGCTTACGGCGATAGTACAAATTGATAATTCACTATGGCATGCGTGCAATTACAATACGATCTCAATGATATTATTCTCATATCCGATACTCGTCGATCAATTCTAATATTCTCTGTTCATGTTTCAAACGAGCAACAGTGCGCTTGGTTCAAAAGAGAAACAACAAATTGCCAGTCAATATATAACAAATAATATCATAATATCAACCGTATACTGTGCATAGAAAAACACAATCCGCTACGTTCTGTTAAAGCTTATAACACTGTCAATATCATGGCATTATCATAAACGTTGTCGTGCTTTAACGTTGTGATGTTTCATCACTTTAAGATCAAATAAACAGATTGATTGATAATCCGATCAAGTAAGATGCATTGTAAGCGGGTTCCGTCAACATTGACGGTGTGATTTGTTTTTGCCTGATGTCGGAAATATTTATGTCAATAGGCAAGACAAATCATAACAAGACATGACTAGCATACGGTAATACAGTACTCCTATTTATTCGAACATATTCGTTTAATATAAAAGAGTATTACATCGAATTTCGGATGTTTGTAATTTAGGCTTGTTTTTGTAATTATTTTTAGTTTTCGATTCGATTGATTTTCCTTCACAAATCACCTATAATAATCATCTTGCACTAGATTTAAATGATGCTGTTTAATGGGGCGTGAATTGTAGGTAGTATTTAACACAGCACACCTCACGATGAAGACCCTGTTTCTATGAATACAGACGGTTGGAGTTCCATTTTCTATAACCAACATAAGAAACGCGTACATATTGTATAACATAAGTAAAAAAATGGTAGCTTGCTGGCAGTTACATGTTTTGTGTATAAGCAGATTGTTATAGTCTTGGCGCTATGCCTACTACTCATGCGAATGTTTCACGTTTTCTACCCACTCTTTCTGGTGCGCCCATCTTGCCTTTGGCTGATCCTTTGCGCAATTATTTAGCTTAAGATGAGAATTAAAGGTTCGATTGATTTTTTGGACGATTGCGCAACCGCCTCAAGGGTGCATTTTTGTCCATGAACATCTACACATACTCTGTCATTAATTCTTCTAAAAGAGTAAAGCTTCATGACAAAGACAATCATATTAAAAACAAATCCGTCCTGGTATTAACCGCTGTTGTACTTGATAAACTTGGTTAAGCAGGTACTTGTTGTGCCAGTATACAACATTATTTTGTTTTCTACTGTAACAGGGCCTCTGTTGTTGACGAATCGATAACTAAAGATGTGGACTCGCGTTGCTTGTCAATTTGTCAAGCATTCAATGGGATTAAACATTTTCAAATTTTTATACGGGGTTCCATCCAGATCCTATAATAAGCAGCAATCTAGGCTTGCGTCGTCCGTAGCTCACTCACAGGGCACACAGTAAATAAAACCTGCTATGGTTGTGAATGTACTATGGAGGTTTAAATGTCTTTGATATTTAGGTTGAGAAATGGGTCGTGACTACAATATAGATCAGAACTTGTTATGAATATTTTAATGCTACTTCGAAAATATGGCACAGATATGTGGACGGTGGACTAGCCATTTATGAGCGGACAATGAGCGGCTTGATATTCGACATAAGTTTCGTACGACATTTACCAAGGAGGTAGACACAGCTGTACAAGAGCATCTGCGTAAGCATAAAGTAACACAGATCATCCCTCTGTGTTTTCGATAATGGAGTGTGAACCAAGACGAAATATTTGATGCGGTCTCCGATTACAGTATTATAATGTTCTAAGTTGTAGAGGTCCCTGACACATGTTAGGTATAGATGCGCTGTATAAGTATATGCGTGTGTATATGTTTGAATGTGTCCAGGCATTACAAGCATGCATTTCGTTGTGCATAGAGAGTATATCGTAAAAGGTAGCTGTTTTTAATTCAAAGCCACAGGTGTTTTATTGATAACTTTTGTGGGTCGTTGACTATAGGTGTCGTTCAAGGAAAACCTTCGTGGGCCAGACATTATCAAACTGATACTACGATATACTATTATTGGTAATAGTGCTGACGTCGTGGTATTATTGTGTACTAATGCGATGACGTTCTCTCATAGTCCTATAAAAGTTCATTTAGTTAAGAGCAAGAGAGATATTGAGTAGATCAAGAGCTGCGAGGGTTTTAGTGGATGTGCACTTCAAAGGAATGAATATTTGGTGTTGGCATAAATGACACAACACATGAAGCCTGTAAATGGGCTAAGCAATTGGACACTCTACTTAAACATCCAGATGGCACTTTCAATAAATCAATGTGCAATTTATAATAACCTAATTGCATATATGGGTATATATTTTCAATTGGATGACAACCCTTTGTGAGAAATACTTTTAAAACCATTGCTGCACAAGGTTTCATAAAACACCGCTTATGCAATGAGCACAAACTCGCACAGTTAAGTTGTTGTCTTCCCAATTAAATAATTTGTTTCCTTTACTACTGCTTAATAAGGATGCAACTTTGTTCATAATATCAAGAACAACTGTAGAATGCGATGTACATTATATAAATAACTGACTAGGTGTCCATATTTTTTCCAGGTTTATTATATATTCATAAGGCGCAGCTGAGTGTTGAATATATTGAATTGCCCTTAATAGTAGCGGCATCTACTTTTAATCAGTTGGACCGCATGCTTTTAGTATTGCGATGTGAGTTTTTCTGATACCAAACAAAAATATGAATAATTCAGACCTGTAGCGATATTATCGTGGACAAATATAAGAAATGGATGTCGCGGCCTCCAAATCGAGAGCACCTATTCGATATGCACCTTATCAAACATGATAGCTACGCAAAGCATGTTTTCATTCGATATTTGTTCAAGGCTGCGCTAAGCGTTGTTTCAAAGGGAACACATGTCGTTGTTGGTTTTGTGTGTCCATAAATTGAGCGTCAGTATTGAGAGTTATTATGGGTAAATCTATCGTTTGCAATGAAACATTAACACATTTTAGCTGAGCATTAAATATATATCTATGTATTAATATATATACATCAAGATATTAAACCTGATAGCATGTTTGCATTCCACATCTGTTCAAGGCTGCGCTAAGCGTTGTTTCGACTGGAAGACGTGTCATTGTTGGGTTATTTGTCCATAATTTGGGCGTCAGTATTGAGAGTATTTATGGGTAAATATATCGTTTGCAATGAAACATTTACACATTTTAGATGACACGCCATTGCGCAATAACGATTGATACACACACACACACTCACAAGTTGGGATAGCAATGGAAAAGGCGATAGAAGGTCTCTGTTAGTATCAGGTACGAAAACTAGGACTGGCATCTTCGTCGATATTGTTACGACAACCTCTAATATGTACTTGCAACACGCATAAGCCAGTTATCGCACCTGCACAGTATCCATTAGATATAAAGCGTGGCACCTGTACCCCGCATGGTACATCCTGTTCCCCATACTTTCCATTCTCCCTCATAGCTCAGATTACTTCGAGGCTAATGTGCTTAGTCCTCAAAGATAATCGTGTGTTGGTTCTGTAATAATACAGAGCAATACGACTGACCTTAAACATCATCTACAAACTGCACGGAAAGTCCATCTTTTGTATATCTTTTGCATTGTTAAGTCCTCTGTGAGGCGCATTTATAAGATCAATATTGTGAAACCCAGACGGCAACCATAAGCGCTGCAACATTTGAATACTGACATGACCTCACTATTGATTTAAATTTGAACAGTGATGCAAGTCAAAGGTCTGGGGCAAAGCAGTATTTATGTTTTTTGAAAGAAATTTTATTACGAGATTGGTGGGCAGTATTAAGCGTGTTGCTGTTATTATATGTATGTCTATTTATATCTGCACAGCATGATTATTGCTTACTCATCTTAGTTACCAAGAAATGTTCTTGGTTACTAAGAAGTAATGGCTTTCCTGCTGGAAATGCTTCATCTGCCATACCATTACCTTCGCCCCCTCACGCCAACTACTGTCAGATTCTGATGCCTCGTATGATGCATACCATCGGAATATGTTGGATGCAGAGGTAGCTCCAAAAGAGACTGACTCTCGTCGACTCCAAGAGAGACTACAAAAGAGACTCACTTCGACTCCAAGAAGCCACTTCTATTTTGTTTTCTGTTTGTGGATTATACTTAAAATAGACCAACTTTGGTTCGAGACGGAGTCCTTCATTTACCTGTGCACTTATAAACCATGTTGGTAATTAGAAGTAAAACGGAACAAGCAAGAAAAGAACAAATAATAATAATATGTAAGCCTTACCCCAAGGCGCGATAAGAAGGGATCCAGTGGTTTCTTCCAAAGCTAGTCCAAACACGCTCACTCCTGTGCATATACAAACTACTATTTGTATCCTTCGCTGCTCACTTCGCTTTCCTGAAATACTTATACCATCAGTTTATCATATATTTTCCTTGCACAACTCTAGCAGGCATCATTGAAATTATATGCCTTATATATCATCTTAGGAAAGACTCATATATATGGTCTAGAGCTGAATGTCCCATAAGTTGTAAACATTCACTGATAGCGTCGAGAATAGAACAGTTTTAAACATCACATTATCAGCAAATAAAAAACTCTAATACAAGAGATTCATTGAGCACAGAACATCAGTGTATTAACATTTTCTGCGTGCAATTTACCGATGCATAGCATAAATGTTTAAATCATTATCAAGGCGGAGACAAACATTGACACATTTTCTGGGGCAGCCCATTCAGAAAATCTAGCTGTTGAAAACTATATTCGTATTGAGCAAGAGTATGGCATGGGGCGACAGTTGGACGAAAAATGGTGATAAAACATTATGTTTCTACTCATTCTTTTACAAAAGATGCAAGATACAATCCTCACGAATATTTGCACTAAAGGTTGATTATTTGGTGCTCAAGATATGGGAAATTCGACTGATAAATGAACTGCTATACTCGTTGAGGAACAAAGGGAGAGTGACTGCATTGCATGAATTATTAATAGCATTGGTAATAATATTATATTCCAGGTCCTTGGGTAAAGGTGGCAAAGAGCAATAATGCGTGAGGGTGTGCTAATATACCAGCTCTGCTTTGATACAGTCAGACAGGACTAATCTTATACCCGCTGACCAACCAAAAGCGCTCTATTGTGTTATGGTATTTACCGACCTTGTAGGATAACTCGATGGTGCTCATAATCTGTCATTGATTAATGTTCTACGTGTATATGCTGAGGACAAGTGGTGTTTGTTACAACAATTGATGTTTCTCGCAAAGAGTAAGTAGGTGCGCGTACTGTATGAGGATAACAAACGCACCGTGCTGTATAGACATGTCTTTCGAAGTCTGGCCACAACAGGTTAGCTTCACGTATGCGCCTTGTTAAGAATCGATAGGAAGCTTCAATCTGGTGAAGTATACGACGAAAAACAATACGTATGACATAAGGGGTAGCTTTTAGACACGAAATAAATCGGTTGACAAATCTAGGGTCGAACCGAGTAATATATATTTCTTAATACCGCCTGCTTAAAGCCTGACCGTAAGGGCATAATTGTTTGCGCTGTGAATCTCACTTTTGGAACGAAAGAAACTAGGAGGCGACAGCAGCATCATGACAATTGTCACAAAATATGGCATTAGTTCCCGACAATACAATCATATTGACGGTTATAGAGGCTTGATACCAGGTATAATTAATAGGCATGAAATGGAATACCCTTGTATAGGGGATAATTAGAATGTGTCGAGCTGTGGTGCGTTAGAAATAACGCATCAGTTTAAGCTAATAAAACATCTATGGACAGTCCCTCAAAGAAACCAATTAAGAGTGGCGTGTGATGCAGCCG
Organism: Urechis unicinctus; assembly: GCA_034190875.2. Taxonomy (NCBI): domain Eukaryota; kingdom Metazoa; phylum Annelida; class Polychaeta; order Xenopneusta; family Urechidae; genus Urechis; species Urechis unicinctus. The sequence continues at coordinate 17,230,166 of CM067350.1, read as the reverse complement.
GCAAATATATTTCCCTGGGCATATTCGAGTGAAGCAAACCATGCGTATGGCAACGAAACGAGGCTGAGCGTGACCCCCGTTATCTTACAAGGTCAGTTAACATCATTCCATTAAGACATGTTACACGTTGAATGCAACATTTATTGCCTGTAAAGGGCACAGTAAACCACTCCAAGCCCTCTTCATCGGTTATTTATGTATTGAATCTTAACGCTCTTTCCTACTAAACACAAGTAGCTCTATCGTTAGGAAGTCCTTACCTAATGATATAGAAAGTTGATTATCGATTGGTTAACACCATTTTCTTCTCAAGAGCATCTTTCGTTTTCTCACCTCAACAATAATTATGCCAACGAGAAGGTGAATTATCTGTCATTGGATGGCGTTGTCTCGGGTTGCCAGGATGAGTAATTATCCGCTGCGTGGCACCACATGATCAACAACTTTAACCAACCCACATGATATCATTCTTAATTCCATAACAAAAATGTGTGCACGGATGTGCGGCTAAATCGTTCTCGTTATTAGTTGAATCAGCTTTGCATGTCGTATATATGTATATATATAATATGTGTGTAAAAGAGCATGTAATAGGCACAATAGTACACTGATTGCTAATGCGTGGTATTTGTATCGTTCGTAGTTAGCATTATATGCTCCAATACCACGAAGAATGAGTATCTGCACAGCACAAATATTATCTCATTTGTATTGCTTGTTTATTAAGATTGACGGATATCATAGGAGAAATCTGAGAAGTACTCTCTCGGATTGAGCCAAAGTGCGCTTTTATGTACTGATGGAGTTTAATATCTGCACTAAATACATGGCGCTAGTTCAATATTGTGATAATGTTTCAAATTACAAAACGTTATTGCCTGTCTGATATCAACATGCAGGGTTGTCGGTTTGTAATTCACATAAATGTTATACAGATGCACAAACAATCAGGGGCGACCAGCTTGTCATAACGTGATATTTCGCTAGGATGGCTGATTAGCGTTTGTTAAATGATTAGGAATCACATTCTTAACAAAAGACATTTTGCCATCACATAAAGTCTTTTGTCTTATTATTTTGCCCGTCCAGATTATTGTGAATGGCGTATACGAATCAACATTGGGACTGACATCGTGTTATTCGTGACTTATAATTGGCGAACTAACGCTCATCAACGAAAAAGGAAAATTATCTTTCAAGGCAAGAAAACGCCAGGGGAAGCACGCGGGGTCCTGCACCTTGAAAATCTCTTCAAATTACATCAGTTGCACAAGCTGATGACAAATAATATATCAAGCTACAGACATGTTACATTGTGCTTTCTTTTTCTGCTACACATATTTCGATTAGAATCCAACATTAGGTACCCATCTAAACCTTCGTAGACAACAGGAAAATGAATTTAAAACACTCTCTCTGTCATTCCAAACACAACGTTGCGTCTTACTAAAACTCTTATAATTAACTATTACAAAGCGAATGCTGTATTTGGGCTGCCCAAGATTTTAACTGTCAGATGTCCACTTCTTCACGTATTGTTTCGTATATGACGATAAGACGTACGTTATCACCAGAACCGTGAGTTAGACGGCACGTTATAATAGAAGCATTGTGTTTAGCGGAAATGCATACAGAGATATACTTATATAGATGATGAGTAAAACAAAAATGCAACAGCTACTCTATTTGTGTGAAAGCAATTATGTTTGTATTTTATCATTACAAATATGCTCACCCAAATTAATAAACTGCCTTTAAACAAGGCTGTGAGATGCACAAATCAATATGCTATTGCATGTTGATGTATTCAGTATAGAACAACTTGAAAAAGGTCGCTGTTATTTTGAACCACCCCATTGTATATTTTGCGCAATCTGTTTTAATGATAGCATGATAGCATGTGCACAATAACGAATGTTGTATTTATCTGATAACAGTGATGTATATAAACTCTGGGACAAATGGGACGGCTAAACTTTCATTGACTGACATTTGTAATAGATGGGTATAACTAATGTTAAGGCGACAGAATGTAATTGCAGAAGCATTCCTTTTTTCAAACGAGAATGCATTGATCGACAAATGTTGCCAATCGTGGTTTAGTCCGGGATGAGGTACAACCGACCTTTAACCCATATTAAGTATTTGTCGCACATTTAGAGATATTTATGATAAAGGAACACCAAAAGGCTTTTATGATGGTTTATGGAACAATGATTGAAAAGGTCCATTAGAAAATGCTTAAGTAAACCATGCGTTGCAATGCGAGATTAGCCTGGCTTGTCAGGATTTAATTCAATCATATATTACACATGAAGTGTGGCTCAAAATCCGTAGAGGTAGCAATCTGATCCTACATAATGTTCTATAACGCCATGATACAGTTTGTATTGTTGCTCACAACACTATTCTAATAGACGACATTGTAGGGCAAATTATGAGAAGGTTTTGTCTTAGGTAAAGACAAATATATAGAAGTGATTATATTGGTTGTAAGCTTGATTAGTGCTTAAGTTATTAATCTCACTATTACTCATTAGCCGTGTCAAAACACGCAATAAGGATCTTACATCTTTACACATCAGCTCATGATAAAGGTCACGATGATGTTATGTCGAAATATATTTGACATGTCTCATTTTGTATCTGGAAAGGTTTTTGATCACGTAAAAGCTTAACAGGTCTTTGGTGGCCATCGCACGTGGATTAACTCTGCGATAGTGTTCTATCAAATGCATGTTTTGTTTAGTATTGTAGTAGAGAGCCAACATTGGGCGTGCAACTTTACACTGATTATCACATTGAGGTACAATAATGGTCAGATGGCCCGCCTCTCTCGTGATTGATAACGTGAGCTGATGCTGCCAGTGTGTGACCTCCTATATGCTATATACAATGTCCTCACATTATGTCCGCATGATCGTTATCGAACGACCGCTTTCGGACTGAGGACTTGCCATTCTCATTATTTTATGTTTCAGTTTTTACATAACCCATTGTTGATCCAGGCTTTTTGAGATTAAAACGGCGCACCAAAATACCAGCTCAACACCAAATAAATCATCACACCATTAGATATTTGTTCAGGTTCAACCATTACATATTTGTTCAGGTTCAAGAGATCATTTTGTCTCTTTGCAGGCCCATTGTAAAATGAAAGCCTCACTGTGCATCATGATAATAATTAATAGCTGTATTTCTGATCGAAAGTTAGAACACAACAAATTCCCTTTTATGTAACTGAAATCCCGGTCTGCGCCAATGGGTGACTCCACATTTATGGGTTCAGAGAACGCATTCGTCATAGGCTTCCCGAAGTAATACCAGAAGATACAGTTCCCTTCCATGTGAAGCACGACAATATCTCCCTGTTTTGTTGCTCTTGGCGATAAATTGATAACGGAACAAGGAGTACCCAAAATTAATTATCCATGGGTCAACACGCGACAATAATTGATTGAATGGCACCACAGCCTGCTTGAATTGTAGTTATCTCAAATCATCACGCGAGCAGCATGTAAAACTTCTTAACAATATAGCATTTTAACAGATAAATGTTTGCTGCGACCGCAGTTGATTGAGATTAATTTGAATCTCATCATGGATTGGAAACAATAGGGAGTTCATCCCGACGATATGAAGGATGGACTTCCTATCAAATGAGGACAAGTAATGTATGCTGCACCTACTCAAACCATTGGCGGGCATATGTATTATTTTGGCACTGGTATCATTTCGAGTATTCTGTCAAATTAAAGTAATTGGTTTTATTTCGCAAACAGATTATGATTATGTCAGCATCCAATGGACAGGAACGATGCATAACGTGGTCGTAATGCCGTCACCATGCGTAATGAAATACGAAATTACTGTGACAGTACCGTGACACCCCCACCCCTTCCCACCACCCCAACGACAGGACCATAGCTTGACTAGAATATAAACTAGCTCGGTACCTATATTCTATTTCGCATGAAATATATTTTCAGACGCGCTGAACATGACATGGTGTTATTAATATCTTAGGTAGGTGGTTTATGGAGAAAGACTGTGAGTCATCGTTTAGGAGACAATCATTTTAATACTGATGGTTATAAATGTGGTTTTATATCGCATTAACGCTACCGAGCATGTTCATTTATACCCGTATGGTTATTGTAGCACTTTACAATGGTTATTAGCCGATGTTATAGAAAAACGTACACAAGCCTTCCATTATAAATCTGATACTTTGTGCCTATGATATACTGTTCGTGTTCGTTGTCAATCAGATGTTTTCCTTCACTAGAACATGCCCATGAATATCCCGTCTGCATTACACGACGCTTTTAATTAGCTACGTCTCCTATTGAGGATCGTCCCCTATAAAACGGATATACCATTTCAATCCCAATACATTGCACATGCTATCAAGCGTATAATACCGTACACACTCTTATATTGTTGTATTGTTCTCAACTAATGCACGCCATAACTCAATGACATTTGATCAGTATATTCACAGACAAATATAGTAACAGCGATTATAACAAACATGGCCCCTACGAAGAGAAGTCCTTAAAGCTGGCTAGCCCCTGAGTTGTTCGTTTGCATTGTCTAGGCCACCAAATATAGGATCATGTAGCAAGATATATATTTTACCCCGTTCGATCCTAGATTTGGCTACAAATTTATTTCGTTTGCAAAAGCTTAAGTAAATGTGAACTTAGGACATGCATATGTTTAATCGCTGAATACTAAACCAGGCTTCGTATCCATGCCAAGCATAATGCATATAGGTGGCTAACATGTCGAGGCCAGACATCAAAATCCTTTAGTAAATTTTACACGATGGGTAACCTACATTCAATGCGCAGAAATACACCTTGCATGGAGCTTATATGATGTGCCTATCGTGGTACTCGTGGCCCGGGCTTCCGAAAACAATTCTTATATCACGTAAAGATAGAGCCAATGTATGTAAAAGATACACGTAATTTATAAAACGTATTGATTCAGCTTTATGTAACATTCAACTCATCTTATCAATTCCTTATCCAACTCTGTCTAGCACTAACAACGTGTATGGCGTCATCTTATTATTATTTGCACATAATCTCGACCAAACCAAAGTCTTTGCTGCTGCATTTTTGATCACATCATGCAAATGACTAACGCTACTGACTTATGTTCAGTAACCGATGTGCTCATCACACACAAGCACGACATAAATGAGCGGCGCCAAAATGTTACCAAAGCAAGCTTAAGCGACCACAACTCTTGGAAAAACTCAGAATGATGTGCGACTATCAGTGTTTCACACCCTGTGTGTTAGCATTATTAATGCTATCGCTAAACCAAATGTATGTTTTTACTTTCTCCTTCATAAACACACTTCCTTCATTTTAGTTGACCATTACGTGCTAATTAAGAGCGACTAATAATGGACACTTATACTCCTTACATCAATTGTGATAACAGACAGTTCTTATCTTTAGCATATTCACGTAGAACATTAATCAATGACAGATTATGAGCACCATCGAGTTATCTTTCAAGGTCGGTAAATACCATAACACAATAGAGCGCTTTTGGTTGGTCAGCGGGTATAAGATAAGCGTCAAAAGCCTAGTACTGCTGTACTTTGGCTAAATAGGGCTGGCATAGTAGCTACCATGACTTGCTGTTTGTTATCGATAACCAAGGATTTTGCTACCAATAACATGGAATGTACTATTGGTGAAGCACAGCATCGCTGTTGGGAACAGCAGGACGGTGTCCAATTTGTGTAAGAATGTATGACATGCGACGCGGACCAACATGAGCCGCATACACGTGGTCCTTCCTACTGCATCATCAAACGCACAGCTCACTCACAAGTAACCTCAATCCTCATCATGCAATTTAGTCACGCCCCCTGAGCTGCTTAATGAGTATTGCAGTTCATTTATCAGTCGAATTTTTCTTAAGTTGTCAGGGAAGATAACTAGGTTTTCCATGTCTTGGACATCAAGTTATCTACTGTTAGCTAGTAGTGCAAGTGTTTTTGAGGGTTGTATATCTTTTTAAACGATTTTATAGAAATGGGCTGTGACATGTTGCTTTATTGCCGATTCCCGTTCGACTGACATCGCCATGTTTCGTACTCTAGCTCCAGGATTGACAGAGGTTGACATTTAATTTTTTTTCAAAATTATCTAGTATAATTGTAGTATTCTTAGAAGTTTTCAATTCAACAAGTATATTTTCTGAAATATCTCTCCGAATGTAAGTTTTCTATCTTTGTCAATTCCTTGATAAGGAGTTAAATATTTATGTAATTCATTGATAAAGTTCATACGGATAATGTTAATGCATTAATAATGTTGCGTTCCAATTGTATGCTGATTGTCAGACTAAAACTGTGTCAGGCAGCTAATCTCCACGTTATTATCATCTAAACATATTTGCACATACAAAATGCATACGGAAGACAGCAACTTCACAGAGTCTGAGTGACAGGTGTGAATCCTGGTAAACGTACGAATAACGAGTCGGACACAATTGTATTGGAAAACTGATCGCATAATTATATTTTGTGGATAACGGAATACCATTTATCATTGCTTTGATCTTGATACAATCAGTAAATGTCCTCACCTTATGAGACAACCATCCAAAGACCTTATATATGGCTCATTCCATCGTTGACATATAAGAGATTGCATTTTTGTGATGCTTGCTAGAGTTGTGCTAAGAGAATGTATGATACACAGATGGTATGAGTATTTCAGCAAAGCGAAGTGTACAGTGAGGGACATAAATATGCACAGAAGTGAGCGTGTTTGGACTAGTTGGGGTAAAGAACCGTTGGATCCTGTAAAACATATCTCAGTCAAGTCACAAAACTGCCAAGAGCCTTTTACAGTTTTGTCTGTCAGACTGGATGTTAATCGTACCTTTGTATTCGTTTGAGGAATGTTTATATTTGTTATACTCCATATCGAATTGCCTTTCTCTGTCTCAGTATTTAACGAATCTGCTTGTGTAGCTCTACATAAATGTCACCTAAATCATCTTAATGACGAATGTTAAGTAGCAACTGCAATAGCAAGCAGTGAAACTGGGAACGATTCTTAGGTCTGTTTCGAAATTAGTTTTTCTTGGCCTTTCCAGACATTTATCCGTTATGTGCCGCATGTGCCTTATCGGAAAAGCACCGCATCAGCCAGATGCCTCAAACCATTACCTCAAGGTACAACAACAGTTCCTCCTATGAAACCATACAATATATATACCGCAACTTTTGCAAAACACCTGCTCCGTGCTTTGTTTAAAGGTTATATTGCGTGACTCGTTGAACAGCACGCCCGCTGCGACAATTGGTATTATGGGTGAAGAAGAGCTCGATTGAAACCGCTTGCTCTTCCCAAGCTCATTGACAGCCGTACATAAGCGAATAAGCTAATCACATTTAATATTTTTATCTATAAATCTTTGGTTCCTTGCTTGCACTGGTAGAGGGATCAGCAAAGTGTCCGTATGCTTACCCCATCACTATCGTTTATTTTGCATTGAAGATCTTGATGCTATAGAGATTACTTAGTATTGTTACAGGTCTTATACCCGATTCACTTGTAGAACTGTGCACTTTAGCCTCCAGGTAATCGGAGAAGGGAAGATGTGGGGAACGGGAGGTACCATGTGGTATACAAATGCCACGCTGTGTAGCCCATAAAGTTAATTCGTCACAGTTTCGTGCTTGATGCTAATAAATACTTACTATCGATTTTTCCATGCCTGCCCCTATATTTTATATAACCTTTTAGCGGTTATTACGTCCTTATGTATGCTAGCTACATGTTTAGGGTAATAAAATAGGAGCAATGTGTGAAATATAAACGTGCGGATTGTGGCGATGTCTTGCATCGGTGAGGCGCGTTAATAGCGGATTTGTAATAAACTGTAACCATCAAGCATTATCCAGTAGAAAGTTGAATGATTGGAGCAACTACATGGTGAAGTGGCATAAAACTGCCGTGTCATCTTATTTGTAATTCTTTGCTTGATCAGTTACTATTTTTGAGGAAAGCTGCGACAAGTGAACGTATTCCAGCGTAAACGCATTCCCTCGTTCTAATGTTATTGCATCTTCTGAGCTGTGTTGTTCGAATCGTAGAGGCCACCAAGCACGGACTGGAGCCACCAAAGTCAAATCATCTCTGTCGATTTGCCTACAATCATTTGATACAAAACTATATAAATTTCTGAGAGAACAATGTCGTTCAATCCTGATCCAAGCGATTATATCTCCTACTTCACAGGTATACGTTTCAAAAGATACCACATAAGAGTATGCAATCTAATACCTCTACAATGCTGCCGGGCACTGTCACTCCCGACAACCTCAAACGTACCGACGTACTGGTAGAAAGCGGAGACATTTGAATTACTTTATTATTAAGTATAACCCCTTCCCTAATGATGACACAGGATTAACACTGGCAGTCAATACCGTTTCAGACTAAATGCACTAATGTGTAATTAAAAATTACAGTTTGACCCATAATTATACGCAAAACTGACACTCAATATATGTACCAAAAAGTCACCAAGGACACGTCTTTCGGTCAATTCGAGGCTTACCGCAGCCATGATCGGATATATAATGATAACATGCTTTGTAAACATAGCATGTTTCATAAAGTGCTCTTGTACATCGAATTTGTGCCTTTGCTCCCGCATAGACTAGGTTGAACCTTTATCTTTGTTGCAATATCAAAACCTTACAAGGTGCATATGTTGAGTGGGACACGAGATAATTCCTGCGATACACAGAGCCCATGGCGACATATGTCTAGAGACATTCTGTTTACTAGAATTGAATGTCAAGTGTTTATGGTCGATTGCTCGATGTAAGGGATAGCCACTACACGCTGGGCAATACACGATGCCAACGCAATAGTTTTAGCAATTAGTACAAAACGAACTCATCGCATTTGTGATCGGTTTCTATCCCCTTTAATTTTCATATCCATAGTAACTGAGATATTATTATTCCTTCAATAACATGATATCTGGTACATATTACACATATGAAACAGTCGTCTTGTTGTGCAGATAACGCGTCTACAACCACGATAATTGACATCGGAGCCGCGCTATAAATATTGATAACCATCTTGTTTATGACATAGAAGCCACGCATTAGTTATCAGTGTGTTGTTTTGCGTAGTAAATGCCTTACTATGCAGTATCAGCGCAATTCCGCTTGATTGCTTTCCAATTACAGTAATTAATACAATTGAATAAAATTATATCGTGTATTTGAACAAAACTTTTAATGTAGAACGGTTGACTTGGCTATTTGATTGAATCGAAGGTGCCTTCGGTCAGTGTTAAACGACCAGTCTCGCATCATTGTATGTATGTATGTATGTATGTATGTATGTATGTATGTATGTATGTATGTATGTATGTATGTATGTATGTATGTATGTATGTATGTATGTATGTATGTATGTATGTATGTATGTATGTATGTATGTATGTATGTATGTATGTATGTATGTATGTATGTATGTATGTATGTATGTATGTATGTATGTATGTATGTATGTATGTATGTATGTCTGTATGTATGTATGTATGTATGTATGTATGTATGTATGCAAAATATATCGAAATTGTTTGTTTAACTGATCGGCTTTACTTATGCGCAGAACTCATAGGTGTTGTTTAGGACGCAATTATCGCAATCTAGGGTCACGGGCATCGAAAAAGTGAAAAACTATTATCTCGAATAACTGCGTTAATAATGGTCGGATCGTTATGAAATTTACATTATTGTGTAGCTGTATTTTGTTATATATCAAAGGACTTCAAACTAATAATTTTCTTAAGCGCCCCAGGTCGAAAAATCGCGGTATCGGTCCAAATGTCAACAAAAGTTTCATGAATATTTTGAGCGCTTATAAAACCGTCATTACATGAGCGATGGTACTAAAAATTGGGTCACATGTTCTCCGCGCCAGCTTAAGTCCGATTTCTTGATTTCATGGATGTCAATGACGTAACTTCCGGTTACGATAGCATGCACTTTTTCAACAAATGACGCAAGTTCAATGGTTATTATCTCAATGCTGTAGAATTCGATTTCGAAACTGTTTAAATATTCTTAAAGTGTAATGTAATTGTAAGTTTTTTCTTAGCATATGTAATTGTAGAGAATTCTAGCAGGTCGAAAATCAAAACCTCTAAACTTTTTAATTTCGCAATTCATTGACTAATTACAGTCCGATCGTTATTAAATGAACATTTTCTGAAAGCTAATTTAATTATCAAACTTTGATAATTGACATCAGCTATCAAAATACTGGTTGTATTCAAAGGGCGTTGAGTTTGGGGCAAACATTATCGCCTTTTTTCGATGGCTTATAAAAAAGTAAATATCGATCCCATGGCCATAAAAATTGAGCCAGTTGTTGTCATCGACAGCGCAGTTTTAATCTTTTAATTTGATAGATATCGAGATCATCACTTCCAGTTACGAGCTAATCAAAATTAAAACAGGAATGAAATAAGAAGTAAACGTGTCATTTCTCCGTCGTTAATGATCATATGGTAGATTTAATTTAACGAAGCCAGTTCAATTCTGAATATATAAGTGATTCCCTTGAGTTGTACATTATCAATAGTTTTCACAAAATAGTAAGCTATAAGTACAGCTGGCGTCGCTTCTGATTGGTTATTAAAGACTTGTTAACAGCAGCTTACACAACGTGCTGTGCAAAGATCACCGCTGATATAGCTTCAAGTTAACTTGCATATATATATAAATATATATATATATATATATATATATATATATATATATAATATATATATATATATATATATGAGATATATATATATATATATATATATACATATGTATATATATATATTTTTTATATATATATATATGTATATATATATATATATATATATATAGAAAGCATGAATATGAATATATATGTATTTGCATTTATAGACAACAATATATATATGCATGTGTGTGTGTGTGCTGCTCATATATATATATATATATATATATATATATATATATATATATATATATATATATATATATATTTATATATATATATATATAATATATATATATACATTCTTAAATACATGTGCATATATAAAAATATATATATATATATATATATGTATATATATGTATTAATGTATATTTTTATGTACATATACACATATATATATACTCATATATACACAATACTACTACTACGACAGCAATTTATCTCATCATTACTGCCATTAACAGTATATCGTAGGTACATAATATCAGTTTGGTTAAGGATGGCTGGGTTAGAACATCACCTATAGCCAATGAACAACCAAAGTTGTATGTGTGGCGTTCCATTACAAACATCTTTATGTTCGAGATATTCTCTATGCACAACAAATAACACGCATGCATTGCGTGGACATGGTCAAACATATGCACATGCATATGCCGATAAATGGAGCAACTAAACCTAACAGGCTTGAGGGACCTCTACAAATTGTAATACTGTAATCAGAGCACGCACCAAAGATTCTCGCTTTAAATCAGTCTATTGACTGGCGAAGAAATGTACATTGATTGTGGTTGCCATGCATTTATAAAGCCATTTGATTATGGAAGCTAGTTGTTGACAGCGGAGAACATAAGACATTCGTCATGAAAGCCCATGCAACAACCAACACCCAATATTGGCATTGCATCCCTATCTATAGATTCCTTCAGCTTATTCCTTATTTTTAGTCAACACAGAACTCAATATCCTCAAGGGCCAAAACTCCGAACGAAACCCCTTGCCTGACGTTTGTGAGGAATTGTAAAAAAGGATGTTGATTTGAATGGCGTCCTTGGGGTTGCCAGCAGTTTGCAATCAATAGGTGTGGTTTCTGACATGCCACAGTTCGCGCTTAGCTGTCAAAAGTGACCACTTCATATCTTCGGAGTTCCTCATGATACTTATTTGCGCAGGACCATGCATAAGATTTCCAATGACCACAATATCATCAGATAAAGATCACAGTAATAAACAAATATTGCATTTCTGGATATCCCACAAATCATATACTGATTACATGAGGGTTGAATGTAATTATGTAGCACAAGGATTTATGCTCATATGGTACAAATGTTAGCGACGATGATCCAGCAAAAAGGTGCAACAAACTATCATATGATATAAGCGGCATTGATATAAATTATAACATTTATGAAAGTTAAATGAAGATGTATATCGCAGAACATCTGATCCAGAATTGTCTCATGACAATGTTTCTTCAGTGTTCCTATCACATATGTTACTTAGCCACATGAGGCTATAATTGATTGCCAAACACATTTGTAAAGATACTAAAACCTACAAGAGTTTCTGAAATATCTCTTATATTTACGTCATTTGTTATCATTTAATGACATCGGCGTTAGTTCTTGTGACACGCATAGATTATGGAACGCACAGATTGGTGACTTACACATTATATCATGCTAACGCAGATACCCTACCACAGACATGCTAACATACTTGGTAAATGTCGGATGCGTACGACAGTTATTGGAAACTTATGTTCAGAACACAGCAGTAAACTGGTCATAAACTGGGCTATAACCGGAGTCGATGAGCTATTGAAGATATCACCCAATTTTGTTAGGATTTGAATGGAACCACCTTATCACAGTTTAAAACTATTTCATCCCGCTGCATGCTAGACAAATTTACAAGCACCGCGTATCCACAGCTATCATATGAAAAATATCTGAAGCGCAACTACTGCAGAAAAAACACATCCTTGGTACCTTCTACGAAGCTTACCAAGTACATCAGTGGTTATCATATCCGGGCGTGATTTGTTTTTCAGTTAATCAGGTTCACTTTGTCATGAAGATTTTACTCGTATGTAAAACCGAAGCATGATAGAGGGTATGCGCTGATATTCATGGAGGAAAAGTCATCATTAAGAAGAATATGAGGTACAAGCACAAGTGCAATAATAAATTGCAGACATCCAAACCTTAAGTTCTCTTCTGAAGCTAAATAATAGTGTTGATGGTCAGCCGAAGGCAAGACGGGGGAAACAGTATCAAGCATGAGTCAAATGTGATTGGCAATTTTTGCGAAAACGAACAAAATGGGATGGAAAACATGAAACATTCCGATGAGTAGAAGGTATACAGCAACAGCTATTACATTCTGCTAAGCATATCTATTCAACTTGTTACTGTTACAAAAGTCATCCCTTTTCACTTTAGTTCTACAACATGTGTATGTTTTTTTATGTAGGTTATGGACAAAATACCCAAGCCGTCTGTATCTATAGCACCAGCGTGTTCGTCGCGTGCTGGGTTAACAAGATAAATCCGGTAATCCACAAACGTTACGTAATTGGTAAAACCATATTTTCAACGTGCATAGAGGCGTTCCCAAAACAGCGCCATGCCTCCGTGTTAAACACTACAGTATGCTTGTACTGTGTATCAGGTACAACAACAAAAAGCAATCAGGTCATTTCGATATGACCAGTTGACTGATTAACGGTATTATATAGAGAGTGTTTAAACCACTGAAGATGTGTCATTGGCCATATGTGTCTTATTGATAATTCAAGGTGGCTGCTCCTCTCAGTATATGTCTTCTCATCCTCATAACAAATCATGGGCTGTTATTCATTAACACGATAGCTAGGTAGAAGCTGACATTAAACTGGGCCTCATTTAGTCCTCTGGTTTGGTATGCTGGAGGGTAAAACGGCCCATCAACAACATAGTTGTGTTCATAACTGGTCCCGTTACGGGCACTCAATGTTTAAATTATAACCCGCCAATGACCCTTCGTTCAGTGAATGTGAGGCTTATTGCAGCCCGGATATAGAATGATAACACATTTCCTTAAGCTGCCATCCTAGATAAGTTTATTGGCTGACGTATATGTCATATACGTGCTCAGGCTCATGTGTACACTAGGATTATCTCTGTTGCGATATCAATGTGTTTCGAGTAATTGGACAGTTAGAACCCATGTATTTATTGGAATTGAATCTGTGTATAGCCGATTGCCTTATATTTTAGGACTGAAATAAAGGTTTAATAAGTTGTGACTTACATCGTCGTTATTAACTCGTTGCAAAACACAAAAACGGCTGCTTTTTTACATGCAAAATAATGAAAAATTGCCCTACACAATACAGCAAAGCGAGGAATAGCGTGTATGTTTCCAGGTTGTACAACTTGTAGCCTCGTAGGGGATTGATTTGATTTTTCTTATGCACAGTACACGGTTGATATTATTAAATTATTTGCTACATATCAATTGTCATTTTATTGTTTGTCCCAACAAAAGAAGTCCATTTGATACTTGCATGGTGCATTTCTCTGTTGAACCATGCGCACTTTTGCTCGTTTTTAAACATAAACAGAGAATATTTAATTTGTTTGGCGAGCATCTTGTGTACGACAAATATGATTGCGATCGTATTGTAATTGATGCCAAGCACGTCGAAGTGAATTACCAATTTGTACAACGATCGTTGGCGGCAGTACTATAGGGCAACTTACTGTGTTGGCTAGAAATATCGTTAACGAGTTTTGTTTGTTGATGTGACTTGATATGCGAATGGAGATGCATTGTGGCGTGTGATTGGCATCGTTATCAAGACAACGCACAGATCTTGTTGGGGTAATTTCTCAACTGGTGGAAAACTGAAATGCAGTACACGGTGCAATTCATCATTATTAGCTACATGTAATGTGTCCATGTACGTGGGAGTAAATCATTGCTATTCAGTGCCAACATCAATGATACATTGTAAATAAACACCCCGTGAGTATGTTGCAAATTATGGAATTATTAACAACACCTGACGATAACCAAGTTAATCAAATGGTTGTGTTTTATGTAATTGATGGAAGGCTACATTGTCTGATGATAATTTATCATGATATAATATTTATTCATTTTTCGTTTGATTCGTTCTTTATTATTCAGTTTAATCCAACATCCTTATTACTAATAACAATGTACAACGTTTAACCTGCTGATTCTATCAATATATGTGTGTTTTCCAAAACAGCAATTATCATGTTTGTCTACACCTAATCACAATGGGCAATCTATAAAGTGCTATTTATCCTAATTAACGAAGACTAAACGGTTATTACAAATACATCGTTCTCTTTAGTTTCGGTTTAGGAATCGTGACTTCTCTTTTTATTCTGCTCAGGGTAAACGATATATCTGTGTCTTTAGTTGACTACAATTGACTTGGTAATTTTAGAATGGTTCGTGTTACCTATTTGGTTTACGAATACGGTCACCGTGTCCGAGGGATCCATGTCTTGTTTCGACAAATATGTATGGTTCATCGCACACATAAGTTTGATTATATATATATATATATATATATATATATATATATATATATATATATGTATATATATATATATATATATATATATATATATATATATATATATATATATATATATAAACGTGTGCGTGTGTATATGTGTGTATGTGTGTGTGTGTGTGTGTGTGTGTGTGTGTGTGTGTGTGTGTGTGTGTGTGTGTGTGTGTGTGTGTGTGTGTGTGTGTGTGTGTGTGTGTGTGTGTGTGTGTGTGTGTGTGTGTGTGTGTGTTTTATAGGGCCTCTCAGTCTTGATATCATTCTTGTCTGTTCGTACGTTGTTAGATCATCGATTTTTCCATTGAGGTTTGGAAGCTTGGCATTCCATTAGTTATCGTTAACGCCTCACGCTCTTAAGCCCTACACGCGACATGAATACCCAAAGAACCAATGTCGACTTTCACACAAAACATAATTTGCTTGAGCAAATGGTATTATAAGCAATAATGGTTGACTTAATGTAAACTTATTAATTTTTGTCGAACACATCAAAGGCTTTGTAGAGGGTAGCATTGAACCTACTTTGACATCCGGTAATGATATATTGGCGTCCATGCTCAGATATAGATTACATTGCAGTTTGATGCAGCCCGTCATTTATAATGCGGTGAGGGGATACATGGCAGCTATATGGCTAAATAGCACCAAATTGATCAACTAGCTTCCTCTATTGTTTCAATTATAGAATATACAGGGGTTCAATCAGTCAATTTGTGTAGTGCTTTAGGATTTTGCTTTCCAAACATACGAAGTCTCTTATCGTGTATGGAGACCAACAGTAAAATAAGTCCATCAAATCAAGTAGTGTGGAAAGGACAGCCAAATATGTAGATAGACTGCAAGTTTTGAATACATTACCGATTGGTCAATTTTATATACACAAATCGAGCAATGGGGTTTATAAATATCTCAACTACTTTCTCACTATTGAAATTCCAGCAAACGCAGGAATCAAGTTGAATAATTACGTTATTGAAATGTATGTGTAATGTAAAACTTGTCTCAACAAGTGTACTATGTTCAATAATAATAATAAATAATTCGCACAATCATGTTTTGAGTGAATTTAAGATATAGATGAATTAACTAGTGCCATTATCAGCGGTATTATACTGTATATATGGGCTGTGTTCTGAAAGCATCTTACTTTTGTAATACGAAGGCCTTTATTACAAACTGCTTAGAATTAATAACGATCGCAACTTATCTACCTGCATCATTAACCAATCATTCAAGTCAAAATATCCACCAGGCTGGTCAAGGTGTCGAATGATCGTGGCAATGTTATGTACGTTTTAAGCAAACTATGGTGTACGTGAAATATCTCATGGTAACATATTCAGTGAAACTGTGGATAACAGTCGGCTGCATTGCCTAACATTGTTTGCTCCACGCCAATATTCAATATGAAGCACAAAACCAAAGAGGCTTGTAGTCGCGCCTAAAATATGATCAAACACAAACTCCATCATCAATGCCAATATGCGACCCAATAACGCAATTTAGTCACGTCCCTTTGGCTGCTTTACGAGTATTTATCAGTCCAATCACGATTTAACTCCTTACCTTCTAGTTGCTCTTTGGATCTTATCGCTGCATGTGTCAGTTTAATTAATGCTCAGTACTCGTGGGTATCCATGGATACCTTTATACATGCCCGTTATGTATTTTCTTACTTGAGACCGCTGTTTGCTAAAAGGTATTATGGTAAAAGTACCTGTTACATGGGTCATTGTCAGAGGGGCCGACATGTTTATGTTTTGTTGAGTTCTTATCGTGAGTTGACACTAGAAACCTAGACACTAAGATGAATGATTGTGATTTGGCACAAGTCTAATAATATTGTAATCTCTTGTGTGAGCTATTAGTAATCTTGGATTGGATGACTTTGCAAAAGTAAAGAAGTTCAATAATTTATATAGAGTGCACGCTTTGCATGCTGCATTGCAATAATGGCTAAATGTCACCTAGAGACTGCAAATGAATATTCAGTGTATATGTATGTATGTATGTATGTATGTATGTATGTATGTATGTATGTATGTATGTATGTATGTATGTATGTATGTATGTATGTATGTATGTATGTATGTATGTATGTATGTATGTATGTATGTATGTATGTATGTATGTCTGTATGTATGTATGTATGTATGTATGTATGTATGTATGTATGTATGTATGTATGTATGTCTGTATGTATGTATGTATGTATGTATGTATGTATGTATGTATGTATGTATGTATGTATGTATGTATGTATGTATGTATGTATGAATGTATGTATGTATGTATGTATGTATGTATGTATGTGTATGTATGTATGTATGTATGTATGTATGTATGTATGTATGTATGTATGTATGTATGTATGTATATGTATGTATGTATGTATGTATGTATGTATGTATGTATGTATGTATGTATGTATGTATGTATGTATGTGTCTGTCTGTCTGTCTGTATGTATGTATGTATGTATGTATGTGTATGTATGTATGTATGTATGTATGTATGTATGTATGTATGTATAGCACGGGTTAAGTGCAAGACACAGGTATTTGTCCTTAATGTGTTGAACAACAATATATGTATGCCATATAAGCCCTACCTCTTGTTTGTCAACGATACTGTGTAAGGATGTAACCCCTGATCGCCTGTTTGAATTCCATGACATTTAATCTATTTCATTAATGGGTTTACCCCCATCCCCAAATAATATTATCGACAAGCCCTTAGTCATCTCTGATTGATGACCTTGATCTAGTATCACGATAGAGCTAACTCAAACCGCTCCATTGGCTTTCAGTAATCTGACACAAACACTTCCTCTGCGCTTTCCTCGTGTACCCCAAGTTGAAAGATAATAACACCTTAGTATTATAAATAATGTAGCTCATCTTTGGTATGATTTAATAACTAGCTCTTGGTAATTAGTGCATAGCTGTGCCTGGAATGTGCTTGCCCAAGCACAATATTAATGGTATTCCACCTCAATGAAGAAGCGCAGTCGCGATAATGCCAGTTAATACTATTGGCAGTTCAGACTTTGTTTATAAGACTGAATTATGAATAGTGAGTGGAATTGTACAGCCTGATTTAATCATTTTGGGTTGCATCGAACAGGCCAATTACTGTTTCCGATGTCTTTGATCTATAAAACGTATATTCCGTTGCAAATAGTAGCCTTAAATATAAGCATAGTCATTCACATAAACACCCGCGTCCAGATATATAATAACGCATATATATTAATGGATATTTTGAGTCAACGTACCAGGATGTGGTCACGAATACTCCCATGGATGTCATTTACATAACAACAGAAGATGTAACACTGCTATGCTACGCATAGTTACACTAGTGGCAAGTGGCTGCTTCCGTTCTTAATGCATATTAATGGATTCGCTGCCTTACATGTATATGATGACTGAGGGATTAGTGTGGAGCTATTCACAGTTCATTTCTGATAAATGAATGTTGACCGTGGAGGTATTATTATTTCTACATCTGTTCATGTATTTCCGATGACAGTTAACCCGAAAATATTGGTGTATATGTCTAACGAAACCATATGGATTTTGTCCCCAACGTTTCTAAATAGTGTTAAGGTAATATGCAATATGATGAATTTCTATAAAGATGTGTCCAGCAATACGAATGTATTTTGAATATAGCTGCAACTGGTACATATTTTCATCTGCTGTTAAGTGGTGAAATATCTACCGGATGATCTCACATCCCCATTTGGCTTTGACATGTGTATTCAAGCGATTAGTGGAAAGCATCAACACCACAATGAAATCGAAAACGCAACTGCAAGTGCAAATAAAAGGTACGTATATGTATATATATATATATATATATATATATATATATATATATATATATATATATATATATATATATATACGTACCTTTTTATATATATATATATATATATATATATATATATAATATATGTATATATATATATATATATATATATATATAATATCCTATATTATATATATGTGTATATGTCTCTCTCTATATCTATCTCTCTCTATATATATCTATATATCTATATATATATCTATCTCTCTCTCTATATATATATATATATATCTCTCTATCTATATCTCTATATCTATGTCCCATTCGGGTATAATTTTTCCCATTATTATATGTGTATGCTGTGTTCCATGGGACTATCCAGGTCAGCCATTTGGAATGATTGTAAAAAAAAAGTACTTTTTTCTACTGGGCAAGTGTTAAAACTACTGCGATTGCGATAATTTGATTTAGGATGGATCACAGACCTCGTTTCTACATAGCCATATATTCATAACCTACCTAGTTGCCATTGTCTTAATTAAGCTACGCCAGAACAATGCAGTTTTCACAAGGTCGTGTTATCTACACTGAAGTAAGTATTGCAGTCGCTGCAAGACTAATCGGAATCATGTTTTTCCGCTCATCTCACGCAAGCATTGCACATGAAAACGGTATTTTGATGTGCCTAGCATGCCTTCCATGAATCGGGCTGATAACATCCCCGCAAATTGAATATCGTTTTGATTGAGTCGGGCCAGTTCAACAATTAATTCATGTGTGATTAAAATCAATACAATATAGCCTGCTAGCAATTACGTCAAAAACCATCATATCACTTTTGTTAAACTATCAACCATGATGATTGTGTGCCCAGTTAGTCATGACACCATCACACTCTTGAGGAATTAGTCAGCGTTTTACTGTTGAAGAGAAGCTGCTGTAAAGGCGCTATTCCATATCATATCTGCTGGTACTTCCGGGGTGGTATTGGTCGATTACCTTACAGCGCATATACTATCAATAAACCGCCCATTCACCGTGAACTTTTATGCCTGGCTCAAATAACAACCATTGACATCAATACACCGCTAAAAAAGGTACAGCATACACATATATATCAATGCACCAACAGAAAGAGAAGAATTGTACTTTTTATATTGTGCGCCGTTTGAGCCTACGTTGCTTCCGATGGCGCCTGTACTGTACTGATTGTTGCCGGGTGCAGTCCATTACTGATGTGCTAACTACTGCAATACGACATTTCAGTAAAGTCACTTGACATATGAATGTTTGCACGTATAATTGAATTGTCGGCCGGACATTTGTCACCTGGCTGTGTGGCGGAATCGGTATATTGTTCTTGCAACTATCACTGGCTGGTCACATAACCTGCAGCGTGGCTCAGTCAAACCCGTGGGTCCAGTGGGCAGCCTAACCATAGCGAATGTTTTTCGCATAATGTGGCTGCTTTCCGAATGAAGCAGGAATTATTTGTATAAGCTATTGGCACCTATAATGCACAGATAATTCAGATAGTTTGACAATGTTTATTGTATTAAACGTAAAACTTACGATACTGCTTCTTAACAAAGGCTTGAATCTGTATAAAACAAGGGCGCATATAATGCACAGACCGTGATAAGCAACGTGGGTATCAGCTTTGTGTACCGCAAACTGGTCGAGAAGCATCGATTAGGAACATCACTGGCACGGACAATAATGTGCCAAAATCATGAGTAGTGAAAGGCTACAGGTTTATTGTAGGATCTTGGTGGCTTTATATTTGTTAAGGGACATTTATATTGTATCTATTAAAGGCTACACGAGGCAAAACACTGGCTACCGTTGGTTGAAACAATATTATCCCTGGTTCACGCAAACGTAACATCTAGAAAGCCAGACAATTCATTTGGCATATCCACGAAATGACTGATATCATTATTTATTCTAGCCGTATATGACTCATTGCAGCAAATAACTCTTGAAATAATGATGAGAGTGAACAGGTTGACGTCACTCGTGGCTGGCATCGTCCAAGGGTATATATACAAATATATATATATATATATATATATATATATATATATATATATATATATATATATATATATATATATATATATATATATATATATATATATATATTGTACATATATATATATATTTATATATATACATTTTAAGTTATGCCAGTCTTGTATCTAGAAGTCATAATTGGCCTCATACTTTGTCTAGTCTATTTTAGGAATAGAAATGCCTATTGCTTCCAATGCGAATACAGAAGGCAGCATGGTCAATACCACAAACGGTGTGTAAGGATCAGTTTGAATCCGAAGTGTTTTGCCCAAAGAATCTTCAAACTCACGCCATCACCCAAGAATAACGAACACTAGCAGGGTGCCGGAATAACATTGTACAATAGTACTACTTATTAAGCTACTGATACGCTACTAAAATCCATGCCTAACTTGCAGATTTCAACAAGATATCAGCTATGCATACGCGTATACATTGAAATTAAATATTTCACAATACGCATACCATCCCCTGCAACCTTTATTCAGCGCACATAAGGCGTTTCCTGTTTTATAAACTTTGCTTAGTGATTCTTTACAACTGCATACCCTGGAGTGAAATTCGACGCGAGAACAATGACCGGTAGGGATTCAGAAGATGGAATATGGCTCGGACATATAACCTTCTATAGCACCATCTCATCTATAACTTTATTAGGTTTACGTCATTTATATGAAACATAACGTAAGATGTACATTTTATAGACTTCAAGACTCATTATTGTTTGATAGAGCTTAAACATGGTTAACTGTCGGCCAGACTGATATTACACACTGTTTTATTATGCTGACATTCATGGCTATTGCCCCAAAATCGACTTGCTAATCAACGTAATACCGCCAGGCAAGTGTTTATCTTCCACTCTTAAGTTGGCTTATAACGCTCGTCAGCTTTTGCCTGCATTGAATCACTGTGTGCCTTATAGTGAGCACAGCGCTCATAGCAACCGATGAAGTACATAATTGCCAATTCACACCGCTACACAGAGATAAGCTGAAATAAGAATCAAGTAGCATTGAAACTATTACTCGACCTGATTCTTGTGTGGCATGGGTTTGACATAATGATGGCATATGTCCACGCCGCTGCTTCACAAGCAAACGTCTATAAGATAAGCTGTCAGACTAGCATAACTTGACACATACAGTAGGTGCATTTCATACTGTTGTGCAGAGACGTCTGTTTTTTCAAGAAGTGAAGGAATATAGACACAAAAGCGAATATACCAACACAATGTCACGTCTTAGATGTATAATATTGCATATAGAATACCTGAGTTATTGTACGTTTAAGTAAGTAATTGCATTTCCATACATGGCCGCGGGATATATGGATGGAATGGTCCAGTGACTCGTCATCAAACGTCACGATCTCTTCTTCGGCTCATAAATCACATTGGCAGAATGAGGTGGGCTGAAAATGCTGAGTGGCTGGCAGTACCACACGCGATTTGCTCCATGGATAAATCAACCATAGTCGCATGCAATCAGTACGATCGCTACGGCGGTCTATTTTCAAAACAATACCATAATTATATATATCAGGGAAATCGACCTAAACGCTAATACAGCAATAACATTTCTTGTCTTGGGCGAACTTACGCCTGTGCTGCTCAAGCGTTCTGCAGAGTGATTCTAGATCAATTTTGGGTTCGTTTGCAAAAGCCTTTCATTAATTCGTTCAGCGTGCTGCAATGTCCGTTTTGCATATTCAGTACCATAAAAACGTTTCGCCCGTGACATCTGGCATACCCATTCCTCGCCTGGATAGCGAGATGGCTCTTTTTAGACTGCCAGTGACTATGAAATATCACCTGTACTAATGATTTTTACAGCAGCAACAATGGAATGCTGACTAATTCCTCAAGATTTCTTTGGCGTTATGACTGAGCGAGCGCTAATCACCATGCCATTATTTAATAGTTACACCAAAAGTGATGTGATGACATTTTACCTAATTCCTAGCCGACTATATCGTATTGATTTTAATCATGCATGAATAATTGTTGAACTGGCCGGATTCAATCAAAATGATATTCACTTTGCGGGGATGTTATCAGCTCGATTCATGGAAGGCATACTAGTCACATCAAACCAACCGTTTCAGATGTAATGCTTGTGTGAGATGAGAGAAACTTGATTCCGGTCAAGGCTGCATTTAGTCTTGCATCAAAGGCATTAATAACTGAAGTGTAGATAACCCGAACATTATGCAATCTGCGTAGATACCGCACAGTAATGTTCTGGCGTAATTTGCCGTGGACAATGACAACTAGGTAGGTTCTAAATATATGCTTACATAGAGACGAGGTACATGTCATAAGATAGTGTTAACTGCAATAAAGTTTTGACTCTTATCCAGTGGCAAAAAAGTACTTTTGCTACGTTTTCTTGCATTGCAACTGGCGGACAGGGATAGTAGCGTGAAGGGGTCTACGCATGCTTGACGAACCCTTCGTGTGCGGCGGCTACGCATATTACACTGGAATTGTGCGTGATTACCACAAACAAACGCCTTGCCTGTTGCAAGCAACAGGTTTCAAATTGTCCATTGCAATTGTCGGTTTGATTTTGGCGTCTATTCTTCTATAAAAACTCCATTGTATTGGCAAACGATATTTAACCAGCCTACTACTATTATTAGAAAGAAACTTGTTACAGGAAAACGACACATCGATATATACACTAATATGTGGTATTTATGTCGCAACCGAGCTTGCTATCAATATTTAAAGCGCAGCTCCGATATCATGTCCAATGTAAGGTTGGGTGTTATCAGCGCATCGAAACTATTGATATATTATTATTGCTTGAGCAAGATTTGATGGTATCAAAGCAGTAGTCTTCTGAGTACAGTTTTGGCTATTATAGATGAGTGAAAGGCTTGGTAATGAAACGGGTTTCGAAAAGCGCTTGTAGTTACTTATTCTTTTTCATATTGCTGTGGAAGCTTTCCAATAAGCGCTTATACACCGACATCGTATATACACATGGCAAAGCATGATTAGGATGTGAGATCATGCAGCAGATATTATATCTTTATAAAGCAAATGAATATATGTACAAGTTGCAGAAACTGATGACTGATCACATAATAAGCTATATTCAAAATACATTTGTACAGCATGATAGGAATTTATTATTATACATGTCACCGTAGCATTAATTAGAAACGCCCAGGACTAAATCGGTATAGGTCCGTTGGACATATAAACCAATAAATACAGAATAAATGTCATTGGAAATACATAAACAAATGTGAAGATTTATGCATAAGAGATGCATGGTCTAATATAACATTCAAGGCCAACATTTAAATATAAGGAAGTAATTGATAACGTGTCACTATGTTATTGTAAATATTCATGCACTGATATCTCTGTTATCATACACATGTTAGACAGCAAATCCAAAATTATGGCGATTATAACGGAAGCGTTAAGTTGCCTGAAGCATAGATACACGTAGCGTTTCTGTGTTCGACTTAGGTAGTTTTGTAAATGACACTCATGAAAGTAATTTTAACCACGTTCTTGGGCCTTGCCTCAAAGTATCCATCAGTATATATGCATAATTATATATGTCAGTGCGTTTATATATATGTGTGTGAATCACTATGCTTATGTTTGTGGCTACTATTTGCGAAGGAATAAACCTTTTACAGATCAAAGACATCGAAAACAGGAATTTAGCTATTCGATACATCCACAACGTGATTAAATCAAGCTGAACAATTATTATTGACCAAGCTTGAACTGATTGTATTAACAGGCGTTATAACGATGAGAGAAATGCACCTCTTGATGTGAAAGAAATGATGTGGAATACCATTAATATTGCGCTCGGATGCGTACATTCCAGGCGTAACTATGCACTAATTAACAAGAGCGAGTTAATAACACATACCTAAAGCCTAGGTCACATGAGACCTAGAGGGGCCCCGTGCGGCCTTGAAAGGGCCACTCAAGGACCCCGCACGACTGCCCACGGGTACTGCGACACCCCGTATACCCGTAAGTCTCATGTGACCTAGGCATTGGCATAATTTGTGATGCTTAGGCGCTATTAACTTTCAACTTGAGGTACATTAGGAAAACACAGAGGAAGTTTTGTGTCAGATAACTGAAGGCCAATGGAGCGGTTTAAATTAGCTTTATCGTGATACTAGATCAATGTCATTAATCATAGATGACTAAGGGCTTGTCGAGTATATAATTCGGGGATGGTGGTTTACCCATTTACCCATTCCAGGGGTAACAAATAAGTAAGCATATGACATATCCGATAACTCTGTTCGTTGTTTCACTCGTTAAGATTCCTGTCTTATTGTATTCTCATATACGAATATAGCAAAGTTTCAAAAAGATATAAACCATACAAGATTTACATGACCATTGAATACTTTTGGCTTGCCTGACTGGTATGGTTGATTCATGAGGGGTGAAAACAAATCGCGATCGTTATTAATACAAAGCAGTCTGTAACTAAGGCCCTCTAATGACAAATATATGGTGCTTTGAGAACCTGAAAATATTTATAGGGTATAACAACGCCAAAAATGGCATATAATCATACATATCTTGGATTCACTCAAAGCATTATCATACAAATTATTTATCATAATTGACAGAGTTTATGATTCCAATACAATACCATCAAAAGATAAAACAAAGTGCATTGTAAGTAGAGTCTGGTATTACATTAAATATATAATTTATGTAATTTATTATTAAAGCGGTTGAGATATTGCCCATTGCTTGATATAAGTTTACATTAAAATACAAATCGGTAATGCAATCAAAACTTACAGTCTGTGAACATATTTAGTGGGCCTTTGGGACTGTGCTCACACACTGCTGACTGCTCTTTTGCCATTTATATCAAATCATAAAAGAATAAAATCCAATTGAACAGTTGCTCTATTAATGCAAACTAGAGAGACATCAATTGACAAAATTTAATCAGCTATTATTTTCGTCTACATATTTGCCGGAAACTCGTTATCGTGATCAAACTCGTCGTTTTATTAGGTTAATACATTATTTCAGTGGCTAAGGTTATAAAAAACGATTGAGGTAATCGCGTCATACAATCAAACATGGTTGCTGTTCCAACTTATATACAAGACTGCTGCTAATGGACTTGAATGAGGACACTTCAGCTATAGTAGGTTAACCTTGTTGAAACATCCTGTAGTAAACCACAGCAACACCCATCGCGGAAACATGCAGGTCTTCGGCAAAACATGTAATGTTGTTATTCCCAGAGGGCTGATCGATTAGTTGTTGGATAAATTATCTACAGAGTTTGCATTAAAATAACTACGAATTCTTGTTTTTGTAATTTATTTGGTCGTTGGTGATTATTCTGCTTGATAAAACATTGTATGTAATTGTGTAATTGTTAGGTGCAATGGCACGAATGATGCAATATTTTATCGGTTGGTAAAAAGACCCCTATGGCTATCTTCATGCTAGCAGAGCTATTAGTGTTTGGATTATCTACATCAAATCTCTATAAATATTACTGTAACGTTAACCAATGCCATAGAATTATCAGTGCTACCTATATTTATTTACTAGTTCACATGAAATGCATTTTAGTGTTAATAAATCACCCCACTGTGATACATAGCGATAGGCAACATTTCTTCACCTTTCTCTGCCTTGGTCACCATTCTAGATACACAATTTCGGATAAAATATTTAGAGTCATCTATTTGCTATTTTAAACGGAATAACCTGATGCTAGATACACTCTATAGATTGTTTACAATGTAAATACAATCCATTACTTCCCTGTCATCTATGCGCTGGCCTAGTTCATAGCCCCGAATTCAATTGTGTTTCAGGTACGCATCGGTCCTTCTTCAAGGAGAAAGCAATATTGAACCACTACGGTATTGTGTATTTTAACAAGGACGGCATGTTGGATGCTCATTACTCAAAGTAAATTAAACCTGATCGACAAACCTCATATGTCCTGCGAAAGCTGGTATGTTATTGTGTTACATTTTATTCTAACATCGTTTATGTTATCCCAATGGTGTGTCATTTTCTACTTCTCTGACAATGTTACATTGTATCGCATTCTTCATAAAAAATGATACTAGCGAAAAACATATGCACGGCATGATGCATATATATACGTTTGCTGTGAGCTGCAAAATACACAGTACTATAGCTAATTGCAAAGACTATTGATTTTATAGATTTATTTTAGTCTTGCACTCCAATACCATAAACAATTATATATTTGGGCAGATACATTCTAGAGAGCTACTAGTGACTTATTACACCATCGAGTGTACTATATATAAGAAACAATTAAGGATGATATTCGATCGATTTTGTGATATTAACAAATGTTGCCGTCATGTTATCCCTCACAGCCAGCATATTATTGAAGATATGTTACATTTAGTCAACCATAATTGCATATGTGACCTAACGGCTTTTGGCCCCTGCCACTGATCTTTTGTGTAGATGAATGGGCTCACAATGATTTCCAGCTCCGGTCTTTATTGCGGTATTCATGTCGCGTGTAGTCGTAATTTCTACATAGCAATTAGGGCGTTAATGATGACCAATGTAATGCCAAGCTTCCAAAATTTTACAAGGCAATATCGAAGCGATTATCTGTGTACGAATTGGCAAGAATAAGATAAAAGCCTGGAAACCCTATAATACAATGTTGTTCATATTTAATGTTTCGTTGACGTTGGCACTGAATAGCCATGACTTACTCCCATCTAGACAGGTTTCATGCAGCTGATAATAAGGGGTTATACATCATACCGAATTTTACTTTACATCTGCCTAGCAATTACACCCACAAGACGTGGGCGTTGTCTTGATAACGATACCAATTACACACTACGATGCATCACCATTCGCATATCAAGTCGTCACATCACAAGAACAAACATAGCTCGAGAGGAAGGACGGAACTCCACGATGGTACTACCGCTTACGGCGAAAGCACAAATTGATATTTCGTTTCGGTATGCGTGCAATTATAATACGATCACAATCATATTATTCTCATATCCGATGCTCGCCAATCAATTCTAATGTTCTCTTTTCGTGTTTCAAACAAGCAACAGTGCGCGTGGTTTAAACACTGTCAATATCATGGCATTATCATTAACGTTGTCATGCTTTAACGTTTTGATATTTCTTCAGTTTACGGTTTAGTTATTGTTGCTCGTTTTCCTTTGAGTATCTAAAAAAGCTCAATGTAGCTACCCAAATGTAGAAATGGGAAATATACCAATCAAAGAACAATCGTAGAACAATTAATTACCTTGAGTATGACACTTTTTTGACGATTGACGTCAAAACCACCCGTTATACTGTGTTGTATAGGTGTTATGACGACCATCTATATAACAACTCATAAACTAAACATTTTTGAACACAGACCTATAACTCAGAAAGTGTGTATTGTGAACATGAGCATCATTCCGACAGGTACGAATTACCTGTGTGTAATTTGTGCGCAAAAGCAACGAAAGTGACCCAATGAAAATATCACGAAAAATCACAAAATGCCCATTCCAAAGAGGGCCTTATATTTATGCAGCATTTCTACGCCATGTAATAATTTATTGGCTTTCCACCGTTTGGAAATTGTAACTCTTATTCAGAAATGCGATTTAATGGGCTCTCGGATCAGGAAAGTATTTCAGCTGACCCCATTCGTTGAGTCATACTGATCCGAGGGTAGTCATTCATTGCACACCGACCGAAGGCATCTTCGACTAAATCAAAGTATCAAGTCAACGGTTTTTTCATTTTCTAAAATGCTATCGCCAAAGTACACGGTATCAATTGTAATCAATGACGACACGACGGCTGTCGATGGATAGCAATCTAGCGGAATTACGCTAATATTGCATAGTACGCAATTTCTACGCGAAACAATACATTGATATCTTGTGCGTGACATTTATGTTATAAACAAGATAGTTATCAATGTTTATTGCGCGGCTTCGATGTCACGTCTCCTGTTGGGAGACGCGTTATCTGCAGAGAAAAACGGCCGTTTCAAAATTATTACTAGTACAATATATAATTTTATCAAGGGAGTAATGCTATATCAGTTATTAGTGATAAGCGAAAGTCTTGGGGATGAAAACCGGTAGCAAATTTCGCTTTATACGGATTGATTAGACTACTGCGATTGCTGCCCACTATTAGACGCTTACTTTTGCATTGGATATGACCACGCGTACAATGTGTGTCCCAGCGCTCACGGACGCAGTACATTATTCACGCGATCATAAACTCATGACAGCACAGTTGCAATTCCAGTTTATTAAATGTCTGTAGACATACGTCGCCTTGGACTTTGTGTATCTCAGGACATAACTGGTGACTAACCCAACCAAGTCACCTTGTAAGGTTTTGATATATCAACAGATAAAACAATCCACCCAGTCTATTCGTAAGCGAGAGCACCTATTCGATATGCAACTTATCAAACATGATAGCATGTTTTCATTCCACATCCGTTCAAAGCTGCGCTAAGCGTTGTTTCGACTAGAAGACGTATCATTGTTGGGGTATTCGTCCATCATACAAATTATTTATCATAATTGACAGAGTTTATGATTCCAATACAATACCATCAAAAGATAAAACAAAGTGCATTGTAAGTAGAGTCTGGTATTACATTAAATATATAATTTATGTAATTTATTATTAAAGCGGTTGAGATATTGCCCATTGCTTGATATAAGTTTACATTAAAATACAAATCGGTAATGCAATCAAAACTTACAGTCTGTGAACATATTTAGTGGGCCTTTGGGACTGTGCTTACACGCTGCTGACTGCTCTTTTGCCATTTATATCAAATCATAAAAGAATAAAATCCAATTGAACAGTTGCTGTATTAATGCAAACTAGAGAGACATCAATTGACAAAATTTAATCAGCTATTATTTTCGTCTACATATTTGCCGGAAACTCGTTATCGTGATCAAACTCGTCGTTTTGTTAATACATTATTTCAGTGGCTAAGGTTATAAAACGATTGAGGTAATCGCGTCATACAATCAAACATGGTTGCTGTTCCAACTTATATACAAGACTGCTGCTAATGGACTAGAATGAGGACACTTCAGCTATAATAGGTACACTTTGTTGAAACATCCTGTAGTAAACCACAACAACACCCACCGCGGAAACATGCAGGTCTTCGGCAAAACATGTAATGTTGTTATTCCCAGAGGGCTGATCGATTAGTTGTTGGATAAATTATCTACAGAGTTTGCATTAAAATAACTACGAATTCTTGTTTTTGTAATTAATTTGGTCGTTGGTGATTATTCTGCTTGATAAAACATTGTATGTAATTGTGTAATTGTTAGGTGCAATGGCACGAATGATGCAATATTTTATCGGTTGGTAAAAAGACCCCTATGGCTATCTTCATGCTAGCAGAGCTATTAGTGTTTGGATTATCTACATCAAATCTCTATAAATATTACTGTAACGTTAACCAATGCCATAGAATTATCAGTGCTACCTATATTTATTTACAAGTTCACATGAAATGCATTTTAGTGTTAATAAATCACCCCACTGTGATACATAGCGATAGGCAACATTTCTTCACCTTTCTCTGCCTTGGTCACCATTCTAGATACACAATTTCTCTCACAATAATTATTTTTCGGATAAAATATTTAGAGTTATCTATTTGCTATTTTAAACTGAATAACCTGATGCTAGATACACTCTATAGATTGTTTACAATGTAAATACAATCCATTACTTCCCTGTCATCTATGCGCTGGCCTAGTTCATAGCCCCGAATTCAATTGTGTTTCAGGTACGCATCGGTCCTTCTTCAAGGAGAAAGCAATATTGAACCACTACGGTATTGTGTATTTTAACAAGGACGGCATGTTGGATGCTCATTACTCAAAGGTAAATTAAACCTGATCGACAAACCGAAGAAGATGGTATGGTTCTAAATCAGCTCCTGCATTGTATATTTGCTCATATGTCCTGCGAAAGCTGGTATGTTATTGTGTTACATTTTATTCTAACATCGTTTATGTTATCCCAATGGTGTGTCATTTTCTACTTCTCTGACAATGTTACATTGTATCGCATTCTTCATAAAAAATGATACTAGCGAAAAACATATGCACGGCATGATGCATATATATACGTTTGCTGTGAGCTGCAAAATACACAGTACTATAGCTAATTGCAAAGACTATTGATTTTATAGATTTATTTTAGTCTTGCACTCCAATACCATAAACAATTATATATTTGGGCAGATACATTCTAGAGAGCTACTAGTGACTTATTACACCATCGAGTGTACTATATATAAGAAACAATTAAGGATGATATTCGATCGATTTTGTGATATTAACAAATGTTGCCGTCATGTTATCCCTCACAGCCAGCATATTATTGAAGATATGTTACATTTAGTCAACCATAATTGCATATGTGACCTAACGGCTTTTGGCCCCTGCCACTGATCTTTTGTGTAGATGAATGGGCTCACAATGATTTCCAGCTCCGGTCTTTATTGCGGTATTCATGTCGCGTGTAGTCGTAATTTCTACATAGCAATTAGGGCGTTAATGATGACCAATGTAATGCCAAGCTTCCAAAATTTTACAAGGCAATATCGAAGCGATTATCTGTGTACGAATTGGCAAGAAT
The DNA here is from genome assembly GCA_034190875.2 of Urechis unicinctus. NCBI lineage: Eukaryota > Metazoa > Annelida > Polychaeta > Xenopneusta > Urechidae > Urechis > Urechis unicinctus. Next base: position 17,198,156 of record CM067350.1, on the reverse strand, counting down.
AAGATAAAAGCCTGGAAACCCTATAATACAATGTTGTTCATATTTAATGTTTCGTTGACGTTGGCACTGAATAGCCATGACTTACTCCCATCTAGACAGGTTTCATGCAGCTGATAATAAGGGGTTATACATCATACCGAATTTTACTTTTACATCTGCCTAGCAATTACACCCACAAGACGTGGGCGTTGTCTTGATAACGATACCAATTACACACTACGATGCATCACCATTCGCATATCAAGTCGTCACATCACAAGAACAAACATAGCTCGAGAGGAAGGACGGAACTCCACGATGGTACTACCGCTTACGGCGAAAGCACAAATTGATATTTCGTTTCGGTATGCGTGCAATTATAATACGATCACAATCATATTATTCTCATATCCGATGCTCGCCAATCAATTCTAATGTTCTCTTTTCGTGTTTCAAACAAGCAACAGTGCGCGTGGTTTAAACACTGTCAATATCATGGCATTATCATTAACGTTGTCATGCTTTAACGTTTTGATATTTCTTCAGTTTACGGTTTAGTTATTGTTGCTCGTTTTCCTTTGAGTATCTAAAAAAGCTCAATGTAGCTACCCAAATGTAGAAATGGGAAATATACCAATCAAAGAACAATCGTAGAACAATTAATTACCTTGAGTATGACACTTTTTTGACGATTGACGTCAAACCACCCGTTATACTGTGTTGTATAGGTGTTATGACGACCATCTATATAACAACTCATAAACTAAACATTTTTGAACACAGACCTATAACTCAGAAAGTGTGTATTGTGAACATGAGCATCATTCCGACAGGTACGAATTACCTGTGTGTAATTTGTGCGCAAAAGCAATGAAAGTGACCCAATGAAAATATCACGAAAAATCACAAAATGCCCATTCCAAGGAGGGCCTTATATTTATGCAGCATTTCTACGCCATGTAATAATTTATTGGCTTTCCACCGTTTGGAAATTGTAACTCTTATTCAGAAATGCGATTTAATGGGCTCTCGGATCAGGAAAGTATTTCAGCTGACCCATTCAGTTCGTTGAGTCATACTGATCCGAGGGTAGTCATTCATTGCACACCGACCGAAGGCATCTTCGACTAAATCAAAGTATCAAGTCAACGGTTTTTTTCATTTTCTAAAAATGCTATCGCCCAAGTACACGGTATCAATTGTAATCAATGACGACACGACGGCTGTCGATGGATAGCAATCTAGCGGAATTACGCTAATATTGCATAGTAAGCAATTTCTACGCGAAACAATACATTGATATCTTGTGCGTGACATTTATGTTATAAACAAGATAGTTATCAATGTTTATTGCGCGGCTTCGATGTCACGTCTCCTGTTGGGAGACGCGTTATCTGCAGAGAAAAACGGCCGTTTCAAATTTATTACTAGTACAAGATATAATTTTATCAAGGGAGTAATGCTATATCAGTTATTAGTGATAAGCGAAAGTCTTGGGGATGAAAACCGGTAGCAAATTTCGCTTTATACGGATTGATTAGACTACTGCGATTGCTGTCCACTATTAGACGCTTACTTTTGCATTGGATATGACCACGCGTACAATGTGTGTCCCAGCGCTCACGGACGCCGTACATTAATCACGCGATCATAAACTCATGACAGCACAGTTGCAATTCCAGTTTATTAAATGTCTGTAGACATACGTCGCCTTGGACTTTGTGTATCTCAGGACATAACTGGTGACTAACCCAACCAAGTCACCTTGTAAGGTTTTGATATATCAACAGATAAACAATCCACCCAGTCTATTCGTAAGCGAGAGCACCTATTCGATATGCAACTTATCAAACATGATAGCATGTTTTCATTCCACATCCGTTCAAAGCTGCGCTAAGCGTTGTTTCGACTAGAAGACGTATCATTGTTGGGGTATTCGTCCATAATTTAAGCGTCAGTATTGAGAGTATTTATGGGTAAATCTATCGTTTGCAATAAAACATTTACACATTTTAGCTGACACACCATTGCGCAATAACGATTGATACACACACACACAGATATACATATATATATATATATATATATATATATATATATATATATATATATATATATAGATATATATATATATATATATATATATATATATCATATATATCTCTATACATATATATATATATTCTTCTGTATAGGTATCTCTGTCATTATATATCTGATCTATATATATATATAATATGCTCATATATCTATATCTATATACAATATATATATTTATCATTTATATAAATATACATATATAAATTTGTATAGATATATGTATAAATATATATATACATAAATATACATATATGTGTATCTATATGTATATATATATATATGTATAATAAACAGATATATATATAAATATATATATATATATATATCTGAATTATAAAAGCAGCAGTTTATTTAATCATAGCTTGTGACTATAGCAATCGATATTCTAAAGCAACATCAAAAGCAACAGAACAAATTGTCAAACGAATGTAGAAATTAGAGAACCAACATCTTACCGTTAACATTGATCGGTACTATCATCTGTGCCTCAAGTGCTACTAGCATTTATTGACAGTAATGCGACAATGAGTGGTGCACTAATCTATTTGAAAGCATTTGGTATAATGCTTTTAACACCAGATTTCAAAGCATACATAAGCAACGTTGGACAAATTATCAATTGGTAGTTATCAGTTCACAGCAACAGCGGGTTTTATCATTTTAGGCGGATATTGGATAAAGTCTTCGGGTTTGAAAGCGCGCACACTAGACATCAACTATATACCTATTATCAATATGTGGTAATTAATTCCCACAACACACCACTCGTCTCTGGATATTAGACAACGATATTTCAAGATGAGGGACACACTATTGCCAGTGTTAAGCCTGATACATCATTAGGGAAGATGATATTCTTAATAATCAAGTAATTCAGAAGTCTCTGCATTCTAACAGGACGTAGGTTTTGAGCATTGTAGAATTTGTAAATTGAATGATCAATGACGCATTTTATTATTGATGTTTGTCAAACTAAAAGGAATCATTGCTGTCTGAGATCGACGTGGTATAAATTCCTTTGCTCAGTCGTTCACATATATAGTTAAGGTATCAGAAACGCTTAGATCTGGACTGAAGGCAATTTAATCTCTCAGACTAAAGTTGGGTTATATCATATGATTGTAGACAAATAGATTGAGGCTATATGATTGTGATGGCTCCAGTCCGTGATTAAGCGGATGATTTGTAGTGTGTTACATCTACCGTCGACAATAAAAAAATTTCGATGACGTCAGCGATTTGAACAACACAACTCAGCAGATACAATTAGTTTGGAACAAGACACTGTTTGGGTTGGAATAAGTTTACTTATCTCAGCGTTCCAAGAAAGCATTAAGCGGTTGAGCAACAAATATTCAGGAGACCTGGTGATTTTACGCTATTTCAATGCGGATATAGTTATACGACTCTCCACTTTGAAATATGCTTAATGATTATATTTTGCCTCCAGGCCGCTATTTGCGCTCCTCGGCAAAGCACTACATCTCCACTAGCGCTTTTCCTTTCAATACCAAAAACATAAAACAAGCCTACTCAAGGACGTTATCATTGCTAAGAGATGGCCAGATGTACAAGTTGGAATAGCAGTGGAAAAGGCGATAGAAGGTCTCTGTTAGTATCAGGTACGAAAACTAGGACTGGCATCTTCGTCGATATTGTTACGACAACCTCTAATATGTACTTGCAACACACATAAGCCAGTTATCGCACCTGCCCAGTATCCATTAGCTATATAGCGTGGCACCTGTATCCCACCTGGTACATCCCGTTCCCCATACTTTTCATTCTCCTTCATAGCTCAGATTACCTCGAGGCTAATGTGCTTAGTCCTCAAAGATAATCGTGTTTTGGATCTGTAATAATACAGAGCAATATGACTGACCTTTTATTAAAATGACCCTTCCTGCCGGTTAACATCATCTACAAACTGCATGGAAAGTACATTTCTTGTATATCTTTTGCATTGTTAAGTCCTCTGTGAGGCGCATTGGTTACGCAATGGTGCAGTATAATTGATAAGATCAATATTGTGAAATCCAGACGGCAACCATAAGCGCTGCAACATTTGAATACTGACATGACCTCACTACTGATTTTAACTGGAACAGTGATGCAAGTCAAAGGTTTGGGGCAAAGCAGTATTTACGTATTTTGAAAGAAATTTTATGACGAGATTGGTGGGCAGTATGAAGCGTGTTGCTGTTACTATATGTAGGTTTATTTATATCTGCACAGCATGATTATTGCTTACTCGTCTTGGTTACCAAAGAATGTTCTTGGTTTCTAAGAAGTAATGGCTTTCTGGCTGGATATGCTTCATCTGCCATACCATTACCTTCGCCCCCTCACGCCAACTACTGTCTGATTCTGATGCCTCGACGCGATAAGCAGGGATCCAGTGGTTTCTTCCAAAGCTAGTCCAAACACGCTCACTCCTGTGCATAAAAAAACTACTATTTGTATCCTTCGCTGCTCACTTCGCTTTCCTGAAATACTTATACCATCAGTGTATCATACATTTCCCTAGCACAACTCTAGCAGGCATCATATAAATTATATGCCTTATATATCACCTTAGGAATGACTCATTATATAAGGTCTAGAGCTGAATGTCCCATAAGTTGTAAACATTCACTGATAGTGTCGAGAATAGAACAGTTTTAAACATCACATTATCAGCAAATACAACACCCTAATACAAGAGATTCATTGAGCACAGAACATCAGTGTATTAACATTTTCTGCGTGCAATTTACCGATGCATAGCATAAATGTTTAACTTATTATCAAGGCGGAGACAAACATTGACACATTTTCTTGGGCAGCCCATTAGAGGAGTTATTTCAGAAAATCTAGCTGTTGAAAACTATATTCGTATTGAGCAGGAGTATTACAAGAGGCGACAGTTGGACGAAAAATGGTGATAAAGCATCATGTTTCTATCCATTCTTTTACAAAAGATGCAAGATACAATCCTCACGAATATTTGCACTACTAACTAAAGGTTGATTATTTGATGCTCAAGACATGGGAAATTAGAATGATAAATGAACTGCAATACTCGTTAAGCAGCTAAGAGGGAGTATTATATTCCAGGTCCTTGGTTATAGGTGGCAAAAAGCTATAATGCGTGAGCGTGTGTTAATATACCAGCCTTGCTTTGATACAGTCCGACAGGGCTAATCTTATACCCGCTGACCAACCAAAAGCGCTCTATTGTGTTATGGTATTTACCGACCTTGTAGGACAACTCGATGGTGCTCATAATCTATCATTGATTAATGTTCTACGTGTATATGCTGAGGACAAGTGGTGTCTGTTACAACAATTGATGTTTCTCGCACACACATGATCAACAACTTCAACCAACCCACATGATATCATTCTTAATTCCATAACAAAAATGTATACATGGATGTGCGGCTAAATTGTTGACGTTATCAGCTGAATTAGCTTTGCATGTCGTATATATGAATATATATATATATATATATATATATATATATATATATATATATATATATATATATATATATATATATATATATATATATATATATATATATATATATATATATATATATATATATATATATATATATATATATATATATATATACTCTGCTCGAAAGCAGGGGGGTCGCCGTGCTTTAAGGAAATTACCGCAGATAAACTGTTTTTCCTCCACTCGATGAGTGAAGTTGCAAGGGCAACGCAAGAGAGTAGCAAATCGAATTTAATGTGGTGGCTGAGGCTCGAATGAAGAGGAGTCACCGTGCTTTAAGTGAGTGTCTTGCTAATTTGAAGCACAATGAATCCCCTCTTGCTGATAAACTTGTATGGAATTAATTCGAAATGTAGAATATGGATTGTTATTCATACCAGTGGATATATCCCGAATACATACACACGCATGCTGTGTAAGTGATTGTTTAATCAATGAAGTTGTATTCCACACAAATCCGAAACAGAATTTACTCTGAATGCCAATGACCGATTTGCAACTTTTAAGAGATCAGCATGTAATTGATTCCTGATGTAAATATGTAATTCATGCTCTTCACTCCAGTGCATCCTACTGCCCACTTGGCTCACAAATCTATTGGTCACCCATCTTCATCTCATCTTATTGTATGGTAAATATAGCCTGAGGGCATTGCCTTACCAAACATACATAGACTCTATGCGCAAACATATTTTAAGGATCAATAATCTTTTCTTAAGCTAACGCTCACATCTGGAACAAGATGCTCAAATCACAATTTAATCATCAAATTGTACAATCTGTCGTTGACTGATACAATGAAGAGGCGATTTCCACCAAATTTGTGGTGTCGATAGCAAACCCAAGTAAGCTCATTATCTTAATGCATTTTAACTACCAGGTATAGCATAGAACCCACCATATAACGACCATAATGCGCATGTGATAAATTGTACTAATATGTGTGTAAAAGAGCATGTAATAGGCACAACAGTACACTGATTACTAAAGCGTGGTATTTGTATCGTTCGTAGTTAGCATTATATGCTCCAATACCACAAAGAATGAGTATCTGCACAGCACAAATATTATTTCATTTGTATTGCTTATTTATTAAGATTTGCGGATATCATAGGAGAAATCTGATAAGTAGTCTCTCGGAATGAGCCAAAGTGCGCTTTTATGTTCTGCTGGAGTGGAATATCTGAACTAAATACATGGCCTTGTTAAATATTGTGATTATGTTTCAAGTTACAAAACGTTGTTGTATGTCTGTTATCAACATGCAGGGTTGTTAGCATGTAATTCACTTAAATTTCATACAGACGCACCAACGATTAATTTGAATCTCATAATGGATTGGAAACAATAGGGAGTTCATCACGACGATATGAAGGATGAACCTCCTATCAAATGAGGACAAGTAATGTATGCTGCACCTACTCAAAGCTGTGTTTACAATGATATCTACAGCTATTTGACCCGATCGCATATGTTTGTTAATAAAGTTCGAAAGCTGTTTTCAAAGCGCCCATATTGATACAATATTGATGATTGGGTGCTCTCATAAGGAGGACAGGAATACAATCTAGTCATTTTAGCAACTAGCCAAAAAGGAAACAAAATACCAATTTAACCTGGTACCGACGGAAACACACATGCTACTTCATAAAACCCTGAGGGTACGCGCATATGCTACCAGATAACGGGGCCACGCGCACACGAACTGGCCGCCCATGTGCTCATGACTCACTCACGTGCTTCCGTATCACGCACAAGGACACCCATCAAAGAAACTGATACAAATGCTACCATACCATGAATAAATGAACTGCATACATTCTGCCATCTCACTAAAATGAAACACACATGTGCTATCAGATCAGACACAGGTGGACTGTACACATGTTATCATAACACACTCTGATGGACTACACGCATTGTACCACGTGGCACACTGAGAGGCTAGATGCGCAGATGATCGCCCCTTTTTATTTGTTTCCTTTGATCATCCATTAACATCTGTCCCCCACTTGTCATGAATGTTATTTGATTCATTGGCTTCAATCATTTCGTGTAATCATCATATACCTGTCATCTAGAATGAAATGTAGGCAACAGTTGCCACAGACATGCATACAATCACTTGAAGGCATCGCCCTTAATGGGTTAAATAACAGTGATGAATATTGGAAATGTGATTTACAATTCAGTTTTCTATTGGCAACCATAGGCCTATATTTTGGCGGTGAAGCGACCCGACCCTGCGGCTTATATGGCATTGCGTTGGGCGATCACTTTTGCTATTGAAATTGTGCCTTGTTTACAACGAAATATTAAACACAGATCAGTTACATGTTTAACCGGTAATGCCTTATAGCCTCTGAATAAACCTGATTAGTTGCGAAGGTTTCGCTGAAACAATAAATCTTGTTGAAATTAATCGGCCCATTCGGATGCTGAATGTTCATAGTTCTTATAGCAATTCTCGTTTCTATATTATCCTTCGTGACTTGCTGCAGGCATCAAATTCAGGTGGTTAGTAGTTGAGCATGAAGATGATACATACTCTTTACTCTCAAACACTTGATCATGCCATGCCAGTATATATATATATATATATATATATATATATATATATATAGATATATATATATATATATATATATAGAGAGAGAGATATATATATATATCTCTATATATATATTATATATATATATATAGAGATATATCTATATATATATATCTCCTCTATAGATATCTATATCTATATATATATATCTCTATCTCTATCTATATGTATCTCTCTCTCTATCTTGTCTGTATCGGTGTCTCTTTCTATATATCTCTCTATTTATATATACCTATATATATATATCTCTCTCCTCCCTCTCTGTCTCTCCCATATATCTATGTACATATATATATACATATATATATACATATATATATATATATGTGTGCGCGTGTGTGTGTGTGTGTGTGTGTGTGTGTGTGTGTGTGTGTGTGTGTGTGTGTGTGTGTGTGTGTGTGTGTGTGTGTGTGTGTGTGTGTGTGTGTGTGTGTGTGTGTGTGTGTTTATGATCCATACATTGTTAGCTAAAAGGACATGGGCATGGAGGAAAGCGCTAAAACTGTTTGCCTTTTCATATCGAGACAGGTTTGGCGTTTCATTGATCTCGCCAGAAGATGTGAATTCCCACGTAAAGCTCAGATCCATTTGTATATATGACTTAGCAAAAATATTTATCAACACCTTAGACGCCTTATAGTGGAATGCTTAATAATAGGTGCCAGAAATTAAATAAATGTAACACAAAAACCATATAATGACTAGTGCAACTGTTTCTATTTACAGCATAAGTTTTCTTAACGCAACGTATGTCTCGCAAACTTAATTGCTTTTCATTCAGTCGGAGTCCCGATCAAGTTATACGTGATTATTTATATGCAGTGCAATAATGCCCAAGTAGGGACAATGTTATTGATCGTCTACATTCATAACAGCCTGTGATACAGTGAACCAATTAGTGAAACTGTCTAAGATTTAGGCGCTCGTAAAGTTGATCAGGCCACATTTTGTGCAGACATGAGAAATCAGCACTTTTCCGCAACCTAGAAACCAATCACCAATTATTGCTTTTACGCCTATATACATCCAAAATAATGCCAAGTTATTGCTATGATAAAGAAGAATCACTTTAATAACCCGTGTGTTAGATAATATGACTAGATATTAATCATGCCTGTTAGAGGCATATACAAACAAGAGGCCATTGAATTACATTGCTAGTTTTCAGATGAATGCTATTCACATCAGCACCTGATTTCTAAAGGCTGTTACACGCAGTGTTGGTAATACGTGATATTTAATTTTTTATTGCAAGCGTGATACATGTTGACATGTAAAATATATCTGGGATTACAGTGGCATAGGTGTTCGGCAGAGGGCGACAGTTGGATATGAGGTGTCATAAATGATCTTTATGAAAATGAACGGTTTACATACTGTGGATGTTACTTAAGAGGATGTGACTGATTATACAGCGCTTCGTTTTAGGTAAGACTCTTCAGCCCGGTATATAATGTTGTTGCAAATGCAAACATAGCTCTCGGGGTGATCACACAAACGTACCCAAGCCGCCTCAAAGAAATTATACCATACAATGCATATCAAATTTTATGCCCCAACTACACATATTACAAGGGTCGTACCTTCGAAAATACATAGCCATATTGGTTTGGGTACAAAGAAGAGCTATATTTAATAGATTTTAAGACTCATTATTGTTCGTTTAAGCTTAATTATCGTTAACTGTCAGACTGTCGGCCAGACAGATATTACAAACTGTTGAATTATGCTGACATTCACGGCTATTGCCCCAAAATCGACTTGCTAATCAACGTAATACCGCCGGGCAAATGTTTGTCTTCCACTCTTAATTTGGCTTATACCGCTCGTCAGCTGCCTGCATTGAATCACTGTGTGCCTTATAGTGAGCACAATTCATAGCAACCGATGAAGTACATAATTGCCAATTCACACAGCTACAGAGAGCTAAGCTGAAATAAGAATCAAGTAGCATTGAAACTATTACTCGACCTGATTCTTGTGTGGCATGGGTTTGATATAATGATGGCATACGTCCACGCCGCTGCTTCACGAGAAAATGTCTATAAGATAAGCTGTCCGATTAGCATTACTTGACATATACAGTTGTGCAGAGACGTCTGTAATGTCAAGAAGTGAATGAATGTAGACACCAAAGCGAACATACCAACACAATGTCCCGTCTTGAATGTATAATATTGCATATAGAATATATAGAGTTATTGCACGTTTTAGTAAGTGATCGCATGTCCATACATGGTCGCGGGAGATATTGGTGGAATGGTCCAGTGACTCAAACGTCACGATCTCTTCTTCGGCTCATAAATCACATTGGCAGAATTAGGTGGGCTGAAAATACTGAGCGGCTGGCAGTACCACACGCGATTTGCTCCATGGAAAAATCTACCATAGTTGCATCCAATCAGCACGATCGCTAGGTTAGTGGACTATGGCGGTCTATTTTCAAAACAATTCCATAATTATTTATGTCAGGGATATCGACCTAAACACTAATACCGCAATAACATTTCTCGTCTTGGGTGACCTTACGCCAGTGCTGCTCAAGCGTTCTGCAGAGTTATTCTAGATAAATTTTGGGTTCGTTTGCAAAAGCCTTTCATTAATTCGTTCAGCGTGCGGCAATGTCCGTTTTGCCTATTCAGTTTCGTAACAACGTTTCGCCCGTGACATCTGGCATACCCATTCCTCGCCTGGATAGCGAGATGGCTCTTGTTAGACTGCCAGTGACTATGAAATATCACCTGTACTAATGATTTTTACAACAGCATTCCCTCAACAATGGAATGCTGACAATTCGTCAAGATTTCTTTGGCGTTATGACTGAGCGAGCACTAATCACCATGCCATTATTTAATAGTTACACCAAAAGTGATGTGTTGATATTTTACCTAATTCCTAGCCGACTTTATCGTATTGATTTTAATCATGCACGAATCATTGTTGAACTGGCCGGATTCAATCAAAATGATATTCACTTTGCGGGGATGTTATCAGCTCGATTCATGGAAGGCATGCTAGTCACATCAAAATAACCGTTTCAGATGCAATGCTTGTGTGAGATGAGCGAGAACATGATTCCGGTCAAGGCTGCATTTAGTCTTGCATCGACTGCATTAATAACTGAAGTGTAGATAACCCGAACATTATGCAATCTGCGTAGATACCGCACAGTAATGTTCTGGCGTAATTTGCCGTGGACAATGACAACTAGGTAGGTTCTAAATATATGCTTACATAGAGACGAGGTACATGTCATAAGATAGTGTTAACCCCAATAAAGTTTTGACTCTTATCCAGTGGCAAAAAAGTACTTTTGCTACGTTTTCTTGCATTGCAACTGGCGGACAGGGATAGTAGCGTGAAGCGGTCTACGCATGCTTGACGAACCCTTCGTGTGTGGCGGCTACGCATATTACACTGGAATAAGTCATATCCTAATGGAACAAAGAATGTTGATATAAATACAATACCCAAGCGCACATATAATCATCTTGCATTACCTCGCATGGGAGTTATGTGTGCTATAAGGAATTTTCAAGATCAATTTCACGCTTTTGATATTCTGCAGCTGTGCGTGATTACCACAAACAATTATATATGTCAGTGCGTTTATATATATATATATATATATATATATATATATATATATATATATATATATATATATATATATATATATATATATATATATATATATATATATATATATATATATATATATATATATATATATATATATATATATCTATATATATATATATATATAGATAGATATATAGATAGATATGTGTGAATCACTATGCTTATGTTTGTGGCTACTATTTGCGAAGGAATAAACCAAAGACATCGAAAACAGGAATTTAGCTATTCGATACATCCACAATGTGATTAAATCAAGCTGAACAATTATTATTAACCAAGCTTGAACTACTGATAGTATTAACAGGCGTTATAACGATGAGAGAAATGCACCTCTTGATGGGAAAGAAATGTTGTGGAATACCGTTAATATTGCGCTCGGATGCGTACATTCCAGGCGTAACTATGCACTAATTAAAAAGAGCGAGTTAATAACACATACCTAATGCCTAGGTCACATGAGACCTACAGGGGCTTACGAGCCCCGTGCGGCCTTGAAAGTGCCCCTCAAGGACGACTGCCCACGGGTACTGCGAAACCCCGTATACAGCCCGTAAGTCTCATGTGACCTAGGCATTGTCATGATTTGTGATGCTAAGGCGCTATTAACTTTCAACTTGAGGTACATTAGGAAAGAGGAAGTTTTTGTGTCAGATAACTGAAGGCCAATGAAGCGTGGCCTAGTTCATAGATCCGAATTCAATTGTGTTTCAGGTACGCTTCGGTCCTTCTTCAAGGAGAAAGCAATATTGAACCACTACGGTATTGTGTGTTTTAACAAGGACGGCATGTTGGATGCTCATTACTCAAAGGTAATACCTGATCGACAAACCGAAGAAGATGGTATGGTTCTAAATCAGCTCCTGCATTGTATATTTGCTCATATGTCCTGCGAAAGCTGGTATGTTATTGTGTTACATTTTATTCTAACATCGTTTATGTTATCCCGATGGTGTGTCATTTTCTACTTCTCTGACAATGTTACATTGTATCGCATTCTTCATAAAAAATGATACTAGCGAAAAACATATGCACGGCATGATGCATATATATACGTTTGCTGTGAGCTGCAAAATAAACAGTACTATAGCTATTGGCAGAGACTATTGATTTTATAGATTTATTTTAGTCTTGCACTCCAATACTATAAACAATTATATATTTGGGCAGATAAATTCTAGAGAGCTACTTATTAATTGGGCAGATAAATTCTAGAGAGCTATTTATTACACCATCGAGTGTACTATATATTAGAAACATTAAAGGATGATATTCGATCGATTTTGTGTTATTAACAAATGTTGCCGTCATGTTATCCCTCCCAGCCAGCATATTATGGAAGTAAAATCTATATCTGAGCATGGACGCCAACACATCACTACAAGATGTATAAATAGGTACAATGCTATCCTCTGCAAAGCCTTTGATGTGTTACATTTAGTCAACCATAATTGCATATGTGACCTAAAGGCTTTTGGTCCCTGCCACTGATCTTTTGTGTGGATGAATGAGCTCACAATGATTTCCTGCTCCGGTCCTTATTGTGGTATTCATGTCGCGTGTAGACGTAATTTCTACATAGAAATTAGGGCGTTAATGATGACCAATGTAATGCCAAGCTTCCAAAATTTACAAGGCAATATCGAAGCGATTATCTGTGTACGAATTGGCAAGAATCAGATAAAAGCCTGGAAACCCTATAATACAATGTTGTTCATATATAATGTTTCGTTGACGTTGGCACTGAATAGCCATGACTTACTCCCATCTAGACACGTTTCATGCAGCTGATAATAACGGGTTATACATCATACCGAATTTTACTTTTACATCTGCCTAGCAATTACACCCACAAGACGTGGGCGTTGTCTTGATAACGATACCAATTACACACTACGATGCATCACCATTCGCATATCAAGTCGTCACATCACAAGAACAAACACAGCTCGAGAGGAAGGACGAAACTCCACGATGGTACTACCGCTTACGGCGAAAGTACAAATTGATAATTCACTTTGGCATGCGTGCAATTACAATACGATCACAATCATATTATTCTCATATCCGATGCTCGCCAATCAATTCTTATGTTCTCTTTTCGTGTTTCAAACAAGCAACAGTGCGCGTGGTTTAAAAGAGGAAGGTTATGTGAGAAAAAAAATGCCAGTCATTATATAACAAATAATATAATAATATCACCGTATACTGTGCATAGAATAAAAACAATCCGCTACGTTCTGTTAAAAATTATAACACTGTCAATATCATGGCATTATCATTAACGTTGTCGTGCTTTAATGTTGTGATGTTTCTTCACTTTAAGATCAAATAACAGATTGATTGATAATCCGATCAAGTAAGATGCATTCTAAGCGGGTTCCTTTAACACAGACGATGAAGTTTGCTCTTGCGGTGTGATTTGTATTTGCATGATGTCGGGAATATTTTTCCCTAGGCAAGACAAATCATAACAACGCGTGACTAGCATGCGATAGTACAGTAATCATATGAATTCTAACTTATTAGTTTTAATATAAACGAGTATTGCATCGAATTTCAGCTCTTAATTTAGGCTTGTTGTCGTAATTCGTTTTCGATTCGATTGATTTTCCCGAGAATAATCATCTTGTACTAGCTTTAAATGATGCTGTTTAATGGGGTGTGAATTGTAGGTAGTATTTAACTCAGCACAACTTACGATGAATACCCTGTTTCTATAAATATAGACGTTTGGGGTCCCTTTGCCATAACCCACATAAGAAACGCGTACATATTGTCGAACATAAGTAAAATTCGTACAAGAGTAATGCTTGTTGGCAGTTACATGTTTTGTGTATAAGCAGATTGTTATAGTCGTGGCGCTATGCTTACTACTCATGCGAATGTTTCATGTTTCCCACCCACTCCTTCTGTTGCACCCCTCTTGCCTTGGGCTGATCTTTTGCGCATAAGATGAGAATTAAATGTTCGATTGGGTTTTTTGGGCGATTGCGCAAACGCCTCATATTTTCCTCACGGGTGCATTTTCGTCTATGAACATCTACACATACGACATTAATTCGTACAAAAGAGTAAAGCTTCATGACAAAGACAATCATATTTGTTTTTTAAAACGTCCTTGTATTAACCGCTATTGTACTTGATAAATTTCAAAGCTGGTACTTGTTGCGCCAGGATACAACATTGTTTTGTTTTCTACAGTAACTGGGCCTCTATTGTTGACGAATTGATAACTAAAGATGTGGACTGGCGTTGCTTGTCAATTTGTCAAGCATTCAATGGGATTAATTATTTTAAAATTATGATTCGGTGGTTCCATCCAGATCCTATAATAAGCAGCAATCTAGGATTGCATCGTCCGTAGCTCACTCACAAGGCACACAGTAAATACAACCTGCTATGGTTGCATCGTCCGTAGCTCACTCACAGGGCACAACCTGCTATGGTGGTTTAAATATCTATGATATTTAGGTTGAGGAGTGGGTAGTGACTACAATATAGATTAATATTTAAATGCTACTTCGAAAATATGGCACGGTGGACTAGTTAAGGTATGCAACTTTATTCATAATATAAAGAACAACTGCAGAATGCGATGCTCTTTATGTATACAAATGACTAGGTGTCCATATTTTTCCAGGTTTATTATATATTCATAAGGCGCAGATGAGTGTTCAATTTATTGAATTGCGATGTGATCTTTTGAGTTTGTCTGATGCAAAAATATGAATAATTCAGACGTGTAGCGATTACATCGCTACGATTTGATATTATCGTGGATAAATATAAGAAATGGATATCGCGGCCTCCAAACTTTTCGAATCGCCATAACTCTCATTTTCAATAACATTTACCGCGATTTGGTGAAGAACTTAGCCTCGAATGAGCAGTAATCACTTCTAACTTAACGCGAAATTGGCTAGTGACCTGTTGTTGCACATCCAATGCAAGTACCAATTTTTGGTTTATTGCTGCAGTGCGTATTAATATAAGAGTGTTCTCAGCACGCCTTTGTATCAACCTTGACTTGCACACGAACTTTTCTAAACAAAAACATTTTATAATGAATATATTAACACTACCACACCTACAGTAGTAATAAAATGAGTAACCGATAAAGACTTGATTGTTCAGGCGCTATGGAAAAAAGATTTTAATGTTTATATGCATATGACGAAATATAGCACATATTGGCATCGAAACCGAAACCTGTGTGCATACATACATATGTGTGTTTGTGTTTATATACACTCTTTGATTGCACAGGGGACTCCCGGTGAGAACTGCCGCTTGTATCAGTAAACACTTCGCCGACTGCAGCGCCACTCGTTTTCCGTTTGACAAAACGAAAAACCAATCAATTTAGTGCTATCCGTTTTTTGTTGTCGCATATAAAACACGGTTTAGTTATTGTTGCTCGTTTTCGTTTGAGTGTCTAAAAAAGCTCAATGTAGCTACCCAAATGTAGAAATGGGAAATATACCAATCAAAGAACAATTAATTACCTTGAGTATGACACTTTTTTGACGATTATTTGCGTCAAAACCACCCGTTATACTGTGTTGTATAGGTGTTATGACGACCATCTATATAACAACTCATAAACTAAACGTTTTGTTTACACAGACCTATAACTCAGAAAGTGTGTATTGTGAACATGAGCATCATTCCGACAGATACGAATTTCCTGTGTGTAATTTGTGCGCAAAAGCAATGAGAATTGCATGGGGGTTTGAAAATTACCCAATGAAAATATCACGAAAAATCACAAAATGCCCATTCCAAAGAGGGCCTTATATTTATGCAGCATTTCTACGCCATGTAATAATTGATTGGCTTTCCACCATTTGGAAATTGTAACTCTTATTCAGAAATGCAATTTAATGGGCTCTCGGATCAGGAACGTATTTCAGCTAACCCCATTCGTTGAGTCATCGCTAAATAACATAAATACTGATCCGAGGGTAGTCATTCATTGCACACTGACCGAAGGCATCCTCGACTAAATCAAAGAATCAAGTCAACGGTTTTTCATTTTCTAAAACGCTATCGCCCAAGTACACAGTATTAATTGTAATCAATGACGACACGACGGCTGTCGATGGATAGCAATCTAGCGGATTTACGCTAATATTGCATAGTAAGTATTTTCTACGCGAAACAATACATTGATATCTTGTGTGTGGCATCTATGTCATAAACAATATGGTTATCGATGTTTATTGCGCGGCTCCAATGTCACATCTCGTGTTGGGAAACGCATTATCTGCAGAGCAAAACGGCCGTTCAAATTAATTACAAGATATAATTTGTTTTGAGGGAGTGATGATATATCGGTTATTAGTCATAAGCGTAAGTCTTGGGGATGAAAACCGGTAGCAAATTTCGCTTTATACGGATTGATTAGACTACTGCGATTGCTGTCCACTATTAGACGCTTACTTTTGCATTGTATATGACCACGCGTACAATGTGTGTCCCAGCGCTCACGGACGCCGTACATTAATCACGCGATCATATACTCATGACAGCACAGTTGCAATTCCAGTTTATTAAATGTCTGTAGACATACGTCGCCTTGGACTTTGTGTATCTCAGGACTTAACTGGTGTCTAACCCAACCAAGTCACCTTGTAAGGTTTTGATATTTCAACAGAGATAAACAATCCACCCAGTCTATTCGTAAGCGAGAGCACCTATTCGATATGCAACTTATCAAACATGATAGCATGTTTTCATTCCACATCCGTTCAAAGCTGCGCTAAGCGTTGTTTCGACTGGAAGACGTGTCATTGTTGGGGTATTCGTCCATAATTTAAGCGTCAGTATTGAGAGTATTTATGGGTAAATCTATCGTTTGCAATGAAACATTTACACATTTTAGCTGACACGCCATTGCGCAATAACGATTGATACACACATACACACACATACACACACACACACATATATATATATATATATATATATATATATATATATATATATATATATATATATATATATATATATATATATATATATATATATATACGCACATATATATATATACACATATATATTTAATCATTTATATAAATATACATATATAAATTTGTATAGATATATGTATAAATATATATATACATAAATATACATATATGTGTATCTATATGTATATATATATATGTATAATAAACAGATATATATATAAATATATATATCTGAATTATAAAAGCAGCAGTTTTTTTAATCATAGCTTGTGACTATAGCGATCGATATTCTAAAGCAACAACAAAATCAACAGAACAACTTGTCAAACGAATGTAGAAATTAGAGAACCAACATCTTACCGTTAACATTGATCGGTACTATCATCTGTGCCTCAAGTGCTACTAGCATTTATTGACAGTAATGCGACAATGAGTGGCGCACTAATCTGTTTGAAAGCATTTGGTATAATGCTTTTAACACCAGATTTCAAAGCATACATATTATATGCAACGTTGGACCAATTATCGATTGGTAGTTATCAGTTCACAGCAACAGCGGGTTTTATCATTTTAGGCGGATATTGGATAAAGTCTTCGGGTTTGAAAGCGCGCAAACTAGACATCAACTATATACCTATTATCAATAGGTGGTAATTAATTCCCACAACACACTACTCGTCTCTGGATATTAGACAACGATATTTCAAGATGAGGGACACACTATTGCCAGTGTTAAGCCTGATACATCATTAGGGAAGATGATATTCTTAATAATCAAGTAATTCAGAAGTCTCTGCATTCTAACAGGACGTAGGTTTTGAGCATTGTAGAATTTGTAAATTGAATAATCAATGACGCATTTTATTATTGATGTTTGTCAAACTAAAAGGAATCATTGCTGTCTGAGATCGACATGGTATAAATTCCTTTGCTCAGTCGTTCACATATATAGTTAAGGTATCAGATAGAAACGCTTAGATCTGGACTGAAGACATTATCCTCTCAGACTAAAGTTGGGTTATATCATATGATTGTAGACAAATAGATTGAGGCTATATGATTGTGATGGCTCCAGTCCGTGATTAAGCGGATGAGTTGTAGTGTGTTACATCTACCGTCGACAATAAAAATTTTTCGTTGACGTCAGCGATTTGAACAACACAACTCAGCAGATACAATTAGTTTGTAACAAGATACTGTTTGGGTTGGAATAAGTTTACTTATCTCAGCGTTCCGAGAAAGCATTAAGCGGTCGAGCAACAAATATTCAGAAAACCTGGTGATTTTATGCTATTTCAATGCGGATATAGTTATACAACTCTTCACTTAGAAATATGCTTAATGATTATACTTTGCCTCCAGGCCGCTATTTGCGCTCCTCGGCAAAGCACTACATCTCCACTAGCGCTTTTCCTTTCAATACCAAAAACATAAAACAAGCCTACTCAAGGACGTTATCATTGCTAAAAGATGGCCAGATGTACAAGTTGGGATAGCAATGGAAAAGGCGACAGAAGGTCTCTGTTAGTATCAGGTACGAAAACTAGGACTGGCATCTTCGTCGATATTGTTACGACAACCTCTAATATGTACTTGCAACACACATAAGCCAGTTATCGCACCTGCCCAGTATCCATTAGCTATATAGCGTGGCACCTGTATCCCACCTGATGCATCCCGTTCCCCATACTTTCCATTCTCCTTCATAGCTCAGATTACCTCGAGGCTAATGTGCTTAGTCCTCAAAGATAATCGTGTTTTGGATCTGTAATAATACAGAGCAATACGACTGACCTTTTATTAAAATGACCCTTCCTGCCGGTTAACATCATCTACAAACTGCATGGAAAGTACATTTCTTGTATATCTTTTGCATTGTTAAGTCCTCTGTGAGGCGCATTGGTTACGCAATGGTGCAGTATAATTGATAAGATCAATATTGTGAAACCCAGACGGCAACCATAAGCGCTGCAACATTTGAATACTGACATGACCTCACTACTGATTTTAATTGGAACAGTGATGCAAGTCAAAGGTTTGGGGCAAAGCAGTATTTACGTATTTTGAAAGAAATTTTATGACGAGATTGGTGGGCAGTATGAAGCGTGTTGCTGTTACTATATGTAGGTTTATTTATATCTGCACAGCATGATTATTGCTTACTCGTCTTGGTTACCAAAGAATGTTCTTGGTTTCTAAGAAGTAATGGCTTTCTGGCTGGATATGCTTCATCTGCCATACCATTACCTTCGCCCCCTCACGCCAACTACTGTCTGATTCTGATGCCTCGACGCGATAAGAAGGGATCCAGTGGTTTCTTCCAAAGCTAGTCCAAACACGCTCACTCCTGTGCATAAAAAACTACTATTTGTATCCTTCGCTGCTCACTTCGCTTTCCTGAAATACTTATACCATCAGTGTATCATACATTTCCCTAGCACAACTCTAGCAGGCATCATATAAATTATATGCCTTATATATCACCTTAGGAATGACTCATTATATAAGGTCTAGAGCTGAATGTCCCATAAGTTGTAAACATTCACTGATAGTGTCGAGAATAGAACAGTTTTTAAACATCACATTATCAGCAAATAAAAACACACCTAATACAAGAGATTCATTGAGCACAGAACATCAGTGTATTAACATTTTTTTCTGCGTGCAATTTACCGATGCATAGCATAAATGTTTAACTTATTATCAAGGCGGAGACAAACATTGACACATTTTCTTGGGCAGCCCATTAGAGGAGTTATTTCAGAAAATCTAGCTGTTGAAAACTATATTCGTATTGAGCAGGAGTATTACAAGAGGCGACAGTTGGACGAAAAATGGTGATAAAGCATCATGTTTCTATCCATTATGCAAGATACAATCCTCACGAATATTTGCACTACTAACTAAAGGTTGATTATTTGGTGCTCAAGACATGGGAAATTCGACTGATAAATGAACTGCAATACTCGTTAAGCAGCTAAGAGGGAGTATTATATTCCAGGTCCTTGGTTATAGGTGGCAAAAAGCTATAATGCGTGAGCGTGTGTTAATATACCAGCTCTGCTTTGATACAGTCCGACAGGGCTAATCTTATACCCGCTGACCAACCAAAAGCGCTCTATTGTGTTATGGTATTTACCGACCTTGTAGGATAACTCGATGGTGCTCATAATCTATCATTGATTAATGTTCTACGTGTATATGCTGAGGACAAGTGGTGTCTGTTACAACAATTGATGTTTCTCGCACACACATGATCAACAACTTCAACCAACCCACATGATATCATTCTTAATTCCATAACAACAATGTATACATGGATGTGCGGCGAAATTGTTGTCGTTATTAGCTGAATTAGCTTTGCATGTCGTATATATGGGGTCGCCGTGCTTTAAGGAAATTACCGCAGCTAAACTGTTTTTCCTCCACTCGATGAGTGGAGTTGCAAGGGCAACGCAAGAGAGTAGCAAATCGAATTTAATGTGGTGGCTGAGGCTCGAATGAAGAGGAGTCACCGTGCTTTAAGTGAGTGTCTTGCTAATTTGAAGCACAATGAATCCCCTCTTGCTGATAAACTTGTATGGAATTAATTCGAAATGTAGAATATGGATTGCTATTCATACCAGTGGATATATCCCGAATACATACACACACATGCTGTGTAGGTGATTGTTTAATCAATGAAGTTGTATTCCACACAAATCCGAAACAGAATTTACTCTGAATGCCAATGACCGATTTGCAACTTTTAAGAGATCAGCATGTAATTGATTCCTGATGTAAATATGTAATTCATGCTCTTCACTCCAATGCATCCTACTGCCCACTTGGCTCACAAATCTATTGGTCACCCATCTTCATCTCATCTTATTGTATGGTAAATATAGCCTGTGGGCATTGCCTTACTAAACATACATAGACTCTATGCGCAAACATATTTTAAGGATCAATAATCTTTTCTCAAGCTATCGCTCACATCTGGAACAAGATGCTCAAATCACAATTTAATCATCAAATTGTACAATCTGTCGTTGACTGATACAATGAAGAGGCGATTTCCACCAAATTTGTGGTGTCGATAGCAAACCCAAGTAAGCTCATTATCTTAATGCATTTTAACTACCAGGTTTAGCATAGAACCCACCATATAACGACCATAATGCGCATGTGATAAGTTGTACTAATATGTGTGTAAAAGAGCATGTAATAAGCACAACAGTACACTGATTACTAAAGCGTGGTATTTGTATCGTTCGTAGTTAGCATTATATGCTCCAATACCACAAAGAATGAGTATCTGCGCAGCACAAATATTATTTCATTTGTATTGCTTATTTATTAAGATTTGCGGATATCATAGGAGAAATCTGATAAGTAGTCTCTCGGAATGAGCCAAAGTGCGCTTTTATGTTCTGCTGGAGTGGAATATCTGCACTAAATACATGGCCTTGTTAAATATTGTGATTATGTTTCAAGTTACAAAACGTTGTTGTATGTCTGTTATCAACATGCAGGGTTGTTAGCATGTAATTCACTTAAATTTCATACAGACGCACCAACGATTAATTTGAATCTCATCATGGATTGGAAACAATAGGGAGTTCATCACGACGATATGAAGGATGAACCTCTTATCAAATGAGGACAAGTAATGTATGCTGCACCTACTCAAAGCTGTGTTTACAATGATATCTACAGTTATTTGACCCGATCGCATATGTTTGTTAATAAAGTTCGAAAGCTGTTTTCAAAGCGCCCATATTGATACAATATTGATGATTGGGTGCTCTCATAAGGAGGACAGGAATACAATCTAGTCATTTTAGCAACTAGCCAAAAAGGAAATAAAATACCAATTTAACCTGGTACCGACGGAAACACACATGCTACTTCATAAAACCCTGAGGGTATGCGCATATGCTACCAGATAACGGGGCCACGCGCACACGAACTGGCCGCCCATGTGCTCATGACTCACTCACGTGCTTCCGTATCACGCACAAGGACACCCACCAAAGAAACTGATACAAATGCTACCATACCATGAATAAATGAACTGCATACATTCTGCCATCTCACTAAAATGAAACACACATGTGCTATCAGATCAGACACAGGTGGACTGTACACATGTTATCATAACACACTCTGATGGACTACACGCATTGTACCACGTGGCACACTGAGAGGCTAGATGCGCAGATGATCGCCCCCTTTTTATTTGTTTCCTTTGATCATTCATTAACATCTGTCCCCCACTTGTCATAAATGTTATTTGATTCATTGGCTGAAATCATTTCGTGTAATCATCATATACCTGTCATCTAGAATGAAATGTAGGCAACAGTTGCCACAGACATGCATACAATCACTTGAAGGCATCGCCCCTAATGGGTTAAATAACAGTGATGAATATTGGAAATGTGATTTACAATTCAGTTTTCTATTGGCAACCATAGGCCTATATTTTGGCGGTGAAGCGACCCGACCCTGCGGCTTATATGGCATTGCGTTGGGCGATCACTTTTGCTATTGAAATTGTGTCATTCGTATAGATAGTGCATACAATATACCTTGTTTACAACGAAATATTAAACACAGATCAGTTACATGTTTAACCGGTAATGCCTTATAGCCTCTGAATAAACCTGATTAGTTGCGAAGGTTTCGCTAAAACAATAAATCTCATTGAAATTAATCGGCCCATTCGGATGCTGAATGTTCATAGTTCTAATAGCAATTCTCGTTTCTATATTATCCTTCGTGACTTGCTGCAGGCATCAAATTCAGGTGGTTAGTAGTTGAGCATGAAGATGACACATACTCTTTACTCTCAAACACTTGATCATGCCATGCCAGTATATATATATATATATATATATATATATATATATATATATATATATATATATAGAGATATATATATATATATATATATAGATATATATATATATTTATATATATATATATATATATATATATATATATATATATATATATATATATATATATATATATATATATATATGTGTATATATATATATGTATGTATAGGTGTATATTTTTATATATATATATATATATATCTATATATAAATATCTCTATATAATAAATATATGTCTATACATATATATATGTACATATATATATCCATATATATATCTATATATATATATATGTACATATATATATGTATATATATATATGTGTGTGTGCGTATGTGTGTGTGTGTGTGTGTGTGTGTGTGTGTGTGTGTGTGTGTGTGTGTGTGTGTGTGTGTGTGTGTGTGTGTGTGTGTGTGTGTGTGTGTGTGTGTGTGTATATATATGACTTAGCAAAAAAATTTATCAACACCTTAGACGCCTTATAGTGGAATGCTTAATAATAGGTGCCAGAAATTAAATAAATGTAACACAAAAACCATATAATGACTAGTGCAACTGTTTCTATTTACAGCATAAGTTTTCTTAACGCAACGCATGTCTCGCAAACTTAATTGCTTTGCATTCAGTCGGAGTCCCGAGCAAGTTACACGTGATTATTTATATGCAGTGCAATAATGCCCAAGTAGGGACAATGTTATTGATCGTCTACATTCATAACACACTGTGATACAGTGAACCAATTAGTGAAACTGTCTAAGATTTAGGCGCTCGTAAAGGTGATCAGGCCACATTTTGTGCAGACATGAGAACTTTTCAGCAACCTAGAAACCAATCACCAATTATTGCTTTTACGCCTATATACATCCAAAATAATGCCAAGTTATTGCTATGATAAAGAAGAATCACTTTAATAACCCGTGTGTTAGATAATATGACTAGATATTAATCATGCCTGTTAGAGGCATATACAAACAAGATAATTCTTACTAAATGTGCGTGAGTGTCACTCAAACGACCCTTATAACAATGCATGTAGCAGGTGTATCACCGAAAAGCGGGATCAACATTGCAAGAAATCATAATGGGAACCATTGTTGTTCCTTGAGGCCATTGTATTACATTGCTAGTTTTCAGATGAAGGCTATTCACATCAGCACCTGATTTCTAAAGGCTGTTACACGCAGTGTTGGTAATACGTGATATTTAATTTTTTATTGCAAGCGTGATACACGTTGACATGTAAAATATATCTGGGATTACAGTGGCATAGGTCTTCGACAGAGGGCGAGAGTTGGATATGAAGTATCATAAATGATCTTTATGGAAATGAACGGCTTACATACTGGGGATGTTACTTTAGAGGATGTGACTGATCATACACTGCTTCATTTTAGGTAAGACTCTTCAGCCCGGTATATAATGTTGTTGCAAATGCAAACATAGCTCTCGGGGTGATCACACAAACGTACCCAAGCCGCCTCAAAGAAATTATACCATACAATGCATATCAAATTTTATGCCCCAACTACACATATTACAAGGGTCGTACCTTCGAAAATACATAGCCATATTGGTTTGGGTACAAAGAAGAGCTATATTGAATAGACTTTAAGACTCATTATTGTTCGTTTAAGCTTAATTATCGTTAACTGTCAGACTGTCGGCCAGACAGATATTACAAACTGTTGAATTATGCTGACATTCACGGCTATTGCCCCAAAATCGACTTGCTAATCAACGTAATACCGCCGGGCAAATGTTTGTCTTCCACTCTTAAGTTGGCTTATAACGCTCGTCAGCTGCCTGCAATGAATCACTGTGTGCCTTATAGTGAGCACAGCGCTCATAGCAACCGATGAAGTACATAATTGCCAATTCACACAGCTACAGAGAGCTAAGCTGAAATAAGAATCAAGTAGCATTGAAACTATTACTCGACCTGATTCTTGTGTGGCATGGGTTTGATATAATGATGGCATACGTCCACGCCGCTGCTTCACGAGAAAATGTCGATAAGATAAGCTGTCCGATTAGCATTACTTGACATATACAGTTGTGCAGAGACGTCTGTATTTTCATGAAGTGAAGGAATGTAGACACCAAAGCGAATATACCAACACAATGTCACATCTTGGATGTAAAATATTGCATATAGAATACCTGAGTTATTGTACGTTTTAGTAAGTAACTGCATTTCCATACATGGCCGCGGGAGATATTGATGGAATGGTCCAGTGACTCGTCATCAAACGTCACGATCTCTTCTTCGGCTCATAAATCACATTGGCAGAATGAGATGGGCTGAAAATGCTGAGTGGCTGGCAGTACCCCACGCGATTTGCTCCTTGGATAAATCTACCATAGTCGCATGCAATCAATACGATCGCTACGGCGGTCTGTTTTCAAAACAATACCATAATTATATATATCAGGGAAATCGACCTAAACGCTAATACAGCAATAACATTTCTCGTCTTGGGCGAACTTACGCCTGTGCTGCTCAAGCGTTCTGCAGAGTGATTCTAGATAAATTTTGGGTTCGTTTGCAAAAGCCTTTCATAAATTCGCTCAGCGAGCTGCAATGTCCGTTTTGCATATTCAGTTCCGTAACAACGTTTCGCCCGTGACATCTGGCATACCAATTCCTCGCCTGGATAGCGAGATGGCTCTTGTTAGACTGCCAGTGACTATGAAATATCATCTGTACTAATGATTTTTACAACAGCATTCCCTCAACAATGGAATGCTGACTAATTCCTCAAGATTTCTTTGGCGTTATGACTGAGCGAGCGCTAATCACCATTCCATTATTTAATAGTTACACCAAAAGTGATGTGATGACATTTTACCTAATTCCTAGCCGACTATATCGTATTGATTTTAATCATGCATGAATCATTGTTGAACTGGCCGGATTCAAGCAAAATGATATTCACTTTGCGGGGATGTTATCAGCTAGATTCATGGAAGGCATGCTAGTCACATCAAAATAACCGTTTTAGATGTAATGCTTGTGTGAGATGAGCGAGAACATGATTCCGGTCAAGGCTGCATTTAGTCTTGCATCGACTGCATTAATAACTGAAGTGTAGATAACCCGAACATTATGCAATCTGCGTAGATACCGCACAGTAATGTTCTGGCGTAATTTGCGCTGGACAATGACAACTAGGTAGGTTGTAAATATATGCTTACATGGAGACGAGGTACATGTCATAAGATAGTGTTAACCCCAATAAAGTTTCGACTCTTATCCAGTGGCAAAAAAGTACTTTTGCTACGTTTTCTTGCATTGCAACTGGCGGACAGGGATAGTAGCGTGAAGGGGTCTACGCATGCTTGACGAACACTTCGTGTGAGGCGGCTACGCATATTACACTGGAATAAGTGATATCCTAAAGGAGCAAAGAATGTTGATATAAATACAATACCCAAGCGCACATATAACCATCATGCATTACCTCGCATGGGAGTTATGTGTGCTATAAGTAATTTTCAAGATCAATTTCACGCTTTTGATATTCTGCAGCTGTGCGTGATTACCACAATCAAACGCCTTGCCCGTTCCAAGCAACAGGTTTCAAATTGTCCATTGCAAATGTCGGTTTTATTTTGTCGTCTGTTCTTCTATAAAAACTCCATTGTATTGGCAAACGATATTTAACCTGCATACTACTATTATTAGAAAGAAACGTATTACAGGAAAACAACACATCGATATATACACTAATATGTGGTATTTATGTCGCAACCAAGCTTGCTATCAGTATTTATAGCGCAGCTCCGATATCAGGTCCAATGTAAGGTTGGGCGTTATCAGCGCATCGATACTATTGATATATTATTATTGCTAGAGCAAGATTTGATGGTATCAAAGGAGTAGTCTTCTGAGTTGGCTATTATAGATATGAATGGAAGGCTTGGTAATGAATCGGATTTCGAAAAGCACTTGTAGTTACTTATTCTGCTTCATACTGCTGTGGAAGTTTTCCAATAAGCGCTTATACACCGACATCGTATATACACATGGCAAAGCATGATTAGGATGTGAGATCATGCAGCAGATATTATACCTTTATAAAGCAAATGAATATATGCACCAGTTACAGAAACTGATGACTGATCACATAATAAGCTTTATTCAAAATACATTTGTACAGCATGATAGGAATTTATTATTATACATGTTACCGTAGCATTAATTACAAACGCCCAGGACTAAATCGATAAAGGTACGTTGGAGATATAAACCAATAAATACAGAATAAGTGTCATACATAAACTAATGTGAAAATATATGCATAAGAGATGCTTGGTCTAATATAACATTCAAGGCCAACATTTAAATATAAGGAAGTAATTGATAAAGTGTCATTATGTTATTGTCAATATTCATGCACTGATATCTCTGTCATCATACACATGTTAGACAGCAAATCCAAAATTATGGCGATTATAATGGGTACTGCGAAACCCCGTATACAGCCCGTAAGTCTCATGTGACCTAGGCATTGTCATAATTTGTGATGCTAAGGCGCTATTAACTTTCAACTTGAGGTACATTAGGAAAGAGGAAGTTTTTGTGTCAGATAACTGAAGGCCAATGAAGCGGTTTAAATTAGCTTTATCGTGATACTAGATCAATGTCATCAATCAGAGATGACTAAGGGCTTGTCGAGTATATAAGCCGGGGATGGGGGTTTACCCATTTACCCATTCCAGGAGTAACAAATAAGTAAGCATATGACATATCCGATAACTCTGTTCGTTGTTTTCACTCAATAAGATTCTTGTCTTATTTTATTCTCATATACAAATATAGCACAGTTTCAAAAATATATAAACCATACAAGATTTACATGATCAATGAATTCTTTTGGCTACAAATCAGTAATGCAATCAAAACTTACAGTCTATGAACATATTTAGTGGGCCTTTGGGACTGTGCTTACACACTGCTGACTGCTCTTTTGGCATTTATATCAAATCATAAAAGAATAAAATCCAATTGAACAGTTGCTGTATTTATGCAATGTAGAGAGACATCAATTGACAAAATTTAATCAGCTATTATCTACATCCAATCTCTATAAATATTACTGTAACGTTAACCAATGCCATAGAATTAGCAGTGTTACCTATATTTATTTACTAGTTCACATGAAATGCATTTTAGTGTTAATAAATCACCCCACTGTGATACATTGCGATAGGCAACATTTCTTCACCTTTCTCTGCCTTGGTTACCATTCTAGATTCACAATTTCTTTCACAATAATTATTTTTCGGATAAAATATTTAGAGTCATGTATTTGCTATTTTAAACGGAATAACCTGATGCTAGATATATTCTAAAGATTATTTACAATGTTAATACAATCCATTACTTCCCTGTCATCTATGCGCTGGCCTAGTTCATAGCCCCGAATTCAATTGTGTTTCAGGTACGCTTCGGTCCTTCTTCAAGGAGAAAGCAATATTGAACCACTACGGTATTGTGTGTTTTAACAAGGACGGCATGTTGGATGCTCATTACTTAAAGGTAATACCTGATCGACAAACCGAAGAAGATGGTATGGTTCTAAATCAGCTCCTGCATTGTATATTTGCTCATATGTCCTGCGAAAGCTGGTATGTTATTGTGTTACATTTTATTCTAACGTCGTTTATGTTATCCCGATGGTGTGTCATTTTCTACTTCTCTGACAATGTTACATTGTATCGCATTCTTCATAAAAAATGATACTAGCGAAAAACATATGCACGGCATGATGCATATATATATACGTTTGCTGTGAGCGGCAAAATATACAGTACTATAGCTAATGGCAAAGACTATTTATTTTATAGATATATTTTAGTCTTGCACTCCAATACTATAAACAATTATATATTTGGGCAGATACATTCTAAAGAGCTACTAGTGACTTATTACACCATCGAGTGTACTATATATTAGAAACAATAAAGGATGATATTCGATCGATTTTGTGTTATTAACAAATGTTGCCGTCATGTTATCCCTCCCGGCCAGTATATTATTGCAGTAAAATCTATATCTGAGCATGGACGCCAACACATCACAACAAGATGTATAAATAGGTACAATGCTATCCTCTACAAAGCCTTTGATGCGTTACATTTAGTCAACCATAATTGCATATGTGACCTAACGGCTTTTGGCCCCTGCCACTGATCTTTTGTGTAGATGAATGGGCTAACAATGATTTCCTGCTCCGGTCTTTATTGCGGTATTCATGTCGCGTGTAGTCGTAATTTCTACATAGAAATTAGGGCGTTAATGATGACAAATGTAATGCCAAGCTTCCAAAATTTACAAGGCAAAATCGAAGCGATTATCTAAGTACGAATTGGCAAGAATAAGATAAAAGCCTGGAAACCCTATAATACAGTGTTGTTCATATATAATGTTTCGTTGACGTTGGCACTGAATAGCCATGACTTACTCCCATCTAGACACGTTTCATGCAGCTGATAATAACGGGTTATACATCATACCGAATTTTACTTTTACATCTGCCTAGCAATTACACCCACAAGACGTGGGCGTTGTCTTGATAACGATACCAATTACACACTACGATGCATCACCATTCGCATATCAAGTCGTCACATCACAAGAACAAACACAGCTCGAGAGGAAGGACGAAACTCCACGATGGTACTACCGCTTACGGCGAAAGCACAAATAGATAATTCACTTTGGCATGCGTGCAATTACAATACGATCACAATCATATTATTCTCATATCCGATGCTCGCCAATCAATTCTTATGTTCTCTTTTCGTGTTTCAAACAAGCAACAGTGCGCGTGGTTCAAAAGAGGAAGTCTATGTGAGAAAAAAAAGGCCAGTCAATATATAACAAATACTATAATAACATCAACCGTATACTGTACATAGAATAAAAACAATCCGCTACGTTCTGTTAAAACTTATAACACTGTCAATATCATGGCATTATCATTAACGTTGTCATGCTTTAACGCTTTGATATTTCATAACTTTATGATCAAATAACAGATTGATTGATAATCCGATCAAGTAAGATGCATTCTAAGCGGTTCCTTCAACATAGACGATGAAGTTTGCTCCTGCGGTGTGATTTGTATTTGCATGATGTCGGGAATATTTTTTCCCTAGGCAAGACAAATCATAACAATGCGTGACTAGCATACGATAGTACAGTAATCATATGTATTCGAACTTATTCGTTTTAATATAAACGAGTATTGCATCGAATTTCAACTCTTAATTTAGGCTTGTTGTCGTAATTCGTTTTCGTTTTCGATTCGATTGCTTTTCCAGAGAATAATCATCTTGTACTAGCTTTAAATGATGCTGTTTAATGGGGTGTGAATTGTAGGTAGTATTTCACACAGCACAACTTACGATGAAAACCCTGTTTCTATAAATACAGACGTTTGGAGTCCCTTTGCCATAACCCACATAATAAACGCACAAGGCACACAGTAAATACAACCTGCTATGGTTGCATCGTCCGTAGCTCACTCACAGGGCACACAGTAAATACAACCTGCTATGGTGGTTTAAATATCTATGATATTTAGGTTTAGGAGTGGGTAGTGACTACAATATAGATTAATATTTTAATGCTACTTCGAAAATATGGCACTTATATGTGGACGGTGGACTAGTTAAGGTATGCAACTTTATTCATAATATAAAGAACAACTGCAGAATGCGATGCTCTTTATGTATACAAATGACTAGGTGTCCATATTTTTCCAGGTTTATCATATATTCATAAGGAGCAGCTGAGTGTTCAATTTATTGAACTGCGATGTGATCTTTTGAGTTTTTCTGATGCAAAAATATAAATAATTCAGACGTGTAGTGATTACATCGCTACGATTTGATATTATCGTGGATAAATATAAGAAATGGATATCGCGGCCTCCAAACTTTTCGAATCGCCATAACTCTCATTTTCAATTACATTTGCTGCGATTTGGCGAACAACTTAGCCTCGAATGAGGACTCCCTGTGAGAACTGCCGCTTGTATCAGTAAACAATTCGACGACTGCAGCGCCACTCGTTTTCAGTTTGACAAAACGAAAAACCAATCAATTTAGTGCTATCCGTTTTTTGTTGTCGCCTATAAAACACGGTTTACGGTTTAGTTATTGTTGTTCGTTTTCGTTTGAGTATCTACAAAAGCTCAATGTAGCTACCCAAATGTAGAAATGGGAAATATACCAATCAAAGAACAATCGTAGAACAATTAATTACCTTGAGTATGACACTTTTTAGACGATTATTTGCGTCAAAACCACCCGTTATACTGTGTTGTATAAGTGTTATGACGACCATCTATATAACAACTCATAAACTAAACATTTTTGAACACAGACCTATAACTCAGAAAGTGTGTATTGTGAACATGAGCGTCATTCCGACAGGTACGAATTACCTGTGTGTAATTTGTGCGCAAAAGCAATGAAAGTTGCATGGGGGTTTGAAAATGACCCAATGAAAATATCACGAAAAATCACAAAATGCCCATTCCAAGGAGGGCCTTATATTTATGCAGCATTTCTACGCCATGTAATAATTGATTGGCTTTCCACCATTAGGAAATTGTAACTCTTATTCAGAAATGCGATTTAATGGGCTCTCGGATCAAGAAAGTATTTCAGCTAACCCCATTCGTTGAGTCATCGCTTCATAACATAAATACTGATCCGAGGGTAGTCATTCATTGCACACCGACCGAAGGCATCTTCGACTAAATCAAAGAATCAAGTCAACGGTTTTTCATTTTCTAAAATGCTATCGCCCAAGTACACGGTATCAATTGTAATCAATGACGACACGACGGCTGTCGATGGATAGCAATCTAGCGGAATTACGCTAATATTGCATAGTAAGCAATTTCTACGCGAAACAATACATTGATATCTTGTGCGTGACATTTATGTCATAAACAAGATAGTTATCAATGTTTATTGCGCGGCTCCAATGTCACGTCTCCAGTTGGGAGACGCGTTATCTGCAGATAAATTTATTACTAGTACAAGATATAATTTTATCGAGGGAGTAATGCTATTTTAGTTATTAGTGATAAGCGAAAACTTGGGGATGAAACAGGTAGAAAATTTCGCTTTATACGGATTGATTAGACTACTGCGATTGCTGTCCACTATTAGACGCTTACTTTTGCATTGTATATGACCACGCGTACAATGTGTGTCCCAGCGCTCACGGACGCCGTACATTAATCACGCGATCATAAACTCATGACAGCACAGTTGCAATTCCAGTTTATTAAATGTCTGTATACATACGTCGCCTTGGACTTTGTGTATCTCAGGTCTTGACTGGTGTCTAACCCAACCAAGTCACCTTGTAAGGTTTTGATATATCAAAAGAGATAAACAATCCACCCAGTCTATTCGTCAGCGAGAGCACCTATTCGATATGCAACTTATTAAACATGATAGCATGTTTTCATTCCACATCCGTTCAAGGCTGCGCTAAGCGTTTTTTCGCTTTTCGTTTTTTTTCGTTCATATATATATAAACATATATATAAATACATACATATATATATATATATATATATATATATATATATATATATATATATATATATATATATACATATATGTTTATATATGTATGTATAAATATATCTATATATATATATTCATGTATTTATATATATACATTTAATCATATATATAAATATACATACATAAATTTGTATAGATATATGTATAAATATATATATATACATAAATATACATATATGTGTATCTATATGTATATATGTGTGTATAATAAATAGATATATATAAATATATATATATATATCTGAATTATAAAAGCAGCAGTTTTTTTAATCTTAGCTTGTGACTATAGCAATCAATATTCTAAAGCAACATCAAAATCAACAGAACAACTTGTCAAACGAATGTAGAAATTAGAGAAGCAACAGCTTACCGTTAACATTGATCGGTACTATCATCTGTGCCTCAAGAGCTACTAGCATTTATTGACAGTAATGCGACAATGAGTGGCGCACTAATCTATTTGAAAGCACTTGGTATAATGCTTTTAACACCAGATTTCAAACCATACATTTTATACGCAACGTTGGACCAATTATCGATTGGTAGTTATCAGTTCACAACAACAGCGGGTTTTATCATTTTAGGCGGATATTGGATAAAGTCTTCGGGTTTGAAAGCGCGCACACTAGACATCAACTATATACCTATTATCAATAGGTGGTAATTAATTCCCACAACACACTACTCGTCTCTGGATATTAGACAACGATATTTCAAGCTTAGGGACACACTATTGCCAGTGTTAAGCCTGATACATCGTTAGGGAAGATGATATTCTTAATAATCATGTAATTCAGAAGTCTCTGCATTCTAACAGGACGTAGGTTTTGAGCATTGCAGAATTTGTAAATTGAATAATCAATGACGCATTTTATCATTGATGTTTGTCAAACCCAAAGGAATCATGGCTGTCTGAGATCGACATGAACGTGTATAAATTCCTTTGCTCAGTCGTTTACATATATGGTTAAGGTAACAGATAGAAACGCTCAGATCTGGACTGAAGACATTATCCTTTCAGACTAAAGTTGGTTATATCATATGATTGTAGACATATAGATTGAGGCTATATGATTATAATGGCTCCAGTCTGTGATTAAGCGGATGATTTGTAGTGTGTAACATCTACCGTCGAAAATAAAAACTTTTCGTTGACGTCAGCGATTTGAACAACACAACTCAGCAGATACAATTAGTTTGGAACAAGATACTGTTTGGGTTGGAATAAGTTTACTTATCTCAGCGTTCCGAGAAAGCATTAAGCGGTCGAGCAACAAATATTCAGGAGACCTGGTGATTTTATGCTATTTCAATGCGGATATAGTTATACAACTCTCCACTTTGAAATATGCTTAATGATTATACTTTGCCTCCAGGCCGCTATTTGCGCTCCTCGGCAAAGCACTACATCTCCACTAGCGCTTTTCCTTTCAATACCAAAAACATAAAACAAGCATACTCAAGGACGTTATAATGCTAAAAGATGACCAGATGTACAAGTTGGGATAGCAATGGAAAAGGCGATAGAAGGTCTCTGTTAGTATCAGGTACGAAAACTAGGACTGGCATCTTCGTCGATATTGTTACGACAACCTCTAATATGTACTTGCAACACACATAAGCCAGTTATCGCACCTGCCCAGTATCCATTAGCTATATAGCGTGGCACCTGTATCCCACCTGGTACATCCCGTTCCCCATACTTTCCATTCTCCCTCATAGCTTAGATTACCTCGAGGCTAATGTGCTTAGTCCTCAAAGATAATCGTGTTTTGGATCTGTAATAATACAGAGCAATACGACTGACCTTTTTTAAAATGACCCTTCCTGCCGGTTAACATCATCTACAAACTGCATGGAAAGTACATTTCTTGTATATCTTTTGCATTGTTAAGTCCTCTGTGAGATGCATTGGTTACGCAATGGGGCAATACAATTAAAAAGATTAATATTGTGAAACCCTGACGACAACCATAAGCGCTGCAACATTTGAATACTGACATGACCTCACTACTGATTTTAATTGGAACAGTGATGCAAGTCAAAGAATTGGGGCAAAGCAGTATTTATGTATTTTGAAAGAAATTTTATGACGAGGTTGGTGGGCTTGGTTTCTAAGAAGTAATGGCTTTCTGGCTGGATATGCTTCATCTGCCATACCATTACCTTCGCCCCCACACGCCAACTACTGTATGATTCTGATGCCTCGTATGATGCATACCATAGGAATATGTTGGATGCAGAGGTAGCTCTGGGATGGTTGATTATTACTTTCCTTATATGGAGACGGTTAAGCCAGTTCTAGGGTATATAAGAGCCAAAAACTGCGCTCCCTCACAGTCAGACAAACTACAAAAGAGACTCACTCACTTCGACACCAAGAAGCCACTTTTATCTTGTTTTCTGTTTGTGGATTATACTTGAAATAGACCAACTTTGGTTCAAGACGGAGTCCTTCATTTACCTGTGAACTTATAAACCGTGTTGGTAATTAGAAGTAAAACGGAACGCGCAAGAAAAGAACAAATAATAATATCTTAGCCTTACCCCAAGACGCGATAAGAAGGGATCCAGCGGTTTCTTCCAAAGCTAGTCCAAACACGCTCACTCCTGTGCATGTAAAAACTACTATTTGTATCCTTCGCTGCTCACTTCGCTTTCCTGAAATACTTATACCATCAGTGTATCATACATTCCCTTAGCACAACTCTAGCAGGTATCATATAAATTATATGCCTTATATATCACCTTAGGAAAGACTCATATATATGGTCTAGAGCTGAATGTCCCATAAGTTGTAAACATTCACTGATAGTGTCGCGAATAGAACAGTTTTAAACATCACAATATTAGCAAATAAAAAACCCTAATACAAGAGATTCATTGAGCGTTGAACATCATTGTATTAACATTTTCTGCGTGCAATTTACCGATGCATAGCATAAATGTTTAAATTATTATCAAGGCGTAGACAAACATTGAAATATTTTCTGGGGCAGCCCATTCAGAAAATCTAGCTGTTGAAAACTATATTTGTATTGAGCAGGAGTATTACAAGAGGCGACAGTGGACGAAAAATGGTGATAAAGCATCATGTTTCTATCCATTCTTTTACAAAAGATGCAAGATACAATTCTCACGAATATTTGCACTACTAACTAAAGGTTGATTATTTGGTACTCAAGTTATTTGACCCGATCGCATATGTTTGTTAATAAAGTTCGAAAGCAGTTTTCAAAGCGCCCATATTGATACAATATTGATGATTGGGTGCTCTCATAAGGAGGACAGGAATACAATCTAGTCGTTTTAGCAACTAGCCAAAAAGGAAACAAAATACCAATTTAACCTGGTACCGACGGAAACACACATGCTACTTCATAAAAACCCTGAGGGTATGCGCATATGCTACCAGATAACGGTGCCACGCGCACACGAACTGGCCGCCCATGTGCTCATGACTCACTCACGTGCTTCCGTATCACTCACAAATAGAACACACTTGTGCGTCAAGGATACCCACCAAAGGAACTGATACAAATGCTACCATACCATGAATAAATGAACTGCATACATTCTGCTATCTCACTAAAATGAAACACACATGTGCTATCAGATCAGACACAGGTGGACTGTACACATGTTATCATAACACACTCTGATGGACTACACGCATTGTACCACGTGGCACACTGAGAGGCTAGATGCGCAGATGATCGCCCCCTTTTTATTTGTTTCCTTTGATCATTCATTAACATCTGTCCCCCACTTGTCATAAATGTTATTTGATTCATTGGCTGCAATCATTTCGTGTAATCATCATATACCTGTCATCTAGAATGAAATGTAGGCAACAGTTGCCACAGACATGCATACAATCACTTGAAGGCATCGCTCCTAATGGGTAAATAACAGTGATGAATATTGGAAATGTGATTTACAATTCAGTTTTCTATTAGCAACCATAGGCCTATATTTTGGCGGTGTAGCGACCCGACCCTGCGGCTTATATGGCATTGCGTTGGGCGATCACTTTTGCTATTGAAATTGTGTCATTCGTATAGATAGTGCATACAATATACCTTGTTTACAACGAAATATTAAACACAGATCAGTTACATGTTTAACCGGTAATGCCTTATAGCCTCTGACTAAACCTGATTAGTTGCGAAGATTTCGCTGAAACAACAAATCTCATTTAAATTAATCGGCCCATGCGGATGCTGAATGTTCATAGTTTTAATAGCAATTGTCTTTCCTATATTATCCTTCGTGACTTGCTGCAGGCATCAAATTCAGGTGGCTAGTAGTTGAGCATGAAGATGATACATACTCTTTACTCTCAAACACTTGATTATGCCATGCCAGTATATATATATATATATATATATATATATATATATATATATATATATATATATATATATATATGATATATATATATATATATATATATATATATATATATATATATATATATATATATATATATATAAATATATATATATATAATAATAATATATATATATATATATATGTAAATATATATACATATATATATATATATCTGTGTGTGTGTGTGTGTGTGTGTGTGTGTGTGTGTGTGTGTGTGTGTGTGTGTGTGTGTGTGTGTGTGTGTGTGTGTGTGTGTGTGTGTGTGTGTGTGTGTGTGTGTGTGTGTGTGTGAGTGTGTGTGTGTGTGTGTGTGTGTGTGTGTGTGTGTGTGTGTGTGTGTGTGTGTGTGTGTGTGTGTGTGTGTGTGTGTGTGTGTGTGTGTGTGTTTATGATCCATGCATTGTTGGCTAAAAGGACATGGGCATGGAGGAAAGCGCTAAACCTGTTTGCCTTTTCCTATCGAGACAGGTTTAATGTTTCATTGATCTCGCCAGAAGATGTGAATTCCCACGTAAAGCTCAGATCCATGTGTATATATGACTTAGCACGAGAAAGGATACTGACGAAAAATTTATCAACACCTGAGACGCCTTATAATGGAATGCTTAATAATAGGTGCCTGACATTAAATGAATTTAACACAAACACCATATAATGACTAGTGCAACTGTTTCTATTTACAGCATAAGTTTTCTTAACGCAACGCATGTCTCGCAAACTTAATTGCTTTTATTCAGTCGGAGTCCCGAGCAAGTTACACGTGATTATTTATATGCAGTGCAATAATGCCCAAGTAGGGACAATGTTATTGATCGTCTACATTCATAACACACTGTGATACAGTGAACCAATTAGTGAAACTGTCTAAGATTTAGGTGCTCGTAAAGTTGATCAGGCCACATTTTGTGCAGACATGAGAAATCAGCACTTTTAAGTAACCTAGAAACCAATCACCAATTATTGCTTTTACGCCTATATACATCCAACATAATGCCAAGTTATTGCTATGATAAAGAAGAATCACTTTAATAACCCGCAGTGTGTTAGATAATATGACTAGATATTAATCATGCCTGTTAGAGGCATATACAAACAAGATAATTCTTACTAAATGTGCGTGAGTGTCACTCAAACGACCCTTATAACAATGCATGCAGCAGGGGTTTCGCCGAAAAGAGGGATCAACATTGCAAGAAATCATAA
The DNA here is from genome assembly GCA_034190875.2 of Urechis unicinctus. Taxonomy (NCBI): domain Eukaryota; kingdom Metazoa; phylum Annelida; class Polychaeta; order Xenopneusta; family Urechidae; genus Urechis; species Urechis unicinctus. The sequence continues at coordinate 17,159,245 of CM067350.1, read as the reverse complement.
CGGGAACCATTGTTGTTCCGTGAGGCCATTGTATTACATTGCTAGTTTTCAGATGAATGCTATTCACATCAGCACCTGATCTCTAAAGGCTATTACACGCAGTGTTGGTAATACGTGATATTTAATTTTTTATTGCAAGCGTGATACATGTTGACATGTAAAATATATCTGGGATTACAGTGGCATAGGTCTTCGACAGAGGGCGAGAGTTGGATATGAAGTATCATAAATGATCTTTATGGAAATGAACGGTTTACATACTGGGGATGTTACTTTAGAGGATGTGACTGATCATACCCTGCTTCATTTTAGGTAAGACTCTTCAGCCCGGTATATAATGTTGTTGCAAATGCACATAGCTCTCGGGGTGATCACACAAACGTACCCAAGCCGCCTCAAAGAAACTATACCATACAATGCATATCAAATTTTATGCCCCAACTACACATATTACAAGGGTCGTACCTTCGAAAATACATAGCCATATTGTGGTTTGGGTACAAAGAAGAGCTATATTTAATAGACTTTAAGACTCATTATTGTTCGTTTAAGCTTAATTATCGTTAATTAAGCTGTCAGACTATCGGCCAGACAGATATTACAAACTGTTGAATTATGCTGACATTCACGGCTATTGCCCCAAAATCGACTTGCTAATCAACGTAATACCGCCGGGCAAATGTTTGTCTTCCACTCTTAAAGTTTGCTTATAACGCTCGTCAGCTGCCTGCATTGAATCACTGTGTGCCTTATAGTGAGCACAGCGCTCATAGCAACCGATGAAGTACATAATTGCCAATTCACACAGCTACAGAAAGCTAAGCTGAAATAAGAATCAGGTAGCATTGAAACTATTACTCGACCTGATTCTTGTGTGGCATGGGTTTGACATAATGATGGCATACGTCCACGCCGCTGCTTCACGAGAAAATGTCGATAAGATAAGCTGTCCGATTAGCATTACTTGACATATACAGTTGTGCAGAGACGTCTGTAATGTCAAGAAGTGAAGGAATGTAGACACCAAAGCGAACATACCAACACAATGTCCCGTCTTGAATGTATAATATTGCATATAGAATACACGTATTGCACGTTATAGTAAGTGATCGCATGTCCATACATGGCCGCGGGAGATATTGGTGGAATGGTCCAGTGACTCAAACGTCACGATCTCTTCTTCGGCTCATAAATCACATTGGCAGAATGAGGTGGGCTGAAAATACTGAGCGGCTGGCAGTACCATACGCGATTTGCTCCATGGATAAATCTACCATAGTTGCATCCAATCAGCACGATCGCTAGGTTTGTGGACTATGGCGGTCTATTTTCAAAACAATTCCATAATTATATAAAACAGGGATATCGACCTAAACGCTAATACCGCAATAACATTTCTCGTCTTGGGAGACCTTACGCCTGTGCTGCTCAAGCGTTCTGCAGAGTTATTCTAGATCAATTTTGGGTTCGTTTGCAAAAGCCTTTCATTAATTCGTTCAGCGAGCTGCAATGTCCATTTTGCATATTCAGTTCCGTAACAACGTTTCGCCCGTGACATCTGGCATACCAATTCCTCGCCTGGATTGCGAGATGGCTCTTGTTAGACTGCCAGTGACTATGAAATATCACCTGTACTAATGATTTTTACAACAGCATTCCCTCAACAATGGAATGCTGACCAATTCCTCAAGATTTCTTTGGCGTTATGACTGAGCGAGCGCTAATCACCATGCCTTTATTTAATAGTTACACCAAAAGTGATGTGATGATATTTTACCTAATTCCTAGCCGACTATATCGTATTGATTTTAATCATGCACGAATCATTGTTGAACTGGCCGGATTCAATCAAAATGATATTCACTTTGCGGGGATGTTATCAGCTCGATTCATGGAAGGCATGCTAGTCACATCAAAATAACCGTTTCAGATGTAATGCTTGTGTGAGATGAGCGAGAACATGATTCCGGTCAAGGCTGCATTTTGTCTTGCATCGACTGCATTAATAAGTGTAGATAACCCGAACATTATGCAATCTGCGTAGATACCGCACAGTAATGTTCTGGCGTAATTTGCGCTGGACAATGACAACTAGGTAGGTTCTAAATATATGCTTACATAGAGACGAGGTACATGACATAAGATAGTGTTAATCCCAATAAAGTTTCGACTCTTATCCAGTGGCAAAAAAGTACTTTTGCTACGTTTTCTTGCATTGCAACTGGCGGACAGGGATAGTAGCGTGAAGGGGTCTACGCATGCTTGACGAACACTTCGTGTGCGGCGGCTTCACAAATTACACTGGAATAAGTCATATCCTAATGGAGCAAAGAATGTTGATATAAATGCAATACCCAAGCGCACATATAATCATCATGCATTACCTCGCATGGGAGTTATGTGTGCTATAAGTAATTTTCAAGATCAATTTCACGCTTTTGATATTCTGCAGCTGTGCGTGATTACCACAAACAAACGCCTTGCCCGTTGCAAGCAACAGGTTTCAAATTGTCCATTGCAAATGTCGGTTTGATTTTGTCGTCTGTTCTTCTATAAAAACTCCATTGTATTGGCAAACGATATTTAACCAGCATACTACTATTATTAGAAAGAAACGTATTGCAGGAAAACAACACATCGATATATACACTAATATGTGGTATTTATGTCGCAACCGAGCTTGCTATCAATATTTATAGCGCAGCTCCGATATCAGGTCCAATGTAAGGTTGGGCGTTATCAGCGCATCGAAACTATTGATATATTATTATTGCTAGAGCAAGATTTGATGGTATCAAAGATGTAGTCTTCTGAGTTGGCTATTATAGATATGAGTGGAAGGCTTGGTAATGAATCGGATTTCGAAAAGCACTTGTTGTTACTTATTCTGCTTCATACTGCTGTGGAAGCTTTCCAATAAGCGCTTATACACCGACATCGTATATACACATGGCAAAGCATGATTAGGATGTGAGATCATGCAGCAGATATTATAACTTTATAAAGCAAATGAATATATGTACCAGTTACAGAAACTGATGACTGATCACATAATAAGCTATATTCAAAATACATTTGTACAGCATGATAGGAATTTATTATTATACATGTTACCGTAGCATTAATTTAGAAACGCCCAGGACTAAATCGATATATGTCCGTTGGACATAAAAACCAATAAATACAGAATAAGTGTCGTACATAAACTAATGTGAAAATATATGCATAAGAGATGCTTGGTCTAATATAACATTCAAGGCCAACATTTAAATATAAGGAAGTAATTGATAACGTGTCACTATGTTATTGTAAATATTCATGCACTGATATCTCTGTTATCATACACATGTTAGACAGCAAATCCAAAATTATGGCGATTATAACGGAAGTGTTCAGTTGCCTGAAGCATAGATACACGTAGTGTTTCTGTGTTCGACTTAGGTAGTTTTGTAAATGACACTCATGAAAGTAATTTTGACCACGTTCTTGGGCCCTGCCTCAAAGTATCCATCAGTTTATATGCATAATTATATATGTCAGTGCGTTTATATATATATATATATATATATATATATATATATATATATATATATATATATATATATATATATATATATATATATATATATATATATATCTCTATAGCTATCTATATATATATATATATATATATATATATATATATATATATATATATATATATATATATATATATATATATATATATATATATATATATATATAGATGTGTGTGAATCACTATGCTTATGTTTGTGGCTACTATTTGCGAAGGAATAAACCTTTTACAGATCAAAGACATCGAAAACAGGAATTTAACTATTCGATACATCCACAACGTGATTAAATCAAGCTGAACAATTATTATTAACCAAGCTTGAACTACTGATAGTATTAACAGGCGTTATAACGATCAGAGAAATGCGCCTCTTGATGTGAAAGCAATAATGTGGAATACCGTTAATATTGCGCTCGGATGCGTATATTCCAGGCTTAACTATGCATTGATTAACAAGAGCGAGTTAATAACACATACCTAATGCCTAGGTTTACATGAGACCTACAGGGGCTTACGAGCCCCATGCGGCCTTGAAAGGGCCCCTCAAGGAACCCGCACGACTGCCCACGGGTACTGCGACACCCCGTATACAGCCCGTAAGTCTCATGTGACCTAGGCATTGTCATAATTTGTGATGCTAAGGCGCTATTAACTTTCAACTTGAGGTACATTAGGAAAGCACAGAGGAAGATTTTGTGTCAGATAACTGAAGGCCAATGGAGCGGTTTAAATTAGCTTTATCGTGATACTAGATCAATGTCATCAATCAGAGATGACTAAGGGCTTGTCGAGTATATAAGCCGGGGATGGGGGTTTACCCATTTACCCATTCCAGGGGTAACAAATAAGTAAGCATATGACATATCCGATAACTCTGTTCGTTGTTTTCACTCGATAAGATTCTTGTCTTATTTTATTCTCATATAAGAATATAGCACAGTTTCAAAAATATATAAACCATACAAGAGTTACATGATCATTGAATTCTTTAGGCTACAAATCAGTAATGCAATCAAAACTTACAGTCTATGAACATATTTAGTGGGCCTTTGGGACTGTGCTTACACACTGCTGACTGCTCTTTTGGCATTTATATCAAATCATAAAAGAATAAAATCCAATTGAACAGTTGCGGTATTTATGCAAGGTAGAGAGACATCAATTGACAAAATTTAATCAGCTATTATCTACATCCAATCTCTATAAATATTACTGTAACGTTAACCAATGCCATAGAATTAGCAGTGCTACCTATATTTGTTTACTAGTTCACATGAAATGCATTTTAGTGTTAATAAATCACCCCACTGTGATACATAGCGATAGGCAACATTTCTTCACCTTTCTCTGCCTTGGTCACCATTCTAGATTCACAATTTCTTTCACAATAATTATTTTTCGGATAAAATATTTAGAGTCATGTATTTGCTATTTTAAACTGAATAACCTGATGCTAGATACACTCTATAGATTATTTACAATGTTAATACAATCCATTACTTCCCTGTCATCTATGCGCTGGCCTAGTTCATAGCCCCGAATTCAATTGTGTTTCAGGTACGCTTCGGTCCTTCTTCAAGGAGAAAGCAATATTGAACCACTACGGTATTGTGTGTTTTAACAAGGACGGCATGTTGGATGCTCATTACTCAAAGGTAATACCTGATCGACAAACCGAAGAAGATGGTATGGTTCTAAATCAGCTCCTGCATTGTATATTTGCTCATACGTCCTGCGAAAGCTGGTATGTTATTGTGTTACATTTTATTCTAACGTCGTTTATGTTATCCCGATGGTGTGTCATTTTCTACTTCTCTGACAATGTTACATTGTATCGCATTCTTCATAAAAAATAATACTAGCGACAAACATATGCACGGCATGATGCATATATATACGTTTGCTGTGAGCTGCAAAATATACAGTACTTTAGCTAATGACAAAGACTATTGATTTTATAGATTTATTTTAGTCGTGCACTCCAATACTATAAACAATTATATATTTGGGCACATACATTCTAGAGAGCTACTAGCGACTTATTACACCATCGAGTGTACTATATATTAGAAACATTAAAGGATGATATTCGATCGATTTTGTGTTATTAACAAATGTTGCCGTCATGTTATCCCTCCCGGCCAGCATATTATTGCAGTAAAATCTATATCTGAGCATGGACGCCAACACATCACTACAAGATGTATAAATAGGTACAATGCTATCCTCTGCAAAGCCTTTGATGTGTTACATTTAGTCAACCATAATTGCATATGTGACCTAAAGGCTTTTGGTCCCTGCCACTGATCTTTTGTGTGGATGAATGAGCTCACAATGAATTCCTGCTCCGGTCCTTATTGTGGTATTCATGTCGCGTGTAGACGTAATTTCTACATAGAAATTAGGGCGTTAATGATGACCAATGTAATGCCAAGCTTCCAAAATTTACAAGGCAAAATCGAAGCGATTATCTAACTAAGTACGAATTGGCAAGAATAAGATAAAAGCCTGGAAACCCTATAATACAATGTTGTTCATATATAATGTTTCGTTGACGTTGGCACTGAATAGCCATGACTTACTCCCATCTAGACACGTTTCATGCAGCTGATAATAAGGGGTCATACATCATACCGAATTTTACTTTTACATCTGCCTAGCAATTACACCCACAAGACGTGGGCGTTGTCTTGATAACGATACCAATTACACACTACGATGCATCACCATTCGCATATCAAGTCGTCACATCACAAGAACAAACATAGCTCGAGAGGAAGGACGTAACTCCACGATGGTACTACCGCTTACGGCGAAAGTACAAATTGATAATTCACTTTGGCATGCGTGCAATTACAATACGATCACAATCATATTATTCTCATATCCGATGCTCGCCAATCAATTCTTATGTTCTCTTTTCGTGTTTCAAACAAGCAACAGTGCGCGTGGTTTAAAAGAGGAAGTCTATGTGAGAAAAAAAATGCCAGTCATTATATAACAAATAATATAATAATATCACCGTATACTGTGCATAGAATAAAAACAATCCGCTACGTTCTGTTAAAACTTATAACACTGTCAATATCATGGCATTATCATTAACGTTGTCGTGCTTTAGCGTTGTGATGTTTCTTCACTTTAAGATCAAATAACAGATTGATTGATAATCCGATCAAGTAAGATGCATTCTAAGCGGGTTCCTTTAACACAGACGATGAAGTTTGCTCTTGCGGTGTGATTTGTATTTGCATGATGTCGGGAATATTTTTTCCCTAGGCAAATCATAACAACGCGTGATTAGCATACGATAGTACAGTAATCATATGTATTCGAACTTATTAGTTTTAATATAAACGAGTATTGCATCAAATTTCAGCTCTTAATTTAGGCTTGTTGTCGTAATTCGTTTTCGTTTTCGATTCGATTGATTTTCCCGAGAATAATCATTTTGTACTAGCTTTAAATGATGCTGTGTAATGGGGCGTGAATTGTAGGTAGTATTTAACACAGCACAACTTACGATGAATACCCTGTTTCTATAAATATAGACGTTTGGGGTCCCTTTGCCATAACCCACATAAGAAACGCGTACATATTGTCGAACATAAGAAAAAATCGTATAAGAGTGATGCTTGTTGGCAGTTACATGTTTTGTGTATAAGCAGATTGTTATAGTCGTGGCGCTATGCTTACTACTCATGCGAATGTTTCATGTTTTCCACCCACTCCTTCTGTTGCGCCCCTCTTGCCTTGGGCTGATCTTTTGCGCATAAGATGAGAATTAAATGTTCGATTGGGTTTTTTGGGCGATTGCGCAAACGCCTCATATTTTCCATACGGGTGCATTTTCGTCTATGAACATCTACACATACGACATTAATTCGTACAAAAGAGTAAAGCTTCATGACAAAGACAATCATATTTGGTTTTTAAAACGTCCTTGTATTAACCGCTGATGTACTTGATAAACTTCAAAGCTGGTACTTGTTGCGCCAGGATACAACATTGTTTTGTTTTCTACAGTAACTGGGCCTCTATTGTTGACGAATTGATAACTAAAGATGTGGACTGGCGTTGCTTGTCAATTTGTCAAGCATTCAATGGGATTAAATATTTTAAAATTATGATTCGGTGGTTCCATCCAGATCCTATAATAAAAAGCAATCTAGGCTTGCATCGTCCGTAGCTCACTCACAAGGCACACAGTAAATACAACCTGCTATTGTTGCATCGTTCGTAGCTCACTCACAGGGCACACAGTAAATAGAACCTGCCATGGTGGTTTAAATATCTATGATATTTAGGTTGCGGAGTGGGACGTGACTACAATATAGATTAATATTTTAATGCTACTTCGAAAATATGGCACTTATATGTGGACGGTGGACTAGTTAAGGTATGCAACTTTATTCATAATATAAAGAACAACTGCAGAATGCGATGCTCTTTATGTATACAAATTCAT
>CM067350.1:16813036-17144195 GCA_034190875.2 Urechis unicinctus | reverse complement strand
TAATGCTTTTAACACCAGATTTCAAAGCATACATATTATATGCAACGTTGGACAAATTATCGATTGGTAGTTATCAGTTCACCGCAACAGCGGGTTTTATCATTTTAGGCGGATATTGGATAAAGTCTTCGTGTTTGAAAGCGCGCACACTAGACATCAACTATATACCTATTATCAATATGTGGTAATTAATTCCCACAACACCCACTCGTCTCTGGATATTAGACAACAATATTTCAAGATGAGGGACACACTATTGCCAGTGTTAAGCCTGATACATCATTAGGGAAGATGATATTCTTAATAATCAAGTAATTCAAAAGTCTCTGCATTCTAACAGGACGTAGGTTTTGAGCATTGTAGAATTTGTAAATTGAATGATCAATGACGCATTTTATTATTGATGTTTGTCAAACTAAAATGAATCATTGCTGTCTGAGATCGACATGGTATAAATTCCTTTGCTCAGTCGTTCACATATATAGTTAAGGTATCAGAAACGCTTAGATCTGGACTGAAGACAATTTAATCTCTCAGACTAAAGTTGGGTTATATCATATGATGGTAGACAAATAGATTGAGGCTATATGATTGTGATGGCTCCAGTCCGTGATTAAGCGGATGTGTAGTGTGTTACATCTACCGTCGACAATAAAAAATGTTCGTTGACGTCAGCGATTTAAACAACAAAACTCAGCCGATACAATTAGTTTGGAACAAGACACTGTTTGGGTTGGAATAAGTTTACTTATCTCAGCGTTCCGAGAAAGCATTAAGCTGTCGAGCAACAAATATTCAGGAGACCTGGTGATTTTATGCTATTTCAATGCGGATATAGTTATACAACTCTCCACTTTGAAATATGCTTAATGATTATATTTTGCCTCCAGGCCGCTATTTGCGCTCCTCGGCAAAGCACTACATCTCCACTAGCGCTTTTCCTTTCAATACCAAAAACATAAAACAAGCCTACTCAAGGACATTATCATTGCTAAAAGATGGCCAGATGTACAAGTTGGGATAGCAGTGGAAAAGGCGATAGAAGGTCTCTGTTAGTATCAGGTACGAAAACTAGGACTGGCATCTTCGTCGATATTGTTACGACAACCTCTAATATGTACTTGCAACACACATAAGCCAGTTATCGCACCTGCCCAGTATCCATTAGCTATATAGCGTGGCACCTGTATCCCACCTGGTACATCCCGTTCCCCATACTTTCCATTCTCCTTCATAGCTCAGATTACCTCGAGGCTAATGTGCTTAGTCCTCAAAGATAATCGTGTTTTGGATCTGTAATAATACAGAGCAATATGACTGACCTTTTATTAAAATGACCCTTCCTGCCGGTTAACATCATCTACAAACTGCATGGAAAGTACATTTCTTGTATATATCTTTTGCATTGTTAAGTCCTCTGTGAGGCGCATTGATAAGATCAATATTGTTACGCAATGGCGCAGCATAATTGATAACATGACCTCAATATTTTTAATGAAAGTCCAAAGACGGCAACCATAAAGCGCTGCAACATTTGAATACTGACATGACCTCACTACTGATTTTAACTGGACTCAGTGATGGTTACCAAGTGATTGGTTTGAAGTAATGGGCAAATATGCTATTTACGTATTTTGAAAGAAATTTTATGACGAGATTGGTGGGCAGTATGAAGCGTGTTGCTGTTACTATATGTAGGTTTATTTATATCTGCACAGCATGATTATTGCTTACTCGTCTTGGTTACCAAGGAATTTTCTTGGTTTCTAAGAAGTAATGGCTTTCTGGCTGGATATGCTTCATCTGCCATACCATTACCTTCGCCCCCTCACGCCAACTACTGTCTGATTCTGATGCCTCGACGCGATAAGAAGGGATGCAGTGGTTTCTTTCAAAGCTAGTCCAAACACGCTCACTCCTGTGCATAAAAAAACTACTATTTGTATTCTTCCCTGCTCACTTCGCTTTCCTGAAATACTTATACCATCAGTGTATCATACATTTCCCTAGCACAACTCTAGCAGGCATCATATAAATTATATGCCTTATATATCACCTTAGGAATGACTCATTATATAAGGTCTAGAGCTGAATGTCCCATAAGTTGTAAACATTCACTGATAGTGTCGAGAATAGAACAGTTTTAAACATCACATTATCAGCAAATAAAAACACACTAATACAAGAGATTCATTGAGCACAGAACATCAGTGTATTAACATTTTCTGCGTGCATTTTACCGATGCATAGCATAAATGTTTAACTCATTATCAAGGCGGAGAAAAACATTGACACATTTTCTTGGGCAGCCCATTAGAGGAGTTATTTCAGAAAATCTAGCTGTTGAAAACTATATTCGTATTGAGCAGGAGTATTACAAGAGGCGACAGTTGGACGAAAAATGGTGATAAAGCATCATGTTTCTATCCATTCTTTTACAAAAGATGCAAGATAAAATCCTCACGAATATTTGCACTACTAACTAAAGGTTGATTATTTGGTGCTCAAGTCATGGGAAATTAGACTGATAAATGAACTGCAATACTCGTTAAGCAGCTAAGAGGGAGTATTATATTCCAGGTCCTTGGTTATAGGTGGCAAAAAGCTATAATGCGTGAGCGTGTGTTAATATACCAGCTCTGCTTTGATATAGTCCGACAGGGCTAATCTTATACCCGCTGACCAACCAAAAGCGCTCTATTGTGTTATGGTATTTACCGACCTTGTAGGACAACTCGATGATGCTCATAATCTATCATTGATTAATGTTCTACGTGTATATGCTGAGGACAAGTGGTGTCTGTTACAACAATTGATGTGTCTCGCACACACATGATCAACAACTTCAACCAACCCACATGATATCATTCTTAATTCCATAACAAATGTATACATGGATGTGCGGCGATAAATTGTTGTCGTTATTAGCTGAATTAGCTTTGCATGTCGTATATATGGGGTCGCCGTGCTTTAAGGAAATTACCGCAGATAAACTGTTTTTCCTCCACTCGATGAGTGGAGTTGCAAGGGCAACGCAAGAGAGTAGCAAATCGAATTTAATGTGGTGGCTGAGGCTCATCTGAAGAGGAGTCACCGTGCTTTAAGTGAGTGTCTTGCCTTATTTGAAGCACAATGAATGCCCTATTTGCTGATAAACTTGTATGGAATTAATTCGAAATGTAGAATATGGATTGCTATTCATACCAGTGGATATATCCCAAATACATACACACACATGCTGTCGTTGATTGTTTAATCAATGAAGAGGCGATTTCCACACAAATTTGAAACAGAATTTAGCTGAACCCAAGTAAGCGATTATGCAACATTTTTAGGGACCAGGTATAGTATAGATTCCACCATGTAAATGATGTAATTCGTGCTCTTCACTCCAGTGCATAAACTGCCCATGGCTCAATCTATTGGTCACCCATCTTCATCTCATCTTATTGTATGGTAAATATAGCCTGAGGGCATTGCCTTACTAATCATACATAGACTCTATGCTCCAATACCACGAAGAATGAGTATCTGCACAGCACAAATATTATTTCATTTGTATTGCTTATTTATTAAGATTTGCGGATATCATAGGAGAAATCTGAGAAGTAGTCTCTCGGAATGAGCCAAAGTGCGCTTTTATGTTCTGCTGGAGTGGAATATCTGCACTAAATACATGGCCCTTGTTAAATATTGTAATTATGTTTCAAGTTACAAAACGTTGTTGTATGTCTGTTATCAACATGCAGGGTTGTTAGCATGTAATTCACGTAAATTTCATACAGACGCACAAACAATCTGGGGCGGCCAGCTTGTCAAATTCGCTAAGATGGCTGATAAGCGTTTATTAAATGATTAGGAATCGCATTCTTAACAAAAGACATTTTGCCATCACATAAAGTCCATAATCTTATTTATTTTGCTTGGCCAGATTATTGTGAATGATGTATACGAATCAACATTGGGACTGACATCGTGTTATTCGTAACTTATAATTGGCGAACCAACGCTCATCAACGGAAAATGGATAATAACCATAAGGGCATGACAACGGCAGGGGAAGCACGCGGGGTCCTGCACCTGGAAAATCTCTTCAAATTACATGAGTTGCACTGGCTGATAACAAATGACATACTAAGTTACAGGCATGTTACATAGTGTATTTTGTTCTGCTATACACACATCGATTAAAATCCAACATTAGGTACCCTTGCCAAATGTACAATCATGGTGAATGTGTACGTGAGCATTATTAATGTGTTAAACACGTATGTTGCGTTCACTTTGAATGTTTATAAAACAACATTCGTTCCTGTGCACATTCGTATCATGCTATCATTAAACCAGGCTGCGCAAAATATGCAATAGGGACGTTCAAAATAACAGCGGCGCATTTATACATTGTTCTACACTGAATACATCAAATGCAATAGCATAATGATTTGTGCATCTCACAGCCTTGTTTAAAGGCAGATTATTAATTTGGGTGAGCATATTTGTAACGATAATCTACAAACATGATTTCTTTCACACAAATAGAGTAGCTGTTGTATTTATGTTTTACTCATCATCTATATAAATATGCATGTATGCATTTCCGCTAAACACGATGCTCTATTATAACGTGCCGTATAACTCCCGGTTTTGGTGATAACGTACGTCTTATCGTCATATATGAAACTATACGTCAAGAAGAATGTGTCTTTGACATCAATGTACCAACCAGTTCGGGATGAGGTGCTGTCTTATTAAGTCAGGCCAAATGCCAAGTGGACATCTGACAGTCAAAATCTCGGGCAGCCCAAATACAGTATCCTCTAGGTAATAGTTAATCATAAGAGTTGTAGTAAGACGCAACGTTGTGTTTGGAATGAAAGAGAGAGTGTTAGATAATGATTAATAGCTGTATTTCTGATCGTTAGAACACAACAATTCCCCTTTATGTAACTGAAAACCCGGTCTGCCAGTGGGTGACACCACATTTGTGGGTTCAGAGAACGCATTCATCATATCACAGGCTTCCCGAAGTAATAACCAGAAGATACCATTCCCTTCCATGTGAAGCACGACAATATCTCCCTGTTTTGTTGCCCTTGGCGATATATTGATAACGGAACAAGGAGTACCCAAAATAAATTGTCCATGGGTCATCACGCGACAATAATTGATTGAATGGCACCGCAGCCTGCTTAAATTGTAGTAACCTCAAATCATCACGCGAGCAGCATGTAAAAATTCTTAACAATATAACATTTTAACAGATAAATGTTTGCTGCGACCGCAGTTGATTGAGATTACTTTGAATCTCATCATGGATTGGAAACAATAGGGAGTTCATCCCGACGATATGAAGGATGGACCTCCTATCGAATGAGGACAAGTAATGTATGCTGCACCTACTCAAACCTGTGTTTACAATGATATCTACTTAATTGGTGTGAATACCACATCCTACCGCAAGTCGGACATTATATTATTTTGCAAATTAGTCATACACGGTCTTATTGCTTAATGATCACTACAACGTTTAAAGGTGAATTTCACCCAGATCGTCTTAATTCGATTGCGAAAAAAGTTAAAGACCGATCCCTTACTGCTTTTGGACATATATGTACGATCAAGTCCTGTCTGAGACCTGTGATTAATTATCTTGGCCCCTTGCTAAGTCCGATTCCTTATTTCTTACATTCACCAACTGCATACAGCACAAGGAAGATGCTACTAGATATATGAAGCTGGAAAGGGAGGAGTTCGGGTAATAATACCAGATAATGATGGAATAGCTCTTGCGCAGTTATTTGACCCGATCGCATATGTTTGTTAATAAAGTTCGAAAGCTGTTTTCAAAGCGCCCATATTGATACAATATTGATGATTGGGTGCTCTCATAAGGAGGACAGGAAAACAATCTAGTCATTTTAGCAACTAGCCAAAAAGGAAACAAAATACCAATTTAACCTGGTACCGACGGAAACACACATGCTACTTCATAAAACCCTGAGGGTACGCGCATATGCTACCAGATAACGCGACCACGCGCACACGAACTGGCCGCCCATGTGCTCATGACTCACTCACGTGCTTCCGTATCACGCACAAATAGAACACACTTGTGCGTCACGGACACCCATCAAAGGAACTGATACAAATGCTACCATACCATGAATAAATGAACTGCATACATTCTGCCATCTCACTAAAATGAAACACACATGTGCTATCAGATCAGACACAGGTGGACTGTACACATGTTATCATAACACACTCTGATGGACTACACGCATTGTACCACGTGGCACACTGAGAGGCTAGATGCGCAGATGATCGCCCCCTTTTTATTTGTCTCCTTTGATCATTCATTAACATCTGTCCCCCACTTGTCATAAATGTTATTTGATTCATTGGCTGCAATCATTTCGTGTAATCATCATATACCTGTCATCCAGAATGAAATGTAGGCAACAGTTGCCACAGACATGCATACAATCACTTGAAGGCATCTCCCCTAATGGGTTAAATAACAGTGATGAATATTGGAAATGTGATTTACAATTCAGTTTCTATTGGCAACCATAGGCCTATATTTTGGCGGTGTAGCGACCCGACCCTGCGGTTTATATGGCATTGCGTTGGGCATCACTTTTGCCATTGAAATTGTGTCATTCGTATAGATAGTGCATACAATATACCTTGTTTACAAACGAAATATTAAACACAGATCAGTAACATGTTTAACCGGTAATGCCTTATAGTTTCTGACTAAACCTGATTTGTTGCGAAGATTTCGCTGAAACAACAAATCTCATTTAAATTAATCGGCCCATGCGGATGCTGAATGTTCATAGTTCTAATAGCAATTCTCTTTCCTATATTATCCTTCGTGACTTGCTGCAGGCATCAAATTCAGGTGGTTAGTAGGTGAGCATGAAGATGATGCATACTCTTTACTCTCAAACACTTGATCATGCCATGCCAGTATATATATATATATATATATATATATATATATATATGTATATATATATATATATATATATATATATATATATATATATATATATATATATGTATATATGTGTGTATATATATGTATGTGTGTGTGTGTGTGTGTGTGTGTGTGTGTGTGTGTGTGTGTGTGTGTGTGTGTGTGTGTGTGTGTTTTGTGATACATGCATTGTTGGCTAATAGGACATGGGCATGGAGGAAAGCGCTAAAAAAAACTGTTTGCCCCTTTCATATCGAGACAGGTTTAATGTTTCATGATCTCGCCAGAAGAAGATGTGAATTCCCACGTAAAGCTTAGATTCATGGGCATGTATATATGACTTAGCACGAGAAAGGATACTGACAAAAAATTAATCAACACCTGAGACGCCTAAATGGAATGCTTAATAATAGGTGCCTAAATTAAATACATTGAACACACGTAAAGCACCATATAATGACTAGTGCAACTGTTTCTATTTACAGCATAAGTTTTCCTAACGCAACGCATGTCTCGCAAACTTAATTGCTTTTCATTCAGTCGGAGTCCCGAGCAAGTTACACGTGATTATTTATATGCAGTGCAATAATGCCCAAGTAGGGACAATGTTATTGATCGTCTACATTCATAACACACTGTGATACAGTGAACCAATTAGTGAAACTGTCTAAGATTTAGGCGCTCGTAAAGTTGATCAGGCCACATTTTGTGCAGACATGAGAAATCAGCACTTTTCAGCAACCTAGAAACCAATCACCAATTATTGCTTTTACGCCTATATACATCCAACATAATGCCAAGTTATTGCTATGATAAAGAAGAATCACTTTAATAACCCGCAGTGTGTTAGATAATATGACTAGATATTAATCATGCCTGTTAGAGGCATATACAAACAAGATAATTCCTACTAAATGTGCGTGAGTGTCACTCAAACGACCCTTATAACAACGCATGCAGCAGGGGTTTCGCCGAAAAGCGGGATCAACATTGCAAGAAATCATAACGGGAACCATTGTTGTTCCTTGAGGCCATTGTATTACATTGCTAGTTTTCAGATGAATGCTATTCACATCAGCACCTGATCTCTAAAGGCTATTACACGCAGTGTTGGTAATACGTGGTATTTAATTTTTTATTGCAAGCGTGATACATGTTGACATGTAAAATATATCTGGGATTACAGTGGCATAGGTCTTCGACAGAGGGCGAGAGTTGGATATGAAGTATCATAAATGATCTTTATGGAAATGAACGGTTTACATACTGGGGATGTTACTTTAGAGGATGTGACTGATCATACACTGCTTCTTTTTAGGTAAGACTCTTCAGCCCGGTATATAATGTTGTTGCAAATGCAAACATAGCTCTCGGGGTGATCACACAAACGTACCCAAGCCGCCTCAAAGAAATTATACCATACAATGCATATCAAATTTTATGCCCCAACTACACATATTACAAGGGTCGTACCTTCGAAAATACATAGCCATATTGGTTTGGGTACAAAGAAGAGCTATATTTAATAGACTTTAAGACTCATTATTGTTCGTTTAAGCTTAATTATCGTTAACTGTCAGACTGTCGGCCAGACAGATATTACAAACTGTTGAATTATGCTGACATTCACGGCTATTGCCCCAAAATCGACTTGCTAATCAACGTAATACCGCCGGGCAAATGTTTGTCTTCCACTCTTAAGTTGGCTTATAACGCTCGTCAGCTGCCTGCATTGAATCACTGTGTGCCTTATAGTGAGCACAGCGCTCATAGCAACCGATCAAGTACATAATTGCCAATTCACACAGCTACAGAGAGCTAAGCTGAAATAAGAATCAGGTAGCATTGAAACTATTACTCGACCTGATTCTTGTGTGGCATGGGTTTGATATAATGATGGCATATGTCCACGCCGCTGCTTCACGAGAAAATGTCTATAAGATAAGCTGTCCGATTAGCATTACTTGACATATACAGTTGTGCAGAGACGTCTGTAATGTCAAGAAGTGAATGAATGTAGACACCAAAGCGAACATACCAACACAATGTCACGTCTTGGATGTAAAATATTGCATATAGAATACACGTATTGCACGTTTTAGTAAGTGATCGCATGTCCATACATGGCCGCGGGAGATATTGGTGGAATGGTCCAGTGACTCAAACGTCACGATATCTTCTTCGGCTCATAAATCACATTGGCAGAATGAGGTGGGCTGAAAATACTGAGCGGCTGGCAGTACCACACGCGATTTGCTCCATGGATAAATCTACCATAGTTGCATCCAATCAGCACGATCGCTAGGTTAGTGGACTATGGCGGTCTATTTTCAAAACAATTCTTTAATTATTTATATCAGGGATATCGACCTAAACGCTAATACAGCAATAACATTTCTCGTCTTGGGCGACCTTACGCCAGTGCTGCTCAAGTGTTCTGCAGAGTTATTCTAGATCAATTTTGGGTTCGTTTGCAAAAGCCTTTCATTAATTCGTTCAGCGTGCTGCAATGTCCGTTTTGCCTATTCAGTTCCGTAACAACGTTTCGCCCGTGACATCTGGCATACCCATTCCTCGCCTGGATAGCGAGATGGCTCTTGTTAGACTGCCAGTGACTATGAAATATCACCTGTACTAATGATTTTTACAACAGCATTCCCTCAACAATGGAATGCTGACAATTCGTCAAGATTTCTTTGGCGTTATGACTGAGCGAGCGCTAATCACCATGCCATTATTTAATAGTTACACCAAAAGTGATGTGATGATATTTTACCTAATTCCTAGCCGACTATATCGTATTGATTTTAATCATGCATGAATCATTGTTGAACTGGCCGGATTCAATCAAAATGATATTCACTTTGCGGGGATGTTATCAGCTCGATTCATGGAAGGCATGCTAGTCACATCAAAATAACCGTTTCAGATGTAATGCTTGTGTGAGATGAGAGAGAACATGATTCCGGTCAAGGCTGCATTTAGTCTTGCATCAAAGGCATTAATAACTGAAGTGTAGATAACCCGAACATTATGCAATCTGCGTAGATACCGCACAGTAATGTTCTGGCGTAATTTGCCGTGGACAATGACAACTAGGTAGGTTCTAAATATATGCTTACATAGAGACGAGGTACATGTCATAAGATAGTGTTAACTGCAATAAAGTTTTGACTCTTATCCAGTGGCAAAAAAGTACTTTTGCTACGTTTTTTTGCATTGCAACTGGCGGACTGGGATAGCAGCGTGAAGGGGTCTACCCATGTTTGACGAACCCTTCGTGTGCGGCGGCTACACATATTACACTGGAATAAGTATATCCTAATGGAGCAAAGAATGTTGATATAAATACAATACCCAAGCGCACATATAATCATCATGCATTACCTCGCATGGGAGTTATGTGTGCTATAAGTAATTTTCAAGATCAATTTCACGCTTTTGATATTCTGCAGCTGTGCGTGATTACCACAAACAAACGCCTTGCCTGTTGCAAGCAACAGGTTTCAAATTGTCCATTGCAATTGTCGGTTTGATTTTGTCTTCTATAAAAACTCCATTGTATTGGCAAACGATATTTAACCAGCCTACTACTATTATTAGAAGGAAACGTGTTACAGGAAAACAACACATCGATATATACACTAATATGTGGTATTTATGTCGCAACCAAGCTTGCTATCAATATTTATAGCGCAGCTCCGATATCAGGTCCAATGTAAGGTTGGGCGTTATCAGCGCATCGAAACTATTGATATATTATTATTGCTTGAGCAAGATTTGATGGTATCAAAGCAGTAGTCTTCTGAGTACAGTTTTGGCTATTATAGATGAGTGAAAGGCTTGGTAATGAAACGGATTTCGAAAAGCGCTTGTAGTTACTTATTCTTTTTCATACTGCTGTGGAAGCTTTCCAATAAGCGCTTATACACCGACATCGTATATACACATGGCAAAGCATGATTAGGATGTGAGATCATGCAGCAGATATTATACCTTTATAAAGCAAATGAATATATGTACAAGTTGCAGAAACTGATGACTGATCACATAATAAGCTATATTCAAAATACATTTGTACAGCATGATAGGAATTTATTATTATACATGTTACCGTAGCATTAATTAGAAACGCCCAGGACTAAATCGGTATAGGTCCGTTGGACATATAAACCAATAAATACAGAATAAGTGTCATTGGAAATACATAAACAAATGTGAAGATTTATGCATAAGAGATGCATGGTCTAATATAACATTCAATGCCAACATTTAAATATAAGGAAGTAATTGATAACGTGTCACTATGTTATTGTGAATATTCATGCACTGATATCTCTGTTATCATACACATGTTAGACAGCAAATCCAATATTATGGCGATTATAACGGAAGCGTTCAGTTGCCTGAAGCATAGATACACGTAGCGTTTCTGTGTTCGACTTAGGTAGTTTTGTAAATGACACTCATGAAAGTAATTTTGACCACGTTCTTGGGCCCTGCCTCAAAGTATCAATCAGTATATATGCATAATTATATATGTCAGTGCGTTTATATATATATAGCTTGAACTACTGATAGTATTAATAGGCGTTATAACGATGAGTGAAATACACCTCTTGATGTGAAAGAAATGATGTGGAATACCGTTGTGTCAATATATGCGCTCGGTTGCGCTACATTTGCGAAGGAATAACTATGCAGATCAATTACATCAAAACAGGAGCTAGTTAATACATCCACAACGTGATTAAATCAAGCTACAAGCTTGAACTAACAGGCGTTATAACGATGAGAGAAATGCACCTCTTGATGTCAAATGATGTGGAATACCGTTAATATTGCGCTCGGATGCGTACATTCCACCTAATTAACAAGAGGAGTTAATAACACATACCTAAACCTAGGTCACATGCCTAGAAAGGGCGGCCTTGAAAGGGCCCCTGCACGACTGCCCACGGGTACTGCGACACCCCGTATACAGCCCGTTAGTCTCATGTGACCTAGGCATTGTCATAATTTGTGATGTTTAGGCGCTATTACCTTTACACTTGAGGTACATTAGGAAAGCACAGAGGAAGTTTTTGTGTCAGATAACTGAAGGCCAATGGAGCGGTTTAAATTAGCTCTATCGTGATACTAGATCAATGTCATCAATCATAGATGACTAAGGGCTTGTCGAGTATATAATTCCGGGGATGGGGGTTTCAAAAAGATACCCATTTACCCATTCCAGGGGTAACAAATAAGTAAGCATATGACATATCCGATAACTCTGTTCGTTGTTTTCACTCGTTAAGATTCTTGTCTTATTTTATTCTCATATACGAATATAGCACAGTTTCAAAAATATATAAACCATACAAGATTTACATGATCATTGAATTCTTTTGGTTACAAATCGGTAATGCAATCAAAACTTACAGTCTATGAACATATTTAGTGGGCCTTTGGGACTGTGCTTACACACTGCTGACTGCTCTTTTGGCATTTATATCAAATCATAAAAGAATTAAATCCAATTGAACAGTTGCTGTATTAATGCAAGGTAGAGAGACATCAAATGACAAAATTTAATCAGCTATTATCTACATCCAATCTCTATAAATATTACTGTAACGTTAACCAATGACATAGAATTAGCAGTGTTACCTATATTTGTTTACTAGTTCACATGAAATGCATTTTAGTGTTAATAAATCACCCCACTGTGATACATAGCGATAGGCAACATTTCTTCACCTTTCTCTGCCTTGGTTACCATTCTAGATTTACAATTTCTTTCACAATAATTATTTTTCGGATAAAATATTTAGAGTCATCTATTTGCTATTTTAAACGGAATAACCTGATGCTAGATACACTCTATAGATTGTTTACAATGTTAATACAATCCATTACTTCCCTGTCATCTATGCGCTGGCCTAGTTCATAGCCCCGAATTCAATTGTGCTTCAGGTACGCTTCGGTCCTTCTTCAAGGAGAAAGCAATATTGAACCACTACGTTATTGTGTGTTTTAACAAGGACGGCATGTTGGATGCTCATTACTCAAAGGTAAAACCTTATCGGCAAACCGAAGAAGATGGTATGGTCCTAAATCAGCTCCTGCATTGTATATTTGCTCATATGTCCTGCGAAAGCTGGTATCTTATTGTGTTACATTTTATTCTAACATCGTTTATGTTATCCCGATGGTTTGTCACTTTCTACTTCTCTGACAATGTTACATTGTATCGCATTCTTCATAAAAAATGATACTAGCGAAAAACATATGCACGGCATGATGCATATATATACGTTTGCTGTGAGCTGCAAAATAAGCAGTACTATAGCTAATGGCAAAGACTATTGATTTTATAGATTTATTTTAGTCTTGCACTCCAATACTATAAACAATTATATATTTGGACAGATAAATTCTAGAGAGCTACTAGTGACTTATTACACCATCGAGTGTACTATATATTAGAAACAATAAAGGATGATATTCGATCGATTTTGTGTTATTAACAAATGTTGCCGTCATGTTATCCCTCCCAGCCAGCATATTATTGCAGTAAAATCTATATCTGAGCATGGACGCCAACACATCACTACAAGATGTATAAATAGGTACAATGCTATCCTCTACAAAGCCTTTGATGTGTTACATTTAGTCAACCATAATTGCATATGTGACCTAAAGGCTTTTGGTCCCTGCCACTGATCTTTTGTGTGGATGAATGAGCTCACAATGATTTCCTGCTCCGGTCTTTATTGTGGTATTCATGTCGCGTGTAGACGTAATTTCTACATAGAAATTAGGGCGTTAATGATGACCAATGTAATGCCAAGCTTCCAAAATTTACAAGGCAAAATCGAAGCGATTATCTAAGTACGAATTGGCAAGAATCAGATAAAAGCCTGGAAACCCTATAATACAATGTTGTTCATATATAATGTTTCGTTGACGTTGGCACTGAATAGCCATGACTTACTCCCATCTAGACACGTTTCATGCAGCTGATAATAACGGGTTATACATCATACCGAATTTTACTTTTACATCTGCCTAGCAATTACACCCACAAGACGTGGGCGTTGTCTTGATAACGATACCAATTACACACTACGATGCATCACCATTCGCATATCAAGTCGTCACATCACAAGAACAAACACAGCTCGAGAGGAAGGACGAAACTCCACGATGGTACTACCGCTTACGGCGAAAGTACAAATGATATTTCGTTTCGGTATGCGTGCAATTACAATACGATCACAATCATATTATTCTCATATCCGATGCTCGCCAATCAATTCTATGTTCTCTTTTCGTGTTTCAAACAAGCAACAGTGCGCGTGGTTTAAAAGAGGAAGTCTATGTGAGAAAAAAAAGTGCCAGTCATTATATAACAAATAATATAATAATATCACCGTATACTGTGCATAGAATAAAAACAATCCGCTACGTTCTGTTAAAACTTATAACACTGTCAATATCATGGCATTATCATTAACGTTGTCGTGCTTTAACGTTGTGATGTTTCTTCACTTTAAGATCAAATAACAGATTGATTGATAATCCGATCAAGTAAGATGCATTCTAAGCGGGTTCCTTTAACACAGACGATGAAGTTTGCTCTTGCGGTGTGATTTGTATTTGCATGATGTCGGGAATATTTTTTCCCTAGGCAAGACAAATCAAACAACGCGTGATTAGCATACGATAGTACAGTAATCATATGAATTCGAACTTATTAGTTTTAATATAAACGAGTATTGCATCAAATTTCAGCTCTTAATTTAGGCTTGTTGTCGTAATTCGTTTTCGTTTTCGATTCGATTGATTTTCCCGAGAATAATCATCTTGTACTAGCTTTAAATGATGCTGTTTAATGGGGCGTGAATTGTAGGTAGTATTTAACTCAGCACTCGAGAACAACTGTTTCGATAAATACCGTTTGGGGTTTCTTGCCATAAATAAGAAACGCGTACATATTGTCGAACATAGTAAAATCGTAAGAGTGCTGCTTGTTGGCAGTTACATGTTTTGTGTATAAGCAGATTGTTATAGTCGTGGCGCTATGCTTACTACTCATGCGAATGTTTCACGTTTTCCACCCACTCCTTCTGTTGCACCCCTCTTGCCTTGGACTGATCTTTTGCGCATAAGATGAGAATTAAATGTTCGATTGGGTTTTTTGGGCGATTGCGCAAACGCCTCATATTTTCCTCACGGGTGCATTTTCGTCTATGAACATCTACACATACGACATTAATTCGTACAAAAGAGTAAAGCTTCATGACAAAGACAATCATATTTGTTTTTTAAAACGTCCTTGTATTAACCGCTATTGTACTTGATAAATTTCAAAGCTGGTACTTGTTGCGCCAGGATACAACATTGTTTTGTTTTCTACAGTAACTGGGCCTCTATTGTTGACGAATTGATAACTAAAGATGTGGACTGGCGTTGCTTGTCAATTTGTCAAGCATTCAATGGGATTAAATATTTTAAAATTATGATTCGGTGGTTCCATCCAGATCCTATAATAAGCAGCAATCTAGGATTGCATCGTCCGTAGCTCACTCACAAGGCACACAGTAAATACAACCTGCTATGGTTGCATCGTCCGTAGCTCACTCACAGGGCACACAGTAAATACAACCTGCTATGGTGGTTTAAATATCTATGATATTTAGGTTGAGGAGTGGGTAGTGACTACAATATAGATTAATATTTTAATGCTACTTCGAAAATATGGCACTTATATGTGGACGGTGGACTAGTTAAGGTATGCAACTTTATTCATAATATAAACAACAACTGCAGAATGCGATGCTCTTTATGTATACAAATGACTAGGTGTCCATATTTTTCCAGGTTTATCATATATTCATAAGGCGCAGATGAGTGTTCAATTTATTGAATTGCGATGTGATCTTTTGAGTTTTTCTGATGCAAAAATAATAATTCAGACGTAATTCAGACGTGTAGTGATTACATCGCTACGATTTGATATTATCGTGGATAAATATAAGAAATGTATATCACGGCCTCCAACAAGTTTTCGAATCGCCATAACTCACACGAACTTTTCTAAACTAATACCTTTTATAATGATTTTCAATAACATTTACTGCGATTTGGTGAACAACTTAGCCTCGAATGAGGACTCCCGGTGAGAACTGCCGCTTGTATCAGTAAACACTTCGCCGACTGCAGCGCCACTCGTTTTCCGTTTGACAGAAAAAAACCCAATCAATTTAGTGCTATCCGATTTTTGTTGTCGCATATAAAACACGGTTTACGGTTTAGTTATTGTTGCTCGTTTTCGTTTGAGTGTCTAAAAAGCTCAACGTAGCTACCCAAATGTAGAAATGGGAAATATACCAATCAAAGAACAATAAATTACTTTAAGTATGACACTTTTTTGACGATTATTTGCGTCAAAACCACCCGTTATACTGTGTTGTATAGGTGTTATGACGACCATCTATATAACAACTCATAAACTAAACATTTTTGAACACAGACCTATAACTCAGAAAGTGTGTATTGTGAACATGAGCATCATTCCGACAGATACGAATTACCTGTGTGTAATTTGTGCGCAAAAGCAATGAAAATTGCATGGGGGTTTGAAAATTACCCAATGAAAATATCACGAAAAATCACAAAATGCCCATTCCAAAGAGGGCCTTATATTTATGCAGCATTTCTATGCCATGTAATAATTGATTGGCTTTCCACCATTTGGAAATGGTAACTCTTATTCAGAAATGCAATTTAATGGGCTCTCGGATCATCGCTAAATAACATAAATACTGATCCGAGGGTAGTCATTCATTGCACGCTGACCGAAGGCATCTTCGACTAAATCAAAGAATCAAGTCAACGGTTTTTCATTTTCTAAAACGCTATCGCCAAAGTACACGGTATTAATTTTAATCAATGACGACATGACGGCTGTCGATGGATAGCAATCTAGCGGAATTACGCTAATATTGCATAGTAAGTATTTTCTACGCGTAACAATACATTGATATCTAGTGCGTGGCATCTATGTCATAAACAAGATGGTTATCAATGTTTATTGCGCGGCTCCAATGTCACGTCTCGTGTTGGGAAACGCGTTATCTGCAGAGCAAAACGGCCGTTCAAATTAATTACAAGATATAATTATTTTTGAGGGAGTAATGATATATCGGTTATTAGTCATAAGCGAAAGTCTTGGGGATGAAAACCGGTAGCAAATTTCGCTTTATACGGATTGTTTAGACTATTAGACGCTTACTTTGGCAATGTGCATGACCACGCGTACAATGTGTGTCCCAGCGCTCACGGACGCCATACATTAATCACGCGACCATAAACTCATGAATGTGCAGTTGCAATTCCAGTATATTAAATGTCTCTAGACATAGGTCGCCTTGGATTTTGTGTATCTCAGGACTTGACATGCATCTAATCCAACCAAGTCACCCTTTTGATATGCACCTTATCAAACATGAAGCATGTTTTCATTCCATATCCGTTCGAGCCTGCGCTAAGCGTTGTTTTGACTGGAAGACGTGTCCTTGTTGGGTTATTTGTCCATAAACTGAGCGTCAGTATTGAAAGTAATTATGGGTAAATCTATCGGTTGCAATGAAACATTTACACATTTAAGCTGACACGTCATTGCGCAATAGCGATTGTTAAATATATATATATATATATATATATATATATATATATATATATATATATATATATATATATATATATATATATATATATATATATATATATATATATATATATATATATATATTTTTATGTGTATATATATATATATATATATATATATGTAAATAGCATTATATATATATTTATGTATTAATATATATACATCAAGATATACATTTAATTATATATATAAATATACATATATTTGTATCGATATATGTATAAATATATATATATACATAAATATACATATATGTATATCTATATGTATATATATATATGTATATATATAAATAAATATATATCTGAATTATAAACGCAGCAGTTTTTTAATCATAGCTTGTGACTATAGCAATCGATATTCTACAGCAACAACAAAATCAACAGAACAACTTGTCAAACGAATGTAGAAATTAGAGAAGCAACAGCTTACCGTTAACATTGATCGGTACTCCCATCTGTGCCTCAAGTGCTACTTGCATTTATTGACAGTAATGCGACAATGAGTGGCGCACTTATTTGAAAGCATTTAGTATAATGCTTTTAACACAAGATTTCAAAGCACACATTCCATACGCAACGTTGGACCAATTATCGATTGGTATTTATCAGTTCACAACAACAGCGGGTTGTATCATTTTTGGCGGATATTGGCTAAAGTCTCCGGGTTTGAAAGCGCGCACACTAGACATCAACTATATACCTATTATCAATAGGTGGCTATTAATTCCCCAGCACACTTTTCGTCTCTGGATATGAGACAACGATATTTCAAGATGAGGGACATACTATTGCCAGTGTTAAGCCTGATACATCATTAGGGAAGATGATATACTTAATAATAAAGTAATTCAAAAGTCTCTGCATTCTAACAGGACGTAGGTTTTGAGCTTTGTGAAATTTGTACGTTGAATAATAAATGACGCATTTTATCATTGATGTTTGTCAAACCCAAAAGAATCATGGCTGTCTGAGATCGACATGAACTTGTATAAATTCCTTTGCTCAGTCGTTTACATATATAGTTGAGGTAGCAGATAGAAACGCTTGGATCTGGATTGAAACATTACCCTCTCAGACTTAAGTAGGGTTGTATCATATGATTGTAGAAAAATAGATTGAGGCTATTTCATTGTGCTGGCTCCAGTCCGTGGTTAAGGGGATGATTTGTAGTGTGTTACATCTACCGTAGACAATAATAACTTTTCGTTGACGTCAGCGATTTGAACAACACAATTAGTTTGGAACAAGATACTGTTTGGGTTGGAATAAGTTTACTTATCGCAGCGTTCCTCAAAAGCATTAAGTGATCGAGCAACAGGTAGCAAATATTCATAAGACCAGGTGATTTAATGCTATGTCAATGCGGATATAGTTACACAACTCTTCACTTGCTTAACGATTATACATTAACCAAACGCCGTTATTTACGCTCCTCAGCGAAGCACAACATCTCCACTATCGGTAGTTGTTTCACACAGTGCTGCTCCTTTTAATACCAAATAGCATAAAACTAGCCTGAATAAGGACGCAATAATTGGCCAGATGTACAAGTTGGGATAGTCATGGAGAAGGTGATAGTAGGTCTCTGTTAGTATCAGGTACGAAAACTAGGGCGAATTAACTTTACTGACATCTTCGTCGATATTGTTACGACAACCTCTCATATGTGCTTGCAATACGCATTAGCCAGTTATCCAACCTGCCCAGTATCCATTAGCTATACAGCGTGGCACCTACTCCCCCCCCCCCCCCCCCGGTACCCCCCGTTCCCCATACTTTCCATTCTCCCTCACAGCTCAGATTACCTCGAGGCTAATGTGCTCAATCCTCAAAGATAAGCGTGTGTAGGACCCTGTAATGATACAGAGCAATCTAAGACTGACGTTTTATTAAAATGACCCTTCCCGCCGGTAAACGTAAACTAGGGACCGAATAGAAATTCAATTTCTTGTATATCGTTTGCATTGTTAAGTCTACTGTTAGCCGGATTGGTTACGAAATGGGGCAATAAAAGCTGTAAGATCAATATTGTGAAACCCAGACGGCCGAAAACTGCTCTTAAGCAGCATGATCTTTTATGCAGAATACAGTAATCGACGATCATATAGACACTTTGCTGGCCTCTTAACCAGATAAAACAACAAACTAAAAAATAATAGGTAAGTAGATTCAAGGGACATGTATAGTTAATTCGTTTACATTCGGCCGCCAAAGAGTTTTGGAAGAGCAAAATATCACAGCGTGCGTGAGTTTCAACTTATCACATTTTTAAACCTTTAAACAAAGCATAATGCAGGTGTTTTGCCAACTATGCGGTTTCTATACCATGTGTTATCATAGGGGGGAGTATTTCCGTACCTCGAGATAATACATGAGATATTGAATAGATACGATATGTTGTAAATAAAGGCTCTCGTCGTGAACACCTGATGAACTTGGGACGAAAACAAGTGGACCATGAGAGATAGATGAATGGAAAGGCCAAGACAAACGAATAGCACCACAGCCCGAAGAAGCCTCCCCTGTTACACTGTTTGCTACAGCATTAACGACTTATTATTCGTCATTAAGATGACTCAGGTGACAGTT
Organism: Urechis unicinctus; assembly: GCA_034190875.2. Classification (NCBI taxonomy): domain Eukaryota; kingdom Metazoa; phylum Annelida; class Polychaeta; order Xenopneusta; family Urechidae; genus Urechis; species Urechis unicinctus. Next base: position 17,123,902 of record CM067350.1, on the reverse strand, counting down.
ATCTGGAATGACAAAAGTAGATCCGTTTAATACTGATACTGAGCGAGACTGTTGGATATGGAGTAGCGTAATCAATAGAATGCAAAGGAACAACTAATATTCAGTCTGACCAACAAAACTGCAATAGACGCTTGATAATGTAATGAATTGACTGAGATATGTCCTACAGATAGAAGGGATCCAGCGGTTTTTTCCCAAGCTAGTCCAAACACGCCCACTCCTGTGCATATAAAAACTACTATTTGTATCCTTCGCTGCTCACTTCGCTTTCCTGAAATACTTATACCATCAGTGTATCATACATTCCCTTAGCACAACTCTAGCAGGCATCATTGAAATTATATGCCTTATATATCACCTTAGGAATGACTCATATATAAGGTCTAGAGCTGAATGTCACATAAGTGGCGAGAACAGAACAGTCTTAAACATCCTATTATCAACAAATATAATCATGCGTTCGGTTTTCCAATATATGTTGTGTGCGACTTATGATATTCGTGCATGTTTAACAAGATTCTTACCTGTCACTCAGAATCAGTGAAGTTACTGTCTCCTAAACTCATAACGTATGATATTTAAATCGTGATTAGGCCGAGATTCGCTGTCTGACATCGTTGAAGTCGTCCATAGAATAAAAACCCTAATACAAGAGATTCATTGAGCATTGAGCATCATTGTCTTTGCTTGTCAGTAAGCTCACAAATGGAACGAAACATTATTAATGCATTAAACATTTTCTGCAGGCAATTTACCGATGCATAGCATAAATGTTTAACTCATTATCAAGGCGGAGACAAACATTGACACATTTTCCAGGGCAGCCCATTAGAGGAGTTATTTCAGAAAATATAGCTTTTGAAAACTATATTCGTATTGAGCAAGGGTATGAAAAGGGGCGATAGTTGGAAGAGAAATGGTGATAAAGCATCATGTTTCTATCCATTCGTTTACAAAAGATGCAAGATACAATCCTCACGAATATTTGCACTACTAACTAAAGGTTGATTATTTGATGCTCAAGACATGGGAAATTCGACTAATAAATGAACTGCAATTATCGTTAAGCAGCTAAGGGGGAGTGACTGCATTGCATGATTAGGTTTGATATTACCTGTGAGTGAGCTATGCGTTTGATCATGTAGTAGGAAAGACCACATGTATGCCGCTCATGTTTAGGTCCGCGTCGAATATCATACATACTTACTTACACATATTGAGCACCGCCGTATTATTTCTAGCAGCCATGCTGTGCATGACTATCATAAATAACATTGTAATAATATTGGTTTTTGGTCGCGAAGTACTTTATCGGTGGCAAAAAGAAATTATGTGTGAGCGTGTGCTAATATACCAGCTCTGCTTTGATACAGTCCGACAGGGATTATCTTATACCTGCTGACCAACCAAAAGCGCTCTATTGTGTTATGATGTCTGCCGACCTTGTAGGATAACTCGATGGTGCTCATAATCTGTCATTGATTAATGTTCTAAGTGTATGTGCTGAGGGCAAGTGGTGTTTGTTACAACAATTGATGTTATGAGTTTAAGTGTTCATTATTAGTCGCTCTTAATCAGCACGTAATGGGCAACGAACATACAGGAAGAGTGTTATGAAGGAGAAAGCAAAAACGCTTACGCATTTTGTACCGTGGTAGCATTAACAATGCAAAACAAATAGTGTGGGAAACAATGATTGTCACACATCATTTTTGTTTTGCCTGCGCTCCATTTATGCCGTGCTTTTGTGTGCCGAGCACATTTGTTGCTGAGCATAAGTCAAAAGCTAATGTCATTCGCATGATGTGGTCTAAAATGCAGCAGAAAAGACAATGGTTTGGTCGAGATTATGTGCACAGAATAATAAGATGACGCAATACATGTTGTTGGAGCACCTTATACTTATTGAGCTACAACAGCTGAGTATACACGAATTTGAATATGGATTGATATTAAATCTCATTTCTGAAGAGATCAATTACGCGTATCTTCCACTTTTTCCAATGTCATTTCAATTCACATGTGCTTATTAGTTGACATTCCTAGGATAACTCTTACCATACGGCATCTGAAAGCGACACTATTCTGCAACTCAGTGAACGAACTCCCTATTTATAGGTTTATAATTTTATAATCCTATTATAGAAGAGTGTTTTGGGCTGTGCTGAAAAACTTATATTTTTCGTACGTATGCGATACTTGTGAACTTAACGTTAATAATATTGCATTTAGCTTTCTCTTATATTACACGTGCAATGTGGATTGTTGATATATATTACCGCGGACCATTATCTATTTCTATGTGATGCTTGATCGAAATCGCCTATCAGCGACCAGACTCGATTTTCTCTTAATAACCATGAATCGCCGGTCAAACAATAGAGACATCCTTAATACATCACGGTCTTAGTAGATGATGTCTAGTGTTCTACCGCTCTACAAGCCATGTTCCATGTTGATATTATTTCTGGCAATCAATCAATTGAACAATCACTCAATCATGAATTGAAACACACAAAGTAAAGGCTATATATGTATGATTTACGGTCCTATCTAGTTGCATATACGTTGACGGTTCGTGCTTATTTATCCTATCTAAGTCTCAAATCAAATCAAATCAAATAACGCTGAAATCAACAACGCACCTATCACGGTTATGGCTCCTAGGTTATTTCCTGGAAAACAAATGGAAAAAAATACGCTGTTCTCAAAGAGCACTCATGCAAGATAAATATATTATCTAATATATAATAATGGTTAATTGTACTAATACACGTGTATGGTTGATCAGAGGAACGTAAACGTATATCGCAGACAGTCTACTTTTAGAGGCAAGTGTGTGCGCGTACTGTATGGGGTAACATCCACACTGTGCTGTATAAACAGATCTTTTTCGACGTCTATCCACAACATGTTAGCTACGTGTATGCGCCTTGTTTGGAATGGAAACGAAGCTTTTAACTGGTCAACTTTACGACGAATAACAATACGTTTGACATAAGGTGATATTTACGGTAGCTTTTAGACACGAAATAAATCTGTTGTCAAATCCAGGGTCGAACCGAGTAAAATATATAACTTAATACCGCCTGTACCGCCTGCTTACAGCAAAACTGACCACAATATCATCTTACAAACGTCAGGTAACATGTCGGACAATTCACAAAATTACGTGAATCCGATAATACACGTTTTAAAGGATACCAGAGAACTTATAGGCCGGAATGCAACATCCTTTATAGGAGATAATTAGTATCTGAATTGGTGCATACAAAAAAGCATAGTTTAATCATTATAAAACATTGCCGATATAAAGATATTATTGGTGTGTGACACAGATTTTCCTCATAGTGAAGCTTGACCTCAAAGCCAATATTAGGGTAATAAACTTCATAGGCACATGTGAATGCAACATCCTTGTAGTAGGAGATAATTCCAAATGTGTCGTGGCTGTGACCAACAGCTTGCATACTGAACCAGATTCTATCGAAATAAACAAATTCTGATATAGAGAGTTGAGTAATCGACTGTCGTTTAATCCTTAAAAAACATATATTGTCGTAATCTCCAATAAATATACCAAAGAAGCCAATTAAGAGTGGTGTTGAAACGAGCCGGCAAACATATGATGATATTCACATCGCCTGGACATATGATATTATCATTGATTGTGAAAAAAATACCCTGTGTTTGGCAATGAACGAGCACAAGCGTAACCCCCATCAATATTATCCTTACAAGGTCAGTAACATCATTCCATTAAGACATGTTACATGTTTTAACGCACACAACATTTATTGCCTGTAAAGGGCACAGTAAACAACTCCAAGCCGTCCGTCGTCATAGGTTATTTATGTATTGTATCTGAACGCTCTTGCCTACTGAACACAAGTAGTTCTATCGTTTAGGACAAATCCTTGCCTAATGCATATAGAGAGTTTGATTATCGACTGGTTCACACCTTTTCTACCCTCTCATGAGCAACGGTCCTTTTTTCACCTCAACATATAAACATCACCACACAAAAAGGTGACCCCATTTTATCGTCCATCTTTCCACTTAACGGAACGTAGTTGGAATCATATTTACTTGAAGTGTGTTGATATAATATCTGACCATAAAATGTCACTTAAGATAAGATTCTCGTCCGTGGGTAAATCTTTTTCTATATGCTGCAAGTTTGCTTGTCTAAACATGTAATGATGTTCGCTTTGTATGTGTGACGGAACGATTTACCTACCTATGTAATCACATGAATAACGCTGAAAATATAGCAATTTAAAGTTGCATAGTCGTAATGATGCGGCTGACAGCCCATAAGTTCTACAGGCAGTTCAATTATCATGTTATCATAATTGCTGCGCTGACGAATACAAACAACTGACACTTAATTACTTCACTTGGCTAAAGTTAGATTCATTATAAACAAACGTAACGTGACGGCACTTACAATAGACCCCACAAATTTGATTATTTTTTGCCTTCACGAAATAAATCGAACTCTTAGTTGATGTGTTTACGACATATTGACATACAAATGTACACTTCTCAGTTCGATAAGGTATCGGACAGAGGGTAAATCTTTTTCTATATGCTGCAATTGTGCATTGAAAATATGAAGCCATAATAAATAGATAATCACATGAATAACGCTGCTTATTGCAATTTAAAGTAAAACCCGCATTAATGATTCGGCTGACAAATATCAATATTTACTATATATATACATTATTTATATATTTCATATGTTGCTGCGCTGACGATATATAAACATATGATACTTATATACTTCACTTGGCTAAAGTTATATTCATTATAAATATACACGTATATATATATATAGACAAATTTGATTATTTTTTGTGCCGTCACGAAATAAATCGAACTCTTAGTTGATGTTTTACGACATATTTGACATACAACGATACACTTCTAAGGTATCGGACAGTATATCTATGAAGCCATATATAGAGGCAATATATAGATATATATGCTTATATATGAGAGATATATATATAGAATTGTATTGAAAATATATTATATATATATATATTATTGTGATATAGATCTATATATATATATATATATATATATATATATATATATATCTATATATATATATACATATATATATATATATATATATATATATATATATATATATATATATATATATATATTTATATATATACATATATATAGATATATATATATTTATATGCATAATATCTATATATATATAGATATTATATATATTTATATGATCCATATATATATATATATATATATATATCTCTCTCCTATATCTATATATATATATATATATATATATATCTCTCTCTCTATATCTCTATCTATCTCTCTATCTATCTCTATCTATATATATATAATCCACATCTCAATTTTTCTAAGAGGCACAATTTTAAGAGGCACAATAGAACAGCGTGGCATCGCTGATATTAGCCGTCAGCAATATTGATTGTTTACTTAAAACTTAATGTTAACCTCTTACAAACACAATTTTACCAGAGCTCTTATTAACACACGTTAGAAATAAGTCAGATTTTATGTAGTTCAGTACCCCTAATGCAAAATAACGTCCGTTGCTGCTGCGATTATACTAGTTGGTCATTACCGAACATGTCTATTAGCATAATCGAGCTATTTTCTACCCACAAAACACACATTAGTCTCCAACAAAATATATGCAAATAATTGGTAAAACGAAGTTTTCCGAGCAACAAACGGGTTATTTCCAGACAAATCGCGCGTGTCTAATGAACTCTATGAGATCGATTTTGAAATGGTCACCGCGTGAAACATTTTACAGAAATGTACGCATGTTAACCCGATTGTTTGATATATTCTGCGATGCATGAGGCTAGTCCCCACCTTTTTCAGCGTATTGACATAACCGGTTTAAATAAGTAGTAGTACTGCTATGAAAATGCTTCTGAGATGGTTTCTGCAAACCTTGGGCGAGCTCGTGACCTCGTTGCTGCGTCGGATAAGCCTCACATTATCTAAAAGGAACGAAAATGTCGTATCGCTACAACATGTCAAAGCGTAGCGCGTAGACTCGTACGACGGTGCGCCCTGTCCTATAAATATGTGAGACTCAGTGCTGTTTTATTATTAAGATCATCGCAGACAACAAGCTGCTCAGTTGCCATGCCCAAAGTCAGGCATGGTGCCGGGCAGTCATTGGTATCCACTTCAAAACGATATGAAATTTCTTCAGCAGCAACAAGAGTCAATGCCATCCGGGAGAAATACGAACAGAATCGACATATTGCGTTACTCTTCCCCAAAATTCCACTATTTGTGATAACTGTTTTTGCCTCATCTTGATAGACTTTGCATGGAACTCAAAAAAAGACAGTATCGCCCTAGCCATCGCATTGCAAACAATTGAAACCACTGTTCTGACATGAAGTACAAGCGTATCAAACTGGAGGGTCACAGTCAACAGGCGGGTGACCGCTTCAATCTCTAACTTTGCACCTTTATCATAACGAATACACCAATAATAATTCTCGTATGGTTTCGAAATAAATCAAGTTTCGGTTACATCTGAAAGTACAATGAGGAACAATATAATTTTCTTGTGAATTCAGGAACAAGACAAACCTCATTAGAGTTGTCATCAACAGAGTCCTTCAGAGGAAGCAATTACTTGAGGAGAGTGATGTGCACTAGGCACCTCCAAAAATGATTGACCCCACGGAGTGGCCAGTAGACGAATCATTAGCAACGTTTGGCCATCCTGAGAACATTTTTGTTCCAGTGCTGACCAGGAATGGCTGCGACAAAATTGCAAGAGGGAAGGGCAAGATGCTATGGCAAACATGCGATGGTTTCCACGGTGTCACCTCACACATTGTTGTGAATATAGACCTCAGCCAACGATATAGCAATCTCCTGCATCTAATTGAAATAGTCCAAGTGTTCCTTCTGGCCAATGCAGCTGTGGAAAGGAGATTAACTTGCAAGTTAAGTTATCCATTATGGCATTCAACTCCCATTCGTCTTCACATTGTAAATACTGTGTGGCTCTATTGATGCGACGATAAAATTGGCTGAAGACATTATACGTATCCAAATTCTTATCTTTATACGTATATATATATATATATATATATATATATATATATATATATATATATATATATATATATATATATATATATATATATATATATATATATATATATATATATATATATATATATATATATATATATATATATATATATATATATATATATATATATAATATACATTGATAAATATATAGAGGTGCTGCCTGGCAGAGTGGTGTTGCAAACTCTTGAATTATGTTGACATTCATTGTTGTGGCGCTAACATCGTCTTGATAATTACTCGGCGAATGTTTGTCTTCCACTCTGATATTGCCTTATTTAATTCAACTCCTTTAACCACCTTAAATCACATAATGCCTCATATTGGTCACACTAATCATCAGCTCACGGCAACAGATGAAGTAGGTTATCACCAATACACAAGGCTTAACAGAAATACGACTCAAATTGAGAGGAAAAAGGCTGGTCGTTGCGATGCTGAGAAAATTCTCACTTTGTTTTGCTGGGAATGATAGCTGCAGTTGAGTATCATGGTGATGTGTGAGTACACTGTTGCTTGGAGAACAAAGGCGCACCAGACAAGCAGGAAATTACCGCAGATAGACTGTTGTTCTTCCACTCGGTGAGTGGAGTTGCCAGGGCAACGAAAGAGAGTAGCAAATCGATTTTAATGTGGTAGCTGAGGCTCGAAAGCAGAGGAGTCGCCGTGCTTGCTTTAAGTGAGTGTCTTGCTAATTAAAAGCACAATGAATCCCCTCTCGCTAATAAACCTGTATGGAATTAATTCGAAATGTAGAATATGGATTTTCATTCATACCAGTGGATTCATACTATTGAATATCAGTAACATGTAAACAGCGACCGCAGCCATCAGGCTAGGGGACCTTGACTACTCGGAATGAGCCAAGGTGCGCTTTTATGTTCTGCTGGAGTGGAATATCTGTACTAAATACATGGCGATAGTTCAATATTGTGATAATTACAAAACGTTATTGCCTGTCTGATTTCAACATGCAGGGTTGTTTGTTTGTAATTCACATAAATGTTATACAGATGCACAAACAATCTAAGGCGACCATCTTTTCATAACGTGATATTTCGCTAGGATGGCTGATAAGCGTATGTTAAATGATTAGGAATCACATTCTTCACAAAAGACATTTTGCCATCATATATTGTCATTTGTCTTATTTATTTTGCTCTGCCAGATTATTGTTAATGGCGTATACGAATCAACACTGGCACTGACATTGTGTTATTCGTAACTTGGCGAACCAACGCTTATCAACGGAGAATGGATCAGTTGCACTGGCTGATGACAAATGACATATGCAACACACACATCGATTAGAATCAAACATTAGGTACCCTTGCTAAATGTACCATCATGTTGAATGTGTACGTGGGCATTATTAATGTGTTAAACACATATGTTGCGTTTACTTTGTATGTTTAAAAAACAACATTCGCTCCTGCGCACATTCGTATCATGCTACCATTAAACCAGACTGCGCAAAATAAGCAATAGGGACGTTCAAAATAACAGCGGCGCTTTTGTAAATTGTTCTTTACTGAATACATCAACATGCGATAGCATAATGATTTGTGCATCTCACAGCCTTGTTTAAAGGCAGGTTATTAATTAGGATGAGCATGTTTGTAATGATAAAATACAAATATGGTTTCTTTGACACAAATAGAGTAGCTGCTGCCTTTTTTTTCACTCATCATCTATATAAGTATATCTCTGTATGCATTTCCGCTACACACAATGCTTCTATTATAACGTGCCGTCTAATTCCCGGTTATGGTGATAAGGTACGTCTTATCGTCATATATGAAACTATACGTCAAGGTGAAGGGATGAGGTGTTGTTTTATTAAGCCAGGCCAAATGCCAAGTGAACATCTGACGGTTAAAATCTTGGGCAGCCCAAATACAGCATCCTCTTTGTAATAGTTAATAATAAGAGTTTTAGTAAGACGCAACGTTGTGTTTGGAATGACAGGGAGAGTGTTGTGAATTGTCTACGATACGCGAGAAACCTTGGGTATATTGCCTTTATATTTATCACTTTTATTATGATGACCTACGATAGAAGAGGAAGTGATTAGCACCTTCAATAAGTAAGGAAATAAGTTTACAGACAACAAAAGGCAATTTAATTAGACGCAGAAAGCGTTAACTGAGTTGATAAATATAATCATATTATTCCATTAGGCAGGAAGAGTGTGTATTATCCCTTGTCTATAATTTGGAATCATTTCTTATACAAATCATGGGCAGCAAAAAAGGTATACTAGAAAAATAAATGTAGGCTGCTATGTAGTAGATATACTAGTAGTATTTGAAGTAGACACTATCATATCATATAGTGAGACAGTATAAAGTCCTTATATGTCATTTTCCCTATTATGGGATTTCCGTGAATCCCATACGGTCAAATCGCAATCCCAGATGGGAGAAATGTCAAGTTATCCCACAATGGTTTGTGTCCTACAATCACCCATCCATATCTTTATCTGATAACAGTGATGTATGTGAACTCTGGGACAAATGGGACGGCTAAACTTCCATTGACTGACATTTGTAAGAGATGGGTATAACTAATGTTAAGGCAACCAGAATGTAATTGCAGTGGCATTCTTTTTTTCAAACGAGAAAGCATTGATCAACAAATGTAGCCAATCGTGGTTTAGTCTGGGATGAAGTACAACCGACCTTTATCCCAAATTAAGTATTTGTCGCATAGTTAGCGATAATTATGATAAAAGGGAAAACCAATAGTCTTTGATGATGGTTTATGGAACAATGATTGAAAAGGACCATTAGGAAATGCTAAAGTAAACTATGCGTTGCAATGCGAGATTAGCCTGGCTTGTCAGGATTTAATTCAATCATATATTACACATGAAGTGTGGCTCAAAATCTGTAGAGGTAGCAATCTGATCCTACAGAATATTCTATAACGCCATGATACAGTTTATATTGTTGATCAAAACACTATTCTAATGGACGGCATGTAGGGCAAAAAGGTTTTGTCTTAGGTAAAGACAAATATATGGAAGTGATTATAGTGGCAGTAAGTTTGATTGGTGCTTAAGTTATTAATCTCACTATTACTTATTAGCCGTGTGCAAGCACGCAATAAGAAGCTTGCATCTTTACACATCAAACCATGGTAAAGCTCACGATGATGTTATGTCGAAATATATTTGACATGTCTCATTTTGTATCTGGAACGGTTTTTGATTACGTTAAAGCTTAACAGGTCTTTGGTGGCCTTCACACGATGATTAACTCAACGATTGTGTTCTATAAAATGCATGTTTTGCTTAGTATTGTAGTAGAGAGCCAACATTGGACGTGCAACATTACACTAATTATCACATTGAGGTACAATAATAGTCAGATAGCTCGTATCTCTCGTGGTTGAAAACGTGTGCTAATGCTGCCAGTGGGTGACGTTCCGGTCAAAATACAACCGAGGCTTTTCATATTTCAAGTTAAGCAAGTTTGGTCATCCAGTGTGCTTCAGTGTCCTGTTATTTTAATTATCTATGTGGTAATGCAGATTATGTACCAGCTTATATGCTATATACAATGTCCTCACATTATGTCCGCATGATCGTAATCGAACGGTTAAAATGGCGCACCAAAGTACCAGCTCATTACCAAATAAACCATCCGCTGTTAGATATATGTTCAAGTTCAAGAGATCATTTTGTCTCCTTGCAAGCCCAATGTAAAATAAAAGCCTCATTGTGCATCATGATGATAAATAACAGCTGTATTTCTGATCGAAAGTTAGAACACAACAATTCCCCTTTATGTAACAGAAAACTCGGTCTGCGCCAGTGGGTGACACCACATTTACGGGTTCAGAGAACGCATTCGTCATATCACAGGCTTCCCGAAGTAATAACCAGAAAATACCATTCCTTTCCATGTGAAGCACGACAATATCTCCCTGTTTTGTTGCCTTTAGTGATATATTGATAACGGAACAAGGAGTAACCAAAATAAATTGTCCATGAGTCATCACGCGACAATAATTGATTGAATGGCACCACATCCTGCTTGAATTGCAGTAATCTCAAATCATCAAGTGAGCAGCATGTAAAACTTCTTAACAATTTAACATTCGAACAAATAAATGTTTGCTGCGACCGCAGTTGATTGAGTTTAATTTGAATCTCATTATGGATTGGAAGCAATAGGGAGTTCATCCCGACGATATGAAGGATGGACCTCCTATCGAATGAGGACAAGTAATGTATGCTGCACCTACTCCAACCTGTGTTTACAATGACAACTACTAAACTGGTGTGAATACCACATCCTACCGCATGTCGGACATTATATTAGGATAGTTCTAATAGCAATTCTCTTTTCTATATTATCCTCTCGTGACTTGCTGCAGGCATCAAATTCAGGTGGTTAGTAGTTGAGTATGAAGACGATACATACTCTTTTCTCACAAACACTTGATCATATATATATATATATATATATATATATATATATATATATATATATATATATATATATATATATATATATATATATATATATAGATATATATATATATATCTATATATAAATATATATATATATATATATATAAAGATATATATATATATATATATATATATATATATATATAGAGATATATAGATAGATATATCTCTATATATATATATATATATATATATATATATTATCTCTATATCTATATATATATATATATATATATATATATATATCTATATATATATATATCTATATATATATATATATATATATATATATGATCCATGCATTGTTGGCGGAAAGCGCTAAAACTGTTTGCCTTTTCCTATCGAGACAGATTTAATGTTTCATTGATCTCGCCAGAAGATGTGAATTCCCACGTAAAGCTCAGATCCATGGGTATAAATGATCAACACCTGAGACGCCTTATAGTGGAATGCTGAATAATATGCGCCTGAAATTAAATAAATTTAACACAAACACACTATAATGACTAGTGCAACTTTTTCCTATTTACAGCATAAGTTTTCTTATTGCAACGCATGTCTCGCAAAAAATTAATTGCAGTGCATTCACTCGGAGTTCCGAGCAAGTTACATGTGATTATTTATATGCAGTGCAATAATGCCCAAGTAGGGACAATTATATTGATCGTTTACATTCATAACACACTGTGATACAGTGAACCAATTAGTGAAACTGTCTACGATTTAGGCGCCCGTAATGTTAATCAGGCCACATTTTGTGCTTGTAGAGCTGACATGAGCAATCAGCACTTTTCTGCAACCTAGAAACCTATCACCAATGTATGCTTTTACGCCTATATATCACCAACATAATGCCGAGTTATTGCTATGATAAAAACGAATCACTTTAATAACCCGCAGTGTGTTAGATAATATGACTAGATATTAATCATGCCTGTTAGAGGTATATACACACAAGATAAGTCCTACTAAATGTGCGTGAGTGTCACTCAAACGACCCTTATAACAATGCATGTAGCAGGTGTATCACCGAAAAGTGGGATCAACATTGCACGAAATCATAACGGGAACCATTGTTGTTCCTTGGGGCCATTGTATTACATTGCTAGCTTTCAGATGAATGCTATTCTCATCCGCACCTGATCTCTAGAGGCTATGACACGCAGTGTTGATAATACGTGATATTTAAATTGTTATTGCACGTGTGATACATGTTTACATGTGAAATATATCTGGGATTACAGTGGCATAGGTGTTCGACAGAGGGCGACAGTTGGATATGAGGTATCATAAATGATCTTTATGCAAATGAACGGTTTACATACTGTGGATGTAACTTAAGAGGCTGTGACTGATTATACAGCGCTTCGTTTTATACTTCAACCCGGTATATAATGCTGTTGCAAATGCAAACATAGCTCTCAGGGTGATCACACAAATGTACCCAAGTCGCCTCAACGAAATTATACCATACAATGCATATCACAATTTATGCCCCGACTACACATATTACAAAGGTCGTACCTTCAAAGACACATAGCCATATTGGTTTGGGTACAAAGAAGAGCTACAAATCTAAATGTCATTTACAAACAAAGATTACATTGGCTAGGGCGGTATCTCTTAAAGTAATATGTCTGCGTGGGAACCTTACCATGTCTGATCTGCTGCAACTTCAGACACAGAGTTTGCTGTCAATGGTTGTAATGATTATTATGAAAGGGACCGTATCATTACGTAGCAAAACTGCACGCCTTAACATTAATATCAGGTGGCATGATTTCTCACTCCGTGATTAAAATCAATTTCTTCTTTCTAGGTAATTACACGAAAACACGCATTAAGCGTCTTGTTTCAGACGGCCATTCTGTTGTCTGGGATGCGTTAGCACGAAGCTTATGACGGTTTGTGCCCTCCCTCGAATTTATATTATGTAGTGAAGATAATGTTCAACGTGTATGCTCAATTGTGATTGATTCAACCATTTGCGGGCATATGTATATTATTGTGGCAATGGTTTTATTCTGCCAAATGAAAGTAATTTCCTTTATTTCGCAAACAGATAGCGCTTGATTATGTCCAATAGGAAAGGAACGATGCATTACGTGGTCGTAATGCCGTCGCAAGGCGTAATGAAATACAACATTACTGTGGCAGTACCATGACACCACTCCATCCCCACCCCCTACACCCCCAAAGCAGGAACATAGCTTGACCAAAATGTTAACTAGCTCTGTATGCTATATTCTATTTCGCATGAAATATGTTTTCAGACGCGCTTAACATGACATGATGTTATGAATATCGTATGTAGGTGGTTTATAGAGAAAGACTGCGGGTCATTTTATAGGAGATAATAATTTTAATACTGAAAGTTATAACTGTAGTTTTATATCGCCTTAACGCTACTGAGCATATTCATTTATATCCGTATGGTTATTGTAGCACTTTACAATGGCTATTAGGAGATGTTAAAGAAAAACGTACACAAGCCTTCCATTATAAATCTGATATTCTGTGCCTATGATATACTATTCATGGTGGCAACAATTCAATAAACTTATCTGGCTGCGAGACCATTGTGTTATTTATCATGGCGACATGGTCTCGTGTTTTTTGTAGTCGATGCATTCATCTTATTTAAGGCTAGGCAAGAAATAGTACCGGCATTTTCGGCTGTGTATAAATGACACTATAACTTAAGATTTGATGATGATGCATATAAAAAAATGAGCTCACCAATTAGGCCACATGTGCTAAAAAACCGCATTCTTAATCAGATATATGTTAGTTTTGTGTAATTAACTTCTGTGTGCAATATACGAATGCCTTCATTAATACCTGTGAAACTAATTTTTTTGGTCAAACAGAATTTAATAATCTTCTAATAATCCAGCACACCGGTGATATGTATCAAAATACATGATGGCAAGAACAATTTAATTTGCTCCCGCACAGGATGACTACAATACTTATGAATGTCAAGCACTGACCTATTATCACACTATCTAGTGCACAATGAGTGGCGTGAACACCGCGACGTCATACCTTGGCCAAAGTGAATAGAATGCAGCTGAAGTAGCTCTTTGTCGGAATTGTTCATGCACAAAGCCGTCTAACTGATAGCTGACAAGCTGTGGGGTGTGTGCTTAGGGGAATAAAAACACATACAAACGCTCTTAATTGTGGTTTTGTCTTGAACAGCTAGTATAGTTACCAGCTAATACTAGTGTTACAAGAAGTGGTTAAGTGATACGTGGCATCGTGAGCGTACATTCGTTCTTTTTTTTGCGCAGAGAAAGTAATGGCATTGACAAGTTTTGTAATATAGCTTCTGACAGGTTTAAACTTGGCTTTCACCAATGTCAATAATTAGAATAATCGGTAGCAATTGTTTAATAGATTTATTATTTTCCTGTTCGTAGATGCAGACAGAAAAGAATCGATTACCGCAAACTACAGTACAGAATTAAATGTTTGTACACATATATTACAATGGATTCATCTCAGTTAGATTTTAATCAAGCCTTGGATGTATGTTAGAAGCCACCCTGGTTTTGTGTTGCCTCATTTTCTCGCCATTATTTAATTAATCATATGAGACGTGAACACATATAATGGCGAGATTAAAATCTAACTGAGATTAATCCATTGTAATATATGTGTATTCGACAACCCGGGTCCTGAACCTGGGTTTTCATACATTATTGGCCATTATGACATTTAGTAATTTCTGACAACACTGGTTCGATAGGTTGGATATATTGTGTAGTATATTCAATCTGACATTACAATGGAATCAGGTCAATGATTGAGGTCTATTACCTTAGCAATGTGGAGTAAAGTGAAACGGTGTGGAGCAGCCCTGAAATTTAGCGGTGTTGGTGGGAGGGGGGGCGGACTATTAACTTATCGCCCTGTCCGGATATGGGTTTGCTAGTGACAATCTACTATTTGAGCAAACTTGAAACTGCAGGTGGGGGGGGGGGGTTGTGAGGAGTATAGGTTATAGTGAAGTGTATCGTTTTCCTGTTGAGTGCGGCATCTTCGGGGGAGTGCACTTAAATGTATTGCGTGGTATATATCTGCAGTGCAATGAGAGTAGTTTTTTCGGTAACTCAGTTCATACTGACGGGGTAAATTTTCCAGATACAATTTCCGTGCATTTTTGTTGTTGCACCACGGGGTATGTTTTTCACTTCCCATCTGTACAACAAGCTTATATTTTCTTCAACATCAGACATGAAAAGCAGTGCCATTAACCACATGCATGCGGATGCGCACGATGCTGCTGGGCCAGTAATCAGGTTATCAGAAGCTCACTCTTATATATCCCCATATATATGTCTTTTTCCAGCTGTTTAAGACCGGGAATACTGGGCCTTCGACGTGATGCTAGATTTACAATATTCATGGCTAGAGCGCCGGCACCGGGCTCACGGCCGTAGTACCCTGAAACGCAGCGGCTACATGGTTTTTTCAAATGATTAATACGTCATTATAATACCAATCAATCAGTTTGCAGCATACTCATATGAACTGTTCATACTTTCTCCTATATTGATCTTGTCGCGCTCTCTTGAAGAACTTGTTGTTTACTGAAAGATATTGGGGTAGTTTTTTCGCCGTTTTTGACATATATTCTGTTGCTTCACAGATTGGTTACGGCCTGTGGGAATGCCATATAAAAATATATTGCAGTCATGAAAGGTTTAAACTTTGCAGTCACTCATATCATGCTAATCTTAATTCCTTTAATGATCCAAAGATCTCTATCCAATCTTGACTACAACACATCAATCCCTGCAGGCGTCCATTGGGGTAGTTCGCATCACTTTTTCTAATAACAGCTGTGTTACTGTGTATTAAACTCGTTTTGTGAATTTAAGCTAGGCTGTACAAAATCAACAAATCGCGATTAGGCGTGAATGCACGCTGGAATTAAGGCGGGGAGCAGAGAGGCAGACTGGGATCCCGTCTACTAATCACAATTTACTTTAGATTAGTGCTGAAAACCAGACACAGCGGAGAGGGTGGTAGATGGCGGACAAGGTAGGTAGAAGGTAAAGAGGTTGCACTGTTGGGGAATTACTTTATAGCCTTCATACTCTGCTATTTGGAACAACAACCACTAGATCTATTGTACACTGATTTGGATTAGACTGGAGGTATGATGTATCTAAAATACATATGCACATTTTGTTTATGACTATGTAGTTAAAGAAATACTGTTAGAACATTTTAGGCCCAAGGTTCGAGGACTAACCATTGGTAAACAGCATCAACCACCATACATCAGGTCCTGCATATGTCAACATGGTTGTCACTGGTGGATGATGGATTAGACAGATATGGTTGATATCATGAAAGCCCTGCCATATGTGCTTTTGGGATTGGTTGATATGGGATTTTTTGTGACAAATAAACAATGTTATGCGATCCTTGTTCCATTCACTTAACATTTTGTGTTTATATTCAGGAGCTACATCAATGATGTTTGTTCAGATTTTGAGTAAAATGTTGAGTTCAATATAACGCAGTTATATTCATCGGTTACACTTGGACTTAAATGTACACTTGGCTCTAAATGTAGAAGCATAATGTGGACATCCCATCTTGATAAACATGTGAATTAGTATGCTGTGAATTGTCTGTATGGTTTAATATTGGACTGTAGAAGAGCGGCTGGCACCTCCTATAGGAAGGTAGGTAACAGCTAGCTGACATTGATAGTCTGTCAAAAACATAAATTCTGATTCTATATGATGAAACATCATTTATCACATTGCTAACATGTGCATTACATCACTGCTGATATTACAGGTGACGCGATGCCTCAACTGTCAGAACAGGTACCATACATCTTTTGTTTGATTGATTCAGTATATACCTGTACCTTAATTGAGTGCCCATAACTGATAGAATTTTACAGAATAGGTGATTTCATGTTTCCCAATTCCACTTGAGATCATGAGGATGATAAGGACCTATATGTAGATTCATTCATCAATCACAGAATATTTTTTACGTCAATGTTTCTGCGAAAATGATGATTGATACCGTTACGCTAATGCACCCCTCTAATGTAAAACTGAATATTCGCTCAAGCTAAGAAGGCTATCATCAGAGATAAAGAAATGGGAGGCAGGGATTGGTGATATCTAGAGTAGAACTGGGTTGATTTCGATGACAATTATAAAGAATGTGAAATGACAGAGGAAGATGATACGGGCTTGACTAAAATTGGACTTGACCCAAATCGGACTTGACCTTAATTGGACTAGACCAAAATCGTGATGCAACAGTGTTTAGTCTAAGATATTATAAATATGCAGAAGCATTTACAAAAGATGCAAGATACAGTCCTCAGGAATATTTGTACTGCTAACTAAAGGTGGATTATTTGATGCTCAAGACATGAGAAATTCGACTGATAAATGAACTGCAATACTCGTTAAGCAGCTAAGGGGGCGTGACTAAATTGCATGATTATGTTTGATAATACCTGTGAGTGAGCTATGCGTTTGATCATGTATTGGAAGGACCACGTGTATGCCACTCATATTTGGTAATCGTCGCATATCATACATTCTTACACACATTGAGCACCGCCGTGTTATTTCTAGCAGCCCATGCTGTGCATGACTATTATTGATAGCAATGGTAATAATATTTTATTCCAGTTCCTGGGTAATAGGTGGCAAAAATCAATAATGCGTGAACGGATGCTAATATACCAGTTCTTTTTAGCCACAGCCCAACAAGGCTTATCTTATACCCGCTGACCAACCAAAAGCGCTCTATTGTGTTATGGTATTTACCGACCTTGTAGGATAACTCGATGGAGCTCATAATCTATCATTGATCAATGTTCTACGTGTATGTGCTGAGGACAATTGATGTTATGAGTTTAAGTGTTCATTATTAGTCGCTCTTAATCAGCACGTAATGGGCAACGAACATGCAGGAAGAGTGTTATGAAGGAGAAAGCAAAAACGCTTACGCATTTTGTACCGTGGTAGCATTAATAATGCAAAACAAATAGTGTGGGAAACAATGATTGTCACACATCATTTTTGTTTTGCCTGCGCTCCATTTATGTCGTGCTTTTGTGTGCCGAGCACATTTGTTGCTGAGCATAAGTCAAAAAGCTAATGTCATTCGCATGATGTGGTCTAAAATGCAGCAGCAAAGACAATGGTTTGGTCGAGATTATGTGCACAGAATAATAAGATGACGCAATACATGTTGTTGGAGCACCTTATACTTATTGAGCTACAACAGCTGAGTATACACGAATTTGAATATGGATTGATATTAAATCTCATTTCTGAAGAGATCAATTACGCGTATCTTCCACTTTTTCCAATGTCATTTCAATTCACATGTGCTTATTAGTTGACATTCCTAGGATAACTCTTACCATACGGCATCTGAAAGCGACACTATTCTGCAACTCAGTGAACGAACTCCCTATTTATAGGTCTATAATTTTATAATCCTATTATAGAAGAGTGTTTTGGGCTGTGCTGAAAAATATTTTTCGTACGTATGCGATACTTGTGAACTTAACGTTAATAATATTGCATTTAGCTTTCTCTTATATTACACGTGCAATGTGGATTGTTTTGATATATATATTACCGCGACCATTATCTATTTCTATGTGATGCTTGATCGAAATCCCCTATCGGCGACCAGACTCGATTTTCTCTAATAACCATGAATCGCCGGTCAAACAATAGAGACATCCTTAATACATCACGGTCTTAGTAGATCATGTCTAGTGTTCTACCGCTCTACAAGCCATGTTCCATGTTGATATTATTTCTGGCAATCAATCAATTGAACAATCACTCAATCATCAATTGAAATACACAAAGGAAAGGCTATATATGTATGATTTACGGTCCTATCTAGTTGCATATACGTTGACGGTTCGTGCTTATTTATCCTATCTAAGTCTCAAATCAAAACAAATAACACTGAAATCAACAACGCACCTATCACGGTTATGGCTCCTAGTTATTTCCTGAAAAAAATTTGGACAAAAATACGCTGTTCTCAAAGGGCACACATGCAAGATAAATATATTATCTTATATATAATAATGGCTAATTGTACAAATACACGTGTATGGTTGATCAGAGGCAATGAGTTTCTCGCACAGAATAAGTGTGTGCGCGTACTGTATGGGGTAACAACCACACGTGCTGTATAAACAGATGTTGTTCGACGTCTAGCCACAACAGGTTAGCTACGTGTATGCGCCTTGTTTGGAATGGAAACGAAGCTTTTAACTGGTCAACTTTACGACGAATAACAATACGTTTGACATAAGGTGATATTTACGGTAGCTTTTAGACACGAAATAAATCTGTTGTCAAATCTTGGGTAGAACCGAGTAAAATATATAACTTAATACCGCCTGCTTAAAGCCTGACCACAAGGGCATAACTGTTTGCGCCGTGAATCTCGCGTTGGGAGAAAAACGTAGAGGTGACAGCAGCATTCGGACAATTGTCACAAAATACGGCATTAGTTCCCGATAATACAATATTATTGACGATTTTATAAGCTTGATACCAGTTATAATTTATAGGCATGAAATGCAATATCCTTGTATAGGAAATAATTAAAATGTGTCGTGCTGTGGTGCATTCGAAATAAAGCATCAGTTTAAGCTAATAAAACATATATAGACAGTCCCTCAAAGAAGCCAATTAAGAGTGGTGTGTGATACAGCCGGCAAATATATATCCCTGGGCATTTTCGAGTGAAGCAAACCCTGTGTTTGGCAATGAAACGAGGCAAGGCGTAACCCCCATCAATATTATCTTACAAGGTCAGTAAACATCATTCCATTAAGACATGTTACATGTTTAACGCAACATTTATTGCCTGTAAAGGCCACAGCAAACAACTCCAAGCCCTCGTCGTAGGTTATTTATGTATTGAATCTGAACGCTCTTGCCTACTGAACACAAGTAGCTCTATCGTTAGGAAGTCCTTACCTAATGATATAGAGAGTTGATTATCGACTGGTTACCATCATTTTCTTCTCATGAGCAACTTTCGTTTTCTCAATAATTATGCCAACAAGAAGGTGAATTATCTGTCATTAGATGGCGCTGTCTCGGGTTGTCAGGATGAGTAATTATCCGCTGAGTGGCACCACGTGACCAACAACACACTTAAGCAAACCCACATGATATCATTCTTAATTCCATAACAAAATCTGTATGCATAGATGTGCGGCTAAATTGTTGTCGTTATTAATTGAATCAGCTTTGCATGTCGTAATCGCGTTGGTCAATAATTCAACGTTGTCCTGCTCTCACGTTTTTATCCCTTTTCCATTTCTTCAACCTTTGCTTGGTTAACATATGTTGATGTTCATATCGCGTATGCTATATTCGACATATAGTATTTATCATAGATTGCTATAAAAAAACGTTATCTGTTACATAGATTTTGCTCATATCGCATGATACACACTAATTATTCATACCCTATGACAAAGGATGAAACAAACGGCGACTTTTTTGACTACAGCATACCTGACTGCAATACGAGAACATATTGACCCCATTTTATCGTCCATCTTTCCACTCAACGGAACGTAATTGGAATTATATTTACGTGAAGTGTGTTGATATAATATTTGACCATAAAATGTCACTCAAATTCGATAAGATTCTCGCCCGTGGGAAACTCTTTTCTTCTGTATGCTGCAAGTTTGCATGTCCAAACATGTAATGATGTCCGGTTTGTATGTGTGACAGAATCATTTACCTACCTATAGGTTACCGTTTCAATCTCTAACTTTACCTTTACCAAACGAATACACCAATAATAATCCTCGTATGGTTTCGAAATAAATCAAGTTTCACTTACATCTGAAATTACAATGAGGAACAATGTGATTTTCTTGTGATTTCAGGAACAAGACAAACCTCATTGAAGTTGTTAGAGGAAGCAATTACTTGAGGAGAGTGATGTGCACTAGGCACCTCCCAAAATAATTGACCCCAAGGAGTGGCCAGTTGATGAATCATTAGCAACGTTTGGCCATCCTGAGAACATTTTGTTCCAGTGCTGACCAGGAATGGCTGCGATAAAAATGCCAGAGGGAAGGGGAAGATGCTATGGCACACATGCGACGGTTTTCACGGTGTCACATTTTTTTGAGATATAGAACTCGGCCAACGATTTAGCAATACCCTGCATCTCCTCGAAATAGTGCAAGTATTCCCTCTGTCCACTGCAGCTGTGGAATTGAGATTACGCTGCATGAGAGTGCAAAGTCTGTCTGGAAGTCATCTCGCCAGGTAAGCATATTGGCCAAGTAAATTTTAATAAGTATTGAGAGTCCTAGTGTGGCTGACTACCAAGTAGCAAGATCGATTGATGCCTGGCTAAGAGCTGCATCAAATTGCCGACAGCTGCATTTTGTATGATTCAATTCATGGCTTAATTTCTCGGCATATGAATAACGGTAATTATGTGTTATTGTTCACTATTGCTTGCAGTAACTTTATTTGGTTTGGCATTTAAGTGTACTGTTGGAATTTGTGAACAGACATATATAAATAAATATATATATATATATATATATATATATATATATATATATATATATATATATATATATATATATATATATATATATATATATATATATATATATATATATATATATATATATATATATATATATATATATATATAGATATACATTCCATTAAATATGCATATTAAATATATAGTAGTACTGCCTGACAGAGTGGTGTTGCAAACTCTTGAATTATGTTGACATTCATTGTTATGGCGCAAACATCGACTTGATAATTACTCGTCGAATGTTTGTCTTCCCCTTTGATATTGCCTTATTACATTCAACTCCTTTTCACCACCTTAAATCACATAATGCCTCATATTGGACACACTAATCACCTGCTCACGGCAACAGATGAAGTAGGTTATCACCAATACACAAGGCTTAACAGAAATACGACTCAAATTGAGAGGAAAAAGGCGGGTCGTTGCGGTGCTGGGAAAATTCTCAGCTTTGTTTTGCTGGGAATGATAGCGGCAGTTGAGTATCATGGTGATGTGTGAGTACACTGTTGCTTGGAGCACAAAGGCGCATAAGACAAACGGGAACTTACCGCAGATATACTGTTTTTCCTCCACTTGGTGAGTGGAGTTGCCAGGGCAACGAAAGAGAGTAGCTTGATTAGTGCTAAGGTTAGTAATCTCACTATTACTCATTAGCCGTGTGCAAACACGCAACAAAGATCTTGCATTTTTACACATCAACGCATGATAAAGCTCACGACGATGTTATGTCAAAATATATTTGACATGTCTCATTTTGTATCTGGAACGGTTTTTGATTACGTTAAAGCTTAACAGGTCTTTGATTAACTCAACGATTGTGTTCTATCAAATGCATATTTTGTTTAGTATTGTAGTGGAGAGCCAACATTGGACGTGCAACTTTACACTAATTACAACATTGAGGTACAATAGTGGTCAGATGGCCAGCTTCTCTCGTGATTGATAACGTGTGCTGATGCTGCCAGTGTGTGACGCTCCGGTCAAAATACAGCTGAAGCTTTTCATATTTTAAGTTAAGCAAATTTGGTCATCCAGTTTGCCTCAATGTCCAGTTATTTTAATTATCTATGTGGTAATGCAGAGTATGTACCAGCTTATATGCTATATACAATGTCCTCACAATATGTCCGCATGATCGTAATCGAACGACCACTTTCGGGCTGAGGACTTGCTGAGGACACATTGTAGATCCAAGCTTTTTTAGATTAAAATGGCGCACCAAAATACCAGCTCAACACCAAATAAATCATCCCCCCATTAGATATTTGTTCAAGTTCATGAGATCATTTTGTCTCCTTGCAAGCCCATTGTTAAATGAAAGCCTCATTTGTGCATCATGATAATAATTAATAGCTGTATTTCTGATCGAAAGTTAGAACACAATAATTCCCCTTTATGTAACTGAAAACCCGGTCTGCGCCAGTGGGTGACACCACATTTGCGTGTTCAGAGAACGCATTCATCATATCACAGGCTTCCCGAAGTAATAACCAGAATATACGATTCCCTTCCATGTGAAGCACGACAATATCTCCCTGTTTTGTTGCCCTTGGCGATATATTGATAACGGAACAAGGAGTACCCAAAATAAATTGTCCATGGGTCATCACGCGACAATAATTGATTGAATGGCACCGCAGCCTGCTTAAATTGTAGTAATCTCAAATAATCACGCGAGCAGCATGTAAAACTTATTAACAATATAAAATTTTAGCAAATAAATGTTCGCTGCGACCGCAGTTGATTGAGATTAATTTCATTCTCATTATGGATTCGAGACAATAGGGAGCTCATCCCGAAGATATGAAGGATGGACCTTCTACTCAAACCTGTGTTTACAATGATAACTACTTAACTGGTGCGAATACCACACAGATGAACACACAGATCATGTGCGACCATACCGCGCACGAACTGGCCGCCCATGTGCTCATGACCCACTCACGTGCTTCCGTATCACGCACAAATAGAACACACTCGTGCGTCAAGGACACCCACCATAGGAACTGATACAAATGCTACCATACAATGAATAAATGAACTGTATACATTCTGCCAGATCACTCACAAATGAAACATACATGTGCTATCAGATCAGACACAGGTGGACTGTACACATCAAATCACTGATGGACTACACGCATTGTACCACGTGGCACACTGAGGGGCTACATGCGTAGATGATCCCCCATTTTTAATTTTTTTCCTTTGATCATTCATTAACATCTGTCTGCCACTTGTCAAAAATGTTATTTGATTCATTGGCTGCAATCATTTCTTGTAATCATCATATACCTGTCATCTAGAATGAAATGTAGGCAACAGTTGCCACAGACATACATACAATCACTAGAAGTCATCGCGCCAAATGGGTTAAATAACAGTGATGAATATTGGAAATGTGATTTACAATTCAGTTTTCTATCGGCAACAATCGTCCTATATTTTGGCGGTGTAGCGACCTGACCCTGCGGCTTATATGGCATTGCGTTGGGCGATCACTTTTGCTATTGAAATAGTTTCATTCGTGCAGATAGTGCATACAATATACCTTGTTTATAATCAAATATTAAACACAGATCAGTTATATGTTTAATCGGGCATGCCTTATAGCCTCTGACTAAACCTGATTAGTTGCGAAGATTTATCAATGAGTAGCACATGTGAAAATAGGATTTCGCTGAAACTACAAATCTCATTTAAATTAATCGGCTCATGTAGATGCTGAATGTTGATAGTTCTGATAGATTCTCTTTTCTATATTCTCATTTCGTGACTTGCTGCAGGCATCAAATTAGGAGGTTAGTAGTAGAGCATGAAGACGGTACATACTCTTTACTCTCAAACACTTGATCACGTCATGCCAGTAATCCCGCGGTTGCTTTTTCAGCTAATGCTATGCGAGAACATTATCCGTCCAGTAACAAGCAACCATTGTAATCATATCCGAAAGTAGATCACTTTGATGTTGATATACGTTGCTGTAGTTATGTTTTCCTTTCCAGGTCCATTTAATGATTGGCTACAACTCTGCTTTCTTAGTCTATATCATATAATGACTAGTGCAACTGTTTCTATTAACATAAGTTTTCTTAACGCTACGCATGTCTCGCAAACTTAATTGCTTTGCATTCAGTCGCGAGCATGTTACACGTTGCAGTGCAATAATGTCCAAGTAGGGAAAATTTTATTGATCGTCTAAATTCATAGCACACTGTAATACAGTGAACCAATTAGTGAAACTCTCTAAGATTTAGGCGCTCGTAAAGTTGATCAGGCCACATTTTGTGCTTGTAGAGCAGACATGAGCAATCAGCACTTTTCAGCAACCTAGTAACCAATCACCAATATATGCTTTTACGCCTATATACCACCAACATAATGCCGAGTTATTGCTATGATAAAGAAGAATCACTTTAATAACCCGCAGTGTGTTAGATAATATGACTTAATATTAATCATCCCTGTTAGAGGTATATACACACAAGATAAGTCCTACTAAATGTGCGTGAGTGTCACTCAAACGACCCTTATAACAATGCATGCAGCAGGTGTTTCGCCGAAAAGCGGGATCAACATTGCACGAAATCATAACGGGAACCATTGTTGTTCCTTGGGGCCATTGTATTACATTGCTAGGTTTAAGATGAATGCTATTCTCATCTGCACCTGATATCAGTTAACCGAAACATGTGGAACAAAACTGCTAAGTAATGTATGAAAAAGCAAAACTCTGACAAAAGCACAACATACCGAATAATCTATTCCCAGTGGCATTGGTAGCTCTGATGGCAATTGCAATAACTAAGGAATGTTCTCTAAAGGCCATGGCACGCAGTGCTGGTAATACGTGCTATTTAAATTGCTATTGCACGCGTGATACATGATAACATGTAAAATATATCTGGGATTACAGTGGCATAAGTGTTCGGCAGAGGGCGACAGTTGGATATAAGGTGTCATAAATGATCTTTATGAAAATGAACGGTTTACATACTGTGGATGTTACTTAAGAGGATGTGACTGATTATACAGCGCTTCGTTTTAGGTAAGACTCTTCAGCCCGGTATATAATGTTGTTGCAAATGCAAACATAGCTCTCGGGGTGATCACACAAACGTACCCAAGCCGCCTCAACGAAATTATACCTTACAATGCATATCACATTTTATGCCCCAACTACACATATTACAAAGGTCGTACCTTCAAAGACACATAGCCATATTGGTTTGGGTACAAAAAAGAGCTTCAAAGCTAAATGTAATTTACAAACAAAGATTACATTGGCTAGGGCGGTATCTCTTTAAGTAATATGTCTCCGTGGGAACCTTACCATGTCTGATCTACTACGACTTCAGACACAGAGTTTGCTGTCAATGGTTAGAATGATTATTATGAAAGGGACCGTATCATTACGTCGAAATGCTGCACGCTTTAACATTAATATCTGATGGCATGATTCCTCACTCCGTGATTAAAATAAATTTCTTCTTGCTAGGTAATTACAAGAACACACGCATTAAGCTGTTGTCTGGGATGCATTTGCCCGAAGTTGTTGACGGATTGGTACATCCCTCGCATTTGTATTATGTAATGAAGATAGTATTCAACGTGTATGCTCAATTGTGATTAATTCAACCATTTCAGGCAATATGTATATTATTGTGGCACTGGTATTATTTTGAGTATTCTGCCAAATGAAATTAATTTCCTTTATTTCGCAAACAGATTATGATTAAGTCAGCATCCAATGGGAAGGGACGATGCATAACGTGGTCATAATGCCGTCGCCTTGCGTAAGGAAATACGACATTACTGTGATAGTACCGTGACACCACCCCCCCCCCCCGCCCCCACGACAAGAACATAGCTTGACTAAAATATAAACTAGTACTGTACCTATATTCTATTTCGCATGAAATATATTTTCAGACACGCTTAACATGACATGATGTTAAGAGCATCGTATGTAGGTGGTTTATAGAGAAAGACTGCGGGTCATCTTATAGGAGACAATAATTTTAATACTGAAAGTTATAAATGTGGTTTTATATCGCATTAACGCTACTGAGCATATTAATTTATATCCGTATGGTTATTGTAGCACTTTACAATGGCTATTAGGAGATGTTATAGAAAAACGTACACAAGCCTTCCATTATAAATCTGATATTCTGTGCCTATGATATACTATTCATGGTGGCAACAATTCAATAAACTTATCTGGCTGCGAGACCATTGTGTTATTTATCACGGCGACATGCTCTCGTGCTTTTTATAGTCCAAGCATTCATCTTGTTTAAGGC
The DNA here is from genome assembly GCA_034190875.2 of Urechis unicinctus. NCBI lineage: Eukaryota > Metazoa > Annelida > Polychaeta > Xenopneusta > Urechidae > Urechis > Urechis unicinctus. The sequence goes on along the minus strand of CM067350.1, from coordinate 17,096,350 downwards.
TAGGCACGAAAATAGTACCGGCATTTTCGGCTGTGTATAAATGATATTATAAATTAAGACTTTTCGATGATAAAAACAAATGGGCTCACCAATTAGGCCACGTGTGCTACAGACCGCATTCTTAATCAGATATATGTTGCCTTGCTTTGTGTAATTAACTTCTGTGTACAATATACGAAAGCCTTACTTAATCCCGGTGAAACTAATTTGTTGGGTCAAACAGAACTTAATGATCTTCTATTATTCCAGCACACCGGTGATATGTATCAAAATACATGATGGCAAGAACAATTTAATTTGTTCCCGCACAGGATGACAAAACCACACTTGTGAATGTCAAGCACTGACTTATCATCACAATATCCAGTGCACAATGAATGGCGTGAACACCGTGACGCCATACCTTGTCCAAAGGGAATAGAATGTAGCTATAGTAGCTCTCTGTCGGAATTGCTTATGCACAAAGCCGTCAAACCGATAGGTGACAAGCGATCCGGCAAGTTATCCGTTTGAATAGCCTTTTACTTCATCACATAAACACCAAATAGGCGATTGTACCGCAATTCTAGCAACAAAAACGCTAAAAATAATGTTTCATTATATATTTATGTATATATATATATATATATATATATATATATATATATATATATATATATATATATATATATATATATATATATATATATATATATATATATATCAAATATATATATATATATATATATATATATATATATATTAAAATATATATATATATATATATTTATATATATATATATATATATGTATATATATATATATATATATTGTGTGCTCGATTGATCTTTACACTGCATTGCCCATCGTCTCCATGAATTCACTTGTCAAGAATGAAGTTGCTATGAGCAAAACTTAATACTGTATTGCGGCTAATGTACGATTGAGATTTTATAATCTGAGAATTTATCATGACCGATACAAAAGAGTATTAGCGTTATTCATGCGCTTAACCCCTTCACGTGTCATTGCCCACTTGGTGCCGACCAATCGCTCATCTCACATTCTCATCTGGTTTACTAGGAACTATACCCTGTGTATGTGTTTGGTTTTACATAAAGTAAAGCATAAACATGCACTGTAAAGGCCAACCAGGTCCAAGAACAAATTTAAAACATATCCATTGCATACATACAGGTAATATCAAACAAAGATATCATACTAGCTAGGATTTTTTGGGTAACTGATCCTACACAACCCTGGTTGAAAAACATCGCGGGCGAACTAAGCGAAACAAAAGCTGTATAGGCTTGAATTGTATATATTCATATATACTTTATAAGACGACCGACATGGCGCGCGAATAAGCAACTTGTGGCGCTTTGCTCTTAACTTATATGAATCTATTAGGGTGTACTTTATATGAGTGGATATCGCGATGCTTGAGTAAGCACAGAGCTTTGATCATTCATATCGTGTTCATCCATCAGTTTATGCACTGGCATCCGCTGTAGCTAATCAGGGCAAGGCCATTAACGGATGATGCGCTGTTTTGGTGACGCCATATGTATATGGCTGCTAATTCCGTTGGCAAAGCTCACAGTCTAATGAGTGTCGATACCTTTGGACAATGTAAGCCATGATAGACGGCAAGCCGTTTATTCTCATTATAAAAGTGTGACCACTGTCCTAAATGATGCTGCTATGCTTCTGGGCGAAAAGAGGATGTGTTTTATTAGAGACGATCTTGTGCAGTTAGGAGAACAAATTATTTTCTATCGTTTCATGCTCATCCCGACATTGGTGGTTTAATATATAGGAATCGTGCTGTTCCTTGTCACACTTGTACTTATACTGTAGTCTTGTGGTTGGCATTAATGCGACAAAACTGCTTCTTAAAACCACATATACCGTTTTACAATAATAAATACAACATCACTCATGTCTTTTGTGCTGATAATGTGTTGAACGTGCTTCTCGTGCTATCATTAATTTCATATGTATATTTGCATTATAATGATGGTGTTATAGGTCGATTTTGGTTTGGGCATTAATTTTTGGGTGCAACAACGCAAAAAAAATATGATGGGCTAGAACGCCTCCTTATATTTAAAAAAGCGTAAATAATTACACAATTCTTCATAAGACATCTTTGATATGGCATAACCATATAAGAGTCTGAGACGTAAGAAAAGCGTTTAATTGAGAATAAACAAACCTCTGTCATTATTGTGTGTGAATCATGTTTTCTTCTTATGCTGAAGCATGAAGCAAGCAGGATAGAGCTACATATACCCATCATTTGGTGAATCCTTATTGCACGAATTCCATTGTTTTCAATCATTACATTATTCAAACATTTCCAAAAGAATCAATTCCTACTAAAATAGACATGCAAATATTTTGCGCCATCTACAATATCAGGCTTGGTCTAGTTTGGGTTGACATCCTCTTGATGGGAATCCCAAACAGTCAAACTAAGTTGTCAATAGATAAGATAAAATGGTTTTTTTAAGCTTTGCAGTCCAGAAAAGCGATGAATTTCGTCTACAATCACTGCACCAGCATCATTCTTCATAAATAGATCTGATAACGATCCCCTATAATGCAGCTAGAACAACAAACCATTCTTCTGCTCAAGTGGATGACACGTTTGCATTAGCCGGTTCATTCGTCACATCACTGGCCTTCCGAAGTAATAACTGGCGGTTTTCAGTATCTTACATGTGCTTCCTCATGTGACAATTCCTTCTTATTTTGTTGACCTTGGCAAATTATGGTAATGGAAGAACGTGTACCCAAGTTAGCTAGCTTGAATGGCAATAAACTCATATCATTGATACAGCCTCATGTAGACCTTAATGTTTATCCGGAAGACAAGAGGGATGAGCGTTGGTTAGCGATGTGCCGAATAGGGGCACCGGTGTATGCTATACTTACCCTTACCCTTATCCTTACCATCATTAGTATAACTACATTCAGAAATAAAGTGACCTATAATTTGCAATGCTCTACTCAGATATGCTGCATACATGCTTACAGATCTCACCGATGGACTGCACGCGAGCTACAAAATCATTCACATGTGGATTAGACACATGTTATAAGATCACTGATGGACCGCACATATGAGACTTGATTCCCTTGTTATGAGATCACATAGAGTTGGAACTCACACATGCTACCATATCTTTGTTGAATTGATTGTGCTGAATCCTTTTAACAGCATCAATGGGTTGTGGAGTTGCGGTTTAATTTATGCCAGATTTCACATTCTGCTCTTACATTTCTATTACACTTAATATTAATGCCATTATATTTGTTACGCTACAACAATGCACATCAACTCACAAAACATCATTGGTGATCGGCCCAGGGCACGACCCTCACTGGATTATAACTTTGGAATTTAACGAATAATTGCATTTCATGTTTACCAATTGCAATGTGGGTAAATAAACATTACATAAAAATAAAATTCATTCAATTACGCTATCAGCTACGCTATCTTTGTTGCTAAGCACGAATGATTGCTTCCTCGTTGTTTGCTTCCGTCCGTCATCAGCATAGGTCTGCCATTTATCCTATACGTTACCTCAACTAAATCGTAGGTCAAATCGTAGCTTTTTAAACATTGAATAACTGCTATAAAGATGTGGACCAGTTTGACTGTTTCCGCTGGCCAAGTCAATGCCCATGTACTAATATAATATCTATCATAAACAAGTATATCTTTTGGGAAATATATGCATTGCATCTGGATAAAGGATGCAGTTGGAGCTATACTAGTTAATTCACACATACACACAATCTTATTACATCGGTAGAGTGGTGCAATAACAGCACCCACCTTCATCGGAAAACATGTGGAATTGGAAAATAACTAAGTTGCATTGAATCAAAAATTATAACCACGCAGTCTTGCATTTAGGAGACGTATTTTGTACTACGACATGGGTATTCCTTCATTGTCTAAGACTTTAAATGATAAATGCCATTCAAAACAACCAGACGATTTGTATAACACATTTACGCAGATATTTTTATTTAGTATATCGATGCTGCATGATGATAATTATAATGGAAGTAATAATGCCAATGTTCTTCGGGCGGTTGTCGGTGGGCAAAACAGCATTGATTATCAAATCGGTTCTTACACCAGACGCTAACAGACGTGATCATGCCACGTCAGTAATCGTTAGTGTTACAAATGAACACCACTTTCTGGCATCATACACCCCACGCTTGTGGTCATGAGCAAGCACCGTCCTATCTTCCAAAACGGTTACATATTTGTAATATTAATTCTGTCATCTAGTTATATATAAGGGCGTTTCTCCAGCAACGATCAACAAACCATGTCCTATGATCGAGATTGAGCCGTTCCGTTCACAGTAATCACGTAACTCTGTACTGCTGAATAGCCTTAACAATTTATCCCTCATCTAACTTTCATTGCATATCCGCATTATCTACAGGGATTCCTAATCAATGCATAAGACCAGTAAACAATGTTCCAGCCTCCTGATTAGATTTACCGGCTCAGTAAACCATTCTGAATCAAACTTAATTGCCTTTTGCGGCCAATAAACAAAGTTTCTTTATCTAGTTGACAGACTTATTCCTTCCTCATTTCCATCGTAGGTAATAGTCGTGTATATTCAAAGAAGTCCAAACGAGCAACTATTCATTTGCAACGATCCATTAGCCTCATTCTTGTGCAATCTCGTATGACGATATGTGGTAATTACAACATGTTGTTCTCTAGTAACGCAGACACTAGGTAAATAACACTTCAGTACAATTGCCTTTAGCTAATCATAGACAGCCGCTCAGCAATTCCGAACTGGCCATTGTTATCTTGGTCAGTCGCGTTTGTGCCTATGTATGTACGTATGTTTTTCGGATTATTCTTTTAAACAATTAACTGAATGTCGTGAGTCTATATAACGACTTGATGGTCGAACACATAGTATGGAGAGCAGCGTTTGTTAATCCACTGCCTTCTATGACACATGTTCTGCATGTGTGTTACTAACGAAATCCTAACAAATATTGTGCTCAACAACGCAAAAGTAAACGGCGTTGATTGACCTTCAAATGTATCGCCAGAGCAAAACCTTCGGCGAGTGTGGACATAATTACTAGTATTGCATTGTAGTATATACAGAAGGTGGGTTATAACTCTAACATGTATGCACCAATACGCCCATTGAGCATAATATAAGTTACGATTTATGTTTGTTAAATGGGGGCAGTGAAATAACCTCATTACTCGTACCCAAATAATTCACTCAATGACACAGCTACCATTTATGGACTTTTATACGCTTTCTGTAGCCGAAATAGCAGCCATTAATCTAATTTGCTAATCTCTGTTTATGAAGAGGACATCCTTTATGGCTAAAAAAAATATTTGTGATCGTCAATGAATAATGATGAATTACGTTAATAATCAAGCTATTAATCTTTCTTCTGAGAGCGGGTACCACTTACCCGCGGTACAATCAATCACCGCATACAGCGTGATTATGGGCTTAATAAAAATAGAGCTTATTGTGTAGCTGCACCGTATGCTGCTATGGTCATTACGCACAACAGCTAATCTACCGTCAAGAGGCATTTAATGCAAATATCAGGTTGGAGTGATAATATCCCTAGCGCGCTCGACTTACACAACCAATCATCACAATTGAATCCACCAGTATTGAAAGCATTCGGATTGATTATGAATTCGCTGTTTATATCCGCATCACGGGAACCACTCCGCGACTCCCCGTGGCACAATAAAGCTTACATAGTCTGCATGTCTCGTTATTGATTGCAGTGTGTGGCTGTGAGCGTGTGACGTATCTGTCTAAATACACCAGGGCCTTGTTATATTTTAATACAAACTCATCATCCTGTATTCCTTGGAGACCGATTGTTTTGTTATCTTGGTCTTAATGCAGGGCACTGACGTGATAACACGTAATTCTTGAATAAGACATCGATGAGCCTTTTGAAAGTATCCAGGCCAAAGTAGAATAAGACGCTTTGTCCAATGACTAGATTAATACGTGTTCGATTCCTACCTATTAGGTATTGGTGTAAGTTATATAAATCATTCCGTTACTTTGTGCATGTATCATAAAATAAAATCCCACTCGTACACAGTCGTATCATCTAGATATGCAATATAGCACATGTTTAACGGTCATGCAAGGCTAGGATAATGTACTGCAATGGCATCAAAGAGAACGCTGGAACAACAAACCTTGCTACACCAGTGAGCGACATGATTACATGTATAGGTTCACTGAACGCATCCGTCACATCACAGGCCGCCCGAAGTAATAACCATTCCATTCCATTCCATGTGAAGCACGACAATATCTGTCATTCTTTTGATGTCAATGTAAAAATAATGGGAACCGAACATGTTCATAGGTCCTAGTAATGGCGTGCGCGCTATCACTACCGCCTGTCTAGCGATCTCCAGTAAGGACCTACAATGTATACACGTGCATGTGCTGACTATAATGACGTCTCCATTGGTGTGATTACATCCAGACATTCTATGACCTTATAATGCAAATTAATCATACGTGGCTTGGTTACTTAATATGCACCACTGTGTTTTATATCCCTGCTTGTCTGATGCAATAAGCAGTGAGGCACTACAAGCACAGAATATGCAATGCATCATCGATTCAAAGGAAGGCGATATATGGTAAGCAAAAACCGGCGAATATATCTATTATGATTGCACTGTTACTTAAGAATCAGTTTATCTGTGTTAATAACCAGTATGTGGTACAGCAACTCGACCACTCACATGCAGTTCATACATCATTCATACATCATTCTTCTGTCAAAGATGTTATGAAGTAAATAGGTTGGTTATCTTATAAGATAGTAACCCTTTATCGTCATTGAATCATTTGCGTCAATCATAGTAACTTCCTGTATCTGAAGCCATACCATACGAACACACCTCAACACAGAAATAGCATAACAAAACATATATGGCATTTGTATAGCGCCTGTTTCCAGGAAATAATCCTGCTCAAAGGCGCTTAAGCAAGCAGTTTATTGTCATAGCACTGACTAAAAAGAATAGTTTTTATTTGAATACATCAAGCGTATTCGACTGACGAACATCGATGGGAAGTGCGTTCCACAAACTTGGTGCGGCATTACTGAACGCTCTTGCACCGAATGACAACATATTTGGGGATTTGGGGACTTGAAGAAGATACTTGTCCATCGATCGAAGTTCCCTTGCAGGTTGGTATTGATCAGCAAGTTCCTGTAGGTAGCTTGGCGCGGTTCTAATAACAGGTGAGCAGAAGAATTGTGTATACAATACGTTTTTCCACAGGAAGCTAATGAAGGGTACGAATGATGTGTTGAATGTTATCCCCATGCTTTCCTTTTGCAACAAGGCGGGCGGCCGTATTTTGGGCGTGTTGCAGTCTTGCGATAAGGTACGAATGGGCTCCATATAGCAGCGAATTGCAGTTATCAAGCCGAGACGATATGAATGCGTGGACAAGAATTTCGGTTGTGGATTGGTTCAGGTATTTCCTTAAGCTGCCTAATCTTCTGATCTGATGAAAGAGAGATTAAGTTGACTTCATAACATGTGGTTTTCCAGTAAACTGTGAGTCCGTTAGAACACCGAGGTTTCTGGCTGTATCTGATGTAGGTACACTCTAATCGCCAATATTAACTGGGCCAAACGACGGCTGGCACTTGTACCGAGATGCGGAAAATAGAATTTCAGTTTTGTCCTCATTCAGTTTTAGAAAACTGTTTGCCAACCATAATTTTATCTGTCGGATGCATTCTCTCGGATAATCCCTTAATGAATGTGTTCACAAAGTAATGAATGATGAATCTGTGACGTGCTGGTTGTCTTTACCTTTTACTGGGCCTAACTTTATGCTATGAAGACATTTTATGGATTATTTCTGTTCTGTACTAACGTGTAACCAACTTTTCACACGGCAAAATGTAAAGTGTGTCTACACTTCCAGGAGGGGTTGGCAAACTATTACGGGCAACATTAATATTTACGATCAGTATTATTTATGTATGGTCAGCAGATGCACGTCTGTACTCTAGCAATTACAGAGCATTTCGTTTTCCAAAACTATCATTCAGGCAAAAGCCATGTTACCAACGCATGTTATTCTAGTCCACATCATGAATTATGCCGTTTTATGCAGACAGAAGTGTGTTTCCAATTGGACAAATTATCAAACCATATTAATGGCTATAGACCTTTGTCACCATAGATCCCGTTGCTGACTTATTTATAACACAATCAACGGAAAATGTCGCAACATTGGTATGGAATTAAATCCTTTATTTTGTTTTCTTTTGTCTGTTACTCAAGTGTAAAGCGCTTGTTATGCACATCCAAAACAAACGTGCTTCACTAAACCACATTATATTGCCAATTTAGCTGCTTGTTATTTTTAAGGATGGACCATACATTGTTTGAAATGTTTGGGAACAAGAAAGATCTAACAGCAATACCGTTCATGCGTAGGATAGTGTCAATATGGTTTATAAGTTTAACCATTTGTTGATAATTGTGCCGTACATGATTCGCATGATCATGTTTTACACGCTTAACGGTTGAAAGTTGGCAATTCAGTGGTTCCATGGAGTGAGGGTAAATATTCAAATGAACGCCTATGGCTTTTTTATGCACTGCATAACCATACACATGCCAATTATGTTTCAAACATCAGCAATATAATGAACTGCATTAGAATATAATGCAGTCCATTCATTATGTTGCTCAAATCAGCATACAACCACAGAAAAATTCATGACCTGCTTGTCCGGACATACATAAGAACATGAGGATAACAGTTGCATCATATAACACCGATGTTTGAAGACTTGGCTCATGAAGCATTGACGTAGTCGCTTCAGAAGCTAACAGCCTGCGTTAGAACAACAAGGATCAAGTTAACTGTACATCCGCCAAGTACCTGAAGTATCTTCATGTAGCCAAATCGGAATGACAACGATGTGGAGGGTTAGCATACGCGCCTCAACTCCACGGCTGGCAAGTCACAGCTCTCATTCTACCTACTTCACGGGTTATTCCACGACGAGGATAAGACTGGAATACAACGACAAAGTGATTTCTCAAAATAAACTCAAGAGATACCTACGCAAGGAGTCCAGAGAGCAGCAAAAACGCATGATGTAGATATGACGATGTAAATGATATATTCCGCATGATTACCATATATTGTTGGTTACATCATGATGATGACATTCATCACAACACGTTTTATGGATATTACAATGTAGTTAATGAAAAGGATATTTTATATACTATGCATGATGATGATGATGATGATGATGATGATGATGATGATGATGATGATGATGATGATGATGATGACAGTGTGGTAACTTTATCTATTCATTGTCGTATTCATTGAATCGACTTTCAAGTGAACGATAATACAATTGAGACCACCATAATATGTTCAACCGAGGAATTTTACAGTTTCAGTTTAAGATAACTCTGCTACAACTACCATGGATGTAGCACACATTCCTGGATGTTTGGTACCATAGACGCCAAAAGTGCGGCATCAGCTTCAACGAAGTACCGAATACGCGAGATGCCATACCGGCAAGGTGCCGTTTTGCCTCCAAACCAGACTGAACTACGATTAACTCCAAAGATTGATTATAAAGATTGATGACCCGTATGTACAAGATAGCTATCGAACAGCCATAATTTGGCGGTTTCCTGTATAGCAATCATTGCTTCATATTTTTCAGTTTTTGCTTAAGCCAATTACCATTACGGCTCCCAGGGAAAGCATATAAACACGATAGTCTCACGGTACTACCACACCATATTTATGTGCAATGTAGCTGTTTTGAAAAACACACATTAAAAAGTAAAACGTAAAGACACTATTTCGCTAGGAAGAAAGGATCCTATTCATTGTGTATCAAGAAGGACACCCTATACAACAGGTGGCACAACAGCGGCTCCAGAGGGCGCAATGATTTCATTTACTGGCTGAGCGAACGTATTCATCACATCATAGGCTTCCCGAAGCAGGTACTTGTGTATAGCAATTCTTTATGTTTAAAGCCTGACTTCAACTTATTTTCTGCTGGCAATGGCTAAATAATGGTTATGTTACAATGCCTACCCGAAATAACTGGGTCATCACTTGTCTATAATTGATTACTGTTTTCGAATAAACATTGCAGCACTGTGCTGAACGCATGCGCTATAAGACACTATATTTTAGTACGAGGACAATTTGCTGGGCTAGCGACCGATAACAGCCAGTAATTTTGATCTTAGATTATGATTGAAAAGCAAGCAGCGCTCATTCAGAGGATAAAAAGGGTGAACATCCTACCCTTGCAGGCAAAGATGTGAATAAGCACTGAAAACGTTCGTATGCTGTAAATAGAAGGCTACGGCTCATGATAAGTTCCAAATATATCTCTGTGTCTTAACCTAGATCAAGTGCAAAAAAGTATCCATTGAGCATACACTAGACTGTCACAAGATCATAGATAAAATACAATCTTTTATATGAATTTTAATCGCTTAGATGCCATTGAGAGCGATTGATAAGGGGGCCATTCCTTTGCAGCCTAGTTTTCAACTATGTTAGCAAAAGAATATACATCAGAGTTGCGATTTGCGATGAATCAGTACAGTTGATTACTACAACTCAGTTGATTACAACAACTCATTGACTACGATAATAGTCGTAACTCAGTTATACGTTTGTAAGCCTTATTCTGAGCTCAAGCCACGTAGTTTCGGCATTGTTGCAGGCTATACTATGATTGCCTGCAATGATTGATAAAAGAGTACTACTTGTGACCAAAGAGAATCCATGCACAATTTTATAGCTGTATAAAATCGACGAAGCGATCAGTCAATTTGCATTACACTGCATTATAGATATGTCTCAATACTAGCATCATGATTGCATATAATTTATGGATGGTGTTTGGTGATAACGCAAACTATATCTGTGCCTCTATCGAGACTTGTTGGTGGTTATTTGATATGCCGTAAATCGATAGTTATCTTATTTGTTCATACTCGTTACGTTCACAGACCTAATCATGTCATGCCAGAAACCTGGCAGCAAGTGTGTCATGAACACGTATCTATGTGTAAGGAGTTAAAACCACCACTCTAATCCAAGTGGTACTTTAAACGTCAGCTATACAACGCACCTATGAACATGTATGCATGACGTCCCATATATCTCAGAGTTAGTATATCTGTAAATATAGAACTATCATTTAGTATCATGAATTGGTGTTTTCCGAGGGTACAACAAGAACCGTAACGTTCACAAGCATCACATACACAGGTAATAGGACTTACCAAGCCACTATGGTTATTTTATTTCTATATTTACATTGACACCTTACTGTTCGATATATCCTTATTTACAAACAATAGAGCAGAAACGGTAAACAAGGTTCCCGCCTCTTGGAAAGACGAGATTACGTTTTTCGGCTCAGTGACCGCATTCTACATCTCATTAAATTGACTTTGAAACCATTGCTGCCAGAAAATAATGTTTCATTTGAATTAGGTATGCGACTAACTTTCTCAACTATATCATGCGTATAAATTAAGGATTTATAAGCGGAGAAGGCTAAACCGACTTCCAAATATCGCAGATACTAAGTAATTCTAAACACTGCCATCCAGCTAAGCTAATAATAAACGCTTTCCCTGTAACTGACCTTTGGGTTGCTTAATATAAGCTAATTGAGAAGGCTATGCATTTGGTTTATAGTTTTCAAAAGAGTGTGAAGTGATCGTAAAATGTTTTACAAACGTGGGCTGAGTGGCAGTAATTTGACACAAATAAGCTTATGACATTTGCGTTCTTCTTACACTATTGATTGCTGGAGTGTGTTAGGTTTAACTACCGCCTAAATTAAGGAAACCATGATATATATTCACTGAACGCATACATAAACAGACCTTTATCTAATAACCATACTAATTATTCATGTTTTGCTCAGATGGGTGTCTTAAATTGCAAACCAAAATCATTTGCTAGTATCAATAGATGGAGATGAATTACGTTTATCATTAAATGAATACTCTTTCTTCTGGGAGCAAGCTGCACTTACCCGTGATCAAACCATCAACGCATGACAGATGCGTTTGCGTTAAATACATATATCGTATGAGCACCTCCCACGCGGCTGTACAAGGTCAGTAAACATTCTGCCGCATCCCCATAGCTACATCGTCAGTCAGTGAAGAGCACAGCCAATGTTAACCCTAGTTATCATATCGTCATCATTTATACCGGAGAGCTCATGTCAACGGTGCTATAGCAAGTATCCTCTGTGACATGGACCTACTACATTAAATAATGAGTATATTATAGATTGTTTCATGTTCATTCATACTCACGGATGTTGTTGGTGTAACCGTTACCTTCGTCTTATCGCACCCAAAACATCACTGCCGTCCCAGTTAAATCCTATTCCTGGTAAGAGGGGTGCAATTATTAAACATGTACGTGTGTACCACATCACTAATTGTAACCAGTGTAGTTACACACATTCTAAATTTCACTGTTTACATGAGTTTAAATAATGCAAGACACCACATCGCAAGTCCAGACCATACCAGCGTTTCGATATAAATATTATGGCAGAATTGACGCCTCGTGTATAATCCATTTGCTCTGCAAATCATAACACTTGACAAAAGAGTACGCTACTGGTGTTCTCCATTCACTGGTTCTGATTGAGAATTGACCTGACACTTTAATTGCCTCATGGTTGATAATCGTTTTCGGCAACTGAATACGTTTTCCTCGGATTGACTGTCGTAGGCGACCTACTCGCTCTATCAGGCAATGTTACATGGCATTAATCACCAGATTGGCACTACAAATCAAATATCCAATCTTGGGTATGTCCGCATCATGTTTACTAAGCAAGTGATGTCTAGCTGTACATTATGCATTTCCAGGTTTTGAAACTATGTTAGACCAAGTGATTATGCAATTATCTGACATATCTGTTATGCAATATCAAGAATGATGTTCCTTTCAATGAAAAGCATGCAACGCTCAAAAGGGTACATTATCAATGTGTAAAGAAACACTGCTGCCTCTTTTGAGTTACATGGCATATTACTCATTTACAGCCGTAGCTGGACCATATTGACCATTTTCTACTCATCCGTTAAGCATATGTTGGAGAAGCGATCGTTTTTTGCGCACCGATGTACGCGGTTAGTGATTTGAAGCAATGGAACGCAGTCAAATGAAATCTGGGAATATTGTAGTGGGTCGTCAGAATCTGTTGTCCAATAATACACAGATTTCTAAATTGTTTTCGTTACGCAATCACGGGAACCCCGACACGACTCTTTATTGCAAAATAATGCTCGTATCGTTTGTGTGTTTCATGGTCTATTTCTCGCGTGGCTGCTGTAACTGTGTGACGTTCCTGTCGAAATATGACACAGTTATGTGATATTGTCATTCATATTCACGAATGTGAATGCATGGTCTGTGATCCAGTATGCCTCGTGGTCATAACGATTTTGTCCGCAATCAGGTTGCACGATATCCTCATATTTTGTCCATTTGATCTTTATGAAATCATCATTGTCGAGTAGCATTGTTTCGTGTGCTTTGCTTTTGGACATCCCATTGTGTTTCTTTTTTAATGTATCCGTGAATTACTAGATTAAGTTGGCCTGTCATAATATCAGGTCATTTTCAGATTAATCCTTACCCACTAGGTTTTGATAACTTTTATTGCGATCCCCTCTTGCAAGCACATTATAAAACGCCTATCATCTTGACAAACTATATAGCAGCTGCGGCTAGAATATAAATTTATTGTACATCACACGCCACATGAACTAAACACCTTGCTCCTTCTCCAGTGGACGACGTGATTACATTTACTGGTTTACTGAACGCGTTCGTCAACATCCCCTTCCATGTGAAGCACGACAATACTTGTCTCTCTTTTGATGTCGATGTAATAATAATGGTAATAGAATATATTGTACCACAAATAACTTGTCCGTGGATTTAAGTAATGAGCGTTTCAATTAGCACATACAATGTGCGCTGTGCCAATACTCACTTCCGTCGACTTTAACGAAGACTTCATCGGTATGAAATCATCGAAACACTCTGTGAACTTATAAAGAGAATTCGAATTCGTCATACGAGTCTTGGCTGCTTAATGAGCACTGTTATTGGTAAAATGGCAGGCGATATGCGGATGAAGAATCCGAGGCCAACTGCATCATCGTCGCTTTGGGCCAAGGAAACTTATATATAATCTGAGCACAAACATTTCGGAAAAGAAATGTTTGATTTGAGTTTAACCGCTCTGAGCTCATTAAAGCACGTGCTTGGCATCATCAGCTGGAGGCTGCTTTGCAGCTTGTAACAACCTTCAATTATATAAGCAACAGTTGAAATGATAACAGCTGTTATCGGTTTTCTGTGAAAGGTTGTCAATAGGCTACTTGTCGTATGAGATAGTACGTCCTTATCCTTATTACATAATTCGCATCAGTCGCCGTCATATCCTCCGTCCAACCTTATATAAGCAAACACACCTCACCAAATAAACTTCTTGAACAACTTTCTAAATTGTATGTGTTCTAAATGAATAATGTATACCAGCTATGGCTAATGGAGCTGTTCGTCTTTACGCGCGCATGGCCTTGCTGTTTGCCGGCTGACATGCTGCACTGTTCTCTACATTGCAACCATGTAACTATCTTGCCACATTGAAAAATGAAAAGGACATCTGCACCTCAAGGAGGGGTTCGCAAACGTTTTACGGGTATCAGTAATCTCAAGGACCTGTAAAGGCCATGATATATTTGCATAAGTATAGGCAGCAGACTCACATCTATATTCTAGTTATTGCAAATCATGTCTCTGGCCAAAAGTAGCGTTAATCGGAAGCCGATTCTAATCATGCGACAAATGAGACACGTGTGTTATTACCTGCATGCAGAAATGTATATCAAATTTAGCAACCATTAAACTGGATATACACTTGTAGACTTGCAATCAACTGAAGATGTCACAACATCAATATTGGAAAGATAATAGTGAATTATATGTTGCCGAGTAAACTTAGGTTTTTGACGTCGGGAAATGAATTTAGTTAACTTACAAAACAATAATACGTCTACTGCTCCTGCCTAAACAATAATACGTCTATTACTGCTCCTGCCTAAACAATAATACGTCTATTACTGCTCCTGCCTGAACAATAATACGCCTATTACTGCTCCTGCCTGAACAATATTACGTCAATACTGCTCCTGCCTAAACAATAATACGTCTATTACTGCTCCTGCCTAAACAATAATACGTCTATTACTGCTCCTGCCTAAACAATAATACGTCTATCACTGCTCCTGCCTAAACAATAATACGTCTATTACTGCTCACTGCCTAAACAATAATACGTCTATTACTGCGCAAATCAATGAATGCCCTGCCCAGTACAATTTTCACCGCACAACTACCTCCGTCAGTAATCCTACGGCCAGTGTTATAAATACGTCTCGTGTAATGCGTTTAACCAACTATGAATGAATAGGCTGTTTATATCGAATCATTATATTGAATATGAGGTTACACAGATAAATCAAGTCAATGATCGAGTAATTTCCTATACTAAGTTTATCTTTGGTGCCGACGCTCGCAATCAACCTTCACCTATTGAAGGCGGATATAATCAATGACACTGCCGTGTTATATAATTGGTTCATACCCATTACGTCTATGGCCACATAATGACTATGTTTCAAAACCTACCCAAAATGATTGATTAAATGGTCATTCACCTCTCGCTTCAACGTAATATTTCGCGTAAATCTCCCGCACAATGCAACACCTTCATTTGGCAAAAGCACAATTTGTTATCATGGCGGCAGATAAACATTTCTAGTTTTTATATTGACGATTGACAAATAATCAGTGCCCATTCGGAAGATTAACAAGATGAACATCGTACCATAGCGTGATTAAGCAACAGTTCGGATAAGGAAAAACAATCTAGACTATGCATGCACGCGCTTGTACTTACAATAATTATTGTTCGATGTGTGTGCTTACAACCAGAAATAATGTATTACAATTAATCATACAATGTAAGACAGTTTGATCAACACCGCTTTATTTAATATCAAATCTTCTCATATGATACCATGTGTTTATAAGGACATTGGCACTTGTATCTTGCAAAGTAAACAAGAAAAGGCAACGAACTGATAAAATTTCGAGGCCAACTGTAATGTATTCTTGCAATAGTCCCAAGTATATATCTGTGCGCTATGAATCTGACAAAGTAAACAAAATAAAGGCAACCAACTGATAAAGAATTCGGGGCAAACTGTAATGTGTTCTTGCAATAATCCCAAATATATCTGCGTGCGCTCTGAAACTAGATCTCGTACTGAAAAGCTGGGCCGTAGCTGAAAGCTTCCCTTACGAATATTGGCGCTTAACATTTAACAGCGGAGCTTCAACAACCATAACAAATGTAATAGATTATTGCTCTCTCGCTCATTTGATGCTTTTCTTCTTTTACCAGCATATGTCTTCCAATTATCCGATATGTTATTTCGCGCTTGGCGATCACACAGGCGACGGGTACTCACGACACATTCGGAGTATTGATAGTAATGACCGTGGCCCAGTGTGTCTTAGATAGTCTGGATTTTTCATGGTTGATTATTGTGTAGTTGCTGTAAGTGTGTGACGCTCGTGTCATAGAACGACCGAGGTATGTTGTAGTTTTATTCAAATTTGAAGATTGATAAGGGATATTCGATGATCCTGAATGTCTCAGTGTCCGCTTTGGGGCTATCAATGTCGATATGGTCGGGTACATTCCAAGCATCTATGTTATGTACGTTATGTGTGGAATATCACACTTGTCGTTGTAATTGTTTCAAATTCTACATATTTGGATAACCCATTGTTTTGATCTTTTAAATATATCCTGGCGCTATGCGATTAAGTTGGCGTATCAAATTATCAGGTATGGTCCGATTGATCCCAATCCACTAGGAATGGGTTAATTTTATAGAGATCGTTGTGTCTCCTAGCAAGCACATAAAATGAAGGCCTATCATCTTCAATAGCACTTAAGCTGTATAGCAAATAGTTAACGGCTATACAAGAAACGGCTTGAATTAAAACACTCTCTTTATTGTACAGCAGTAGCACCAAAAAGGACTCCGCGTGAACATTAAACTTGGTTCCTTCTCCAGTGGATGACATGATTTCATTTATGGGTTCAGCGAACGCATTTATCACATCATAGACCGCCCGTAGTAATAACCACAAGATACCAGATCCTTCCATGTGGATAGGATAATGACAATAGAACAAAGCCTACCCACGATGTCCATTGGTCTCAATAGGTGATTGAAGTTTTCACCAACGCCTGTCTAATCAAACAATTTGTGCTTTGCACATGAGTTGTAATAAAAACGGAACATGAAACACAAATTGTTCATGATATTATCGATTTTATGGAAGGCAATATGCGGAGGAAGAATCCGCACCCAACTTTATCATAAACGGATTGTTCCAAATATATTTGTCTTTGTCTTATCAAATTGTGCCTAGTTAAGTAAGATGTTATCTGAACAGACGCTACAAGATCTGTTGTGTTCATTGCAAACATGTAACCATCCTTACACGCTTCAAAATGAAACGGATGCTTCCACCACAAAGAAGGGGGTACAAACCACTATGGGAGAATGTAAGTCCATGGTATATCTGCCAGCGTAGGCACAGTACACACGCGTCTGTAATCCAGCGATAATCAACCTCTTTAACAAAAATTGCAATGCTAATCCTATGAATAAATGAGACTCGTTTGTCACTCCAATATACATTAGGAAACATGCAATAGCCTGAAGGTTTCAAATTGAACACATGATCAAGACTTATAGCTGGTTATAAACCCCATGCAATCTCAGACCGTGTTATTGACTCTATTGGTAAAACAATCAACTGACGATGTCGCAACATTGGTATGGCATATGCCTCAGACAATATACCCCTGTTTCGTCACATAACATATTGAAGGGCTCTTATGTAAACAGCGTCGGAAAAAGGTTCGGACAGCACAACGCCAGCCCCCACCCACCCCCCCCCCGACCCCCCCCCCCCCCCACCCAACCACCCTACTCATTCGAGGGATGGTGTCATTGTTGCTCATTAAGTTAACGATTAGTTGATTATTGTGCCGTACATGATTTTCTTGATCTAATTTAAGTTAAGAATGGTGAAGTAGGGATTTCAAGCTCGTCTATATCATTGATGACGTATATTTTTACCATGGGCACCTTTTTCATATAAATATATAAAACATTGCAACCTTCACGCTTGGATTCGCAACATGCTATGAGCACTTAAACTACGCCAAATAAAGTTTAGATTCGACAGATCGTGGTTACCATGTTTTAGAAGCAGCAGCAGTTATTTTTTTGAATGTTTCATGCCTATGTTAATGATTTATCCCATCTAATACAATTGTAAACTATTATTATTGAAACACTGCATTAAGGACGTCGCACTATATTTGGCACGTCAGCGTCTGTGTTATTACAGAATAATTGGCTGCAATTATATATATTTGAAATATATGCATGTAGTTGGTATTATGGATGGAGTTAGCCAATATCATGTCGCGGTACTTGTGGATAAACAACTTCACACAACATCAATATAATAGTAGCTGTGCAAATGGCTAATCATACGCATGCAATTGAGCTTATTTCATACAAAAATAAAACAAAGCCTTATGTTGCATTGCAGGCACGGGCTTCCTTCATTGTCTCCGACTTAACTGCTGTTTGCTCCAACGATTGTATTGTACAGATTGATGTCCCCGTTTATGTCCAAGATAGCTATCAAACAGCCATATTTTGGTGGTATGCTGTGTAGCAAACATTGTATCAGGTCATTTCATCGATTGTTCTGTATTTTTTTAAATTTTCAAACCGTATTAGACTACGACGGCTCCTTATATATTCAGATCGATCCTCGATCCCTAGCTTATGCTAACTATCATTATGGTTTCTTTGGTAGAGCCTTACAACAAGGAAACCTTAAAGTACTACCACCCAATCTTGTCATGCAATATAAACTGTTTTGAAAACATAAATTAAAAGGTCAAAGTTGACGAGGCTATTTTTCTAAGATGAAAGCATGCAATTCATTTAATATAAACAACACTATGAAGGACTCTATACTGCAGCTGGAACAACTGCGGCTCGGGAGGACGCAATGATTTCATTTACCGGCTGAGCGAACGTATTCATCATATCATGGGTCACCCGAGGCATTAGTTTACCAATTACTTATGTTTGAAGCATGAGTACAACCTCTTCTTTCGCTGCCTGTGGCCTAATAATGGTTATGTTACAATGCTTTACCAAAATTACTGGATCATCATTTGTTTATAACTGATTACTTGGTATCATAACTGCATGCTTGAACAGCAATATTTTCAAATCAAGATTGCAGCACTGTGTTAAACCCGCTATGCAACACCATAATGTAGTGGGAGGTGCTGGTGACAGGTAACCGTCACTAGTTTTAATCATAAATGATGATTGAAAAGCAAACGGCGCGCATTCGAAGAATAAGAAGAATAAACATCCTACCCTGTATGGCAAATGTAGGCTATGCCTTTACGCACAAGTGCCAACCATAATAATGACATTATTGTTGTCAGAAATCGTGCAAACTTATATTGCACGTTAATCGTGTGACTGTTTGATGAGCATCGCATTATTGAATACAAAATTGTCATGTAAAATCTCAGTTTATTAACACACTGGTACATAAACTGGCAAAACTAACACTGTAACGGTCGTACCATAGTCAATGAAAGGCAACATTTGATGTTAAGTCCCAAATATATCTCTGTGTCTTATACTAGATCTAGTACAACAAAAGCTATCACGCGAGCATATCCTAGACTGGTACAAGATCACAGATTCAATGCAATCTTTTATATGAATTGAACCGCTCAGAGGCCATTGAGACTCCCGATCGGCAATATCAACGGGTAATTGATTTGCAGCATCGTTTTCAAAAATGTTAGCAGCAGAATAAATATTTGCATAAGCAATTGTCCTTCCGTCCAAATCGTAATTCGTGATAAATCAGATTTTTTATATCTAATAACACCTCATTCCAGTTTTCGATTAAAATCTGTCCATCTGCTTCCACTTATCCAATATGCTATATTGTGGCTTTCGACAGCTCCATTGGCGATGTGTACTTGCAACATATTCTGAGTACGGAAAGTAACGCTTAGTAACTGACAGGTCATGGTAACCATGGGGAAGTTACAACTATAGAGGCGTGTTAGCACTGCAACTTCTACAACATTTGATATTCTATGCTTATGGTCTTTCCCTTTCCGTACGAAAACGTTCCCATGATGATCAATTTAGATATTGAATCGTAGTATAGAACATTTGTGATTTGTTTGTGCTTTGTTTGATTGTTCAGGTACATAATATCAAGTTAGAGTTACATTATAACTGCCAATAATAAGTATATACCCCTGGAATTGTGAGCGCGTCATTTGGATAATGGACGGAGTTAGCCATATTGTGCTGGAACGGTAGGGAAGGATACCTGCAAAATACATTATTACAACAGTGACGCACTGGCACTCTTCCTAATTGAGAAACATCTGCTATGTTATTGGAAGCGTTTGTCTGTGCAAATAATGCGTTCAATTAACCTTCTCTATATTATACCTAAAGCTGATTGAATACATGAATAGTCATCAAGCAGTGATTGGAAGTCTGATTTCATTGTTAGGTCAATGCGCAACTTTTTATTTCCAGTTACGCAATGGCACCTTGTCTGAGAAATCTGTTTTGCCAATGAACGTATTAGTAACATCATATTTCCCAGTATCGCAGTCACTAACCAAATCCAAACACTGCTTTCCCAGCTTAGGTAATTATAAGTACTCCCCCTGTAATTGTGAACTCCCCCTTAGGTTTTTTCACGTGAGCATATTGAGAAGGAGATGGGTTTGGTTTCCAATTTGTGAAAGAGTGGGATTTGATCATAAAATGTTTTATAGACATAAGCTTTTACACCAATAAGCTTTTGACATTTGCGTTCTTCTTACACTAGTGCTAGTTGTAGTGTGTTAGACAAAGCTACCGCCAAAATTATGGAAACCATGGTATATATTTATTGAAGCAAATATGTTCCACATTTGACATAATGAATGATTATCACCAGGGTTTCTCTAATAACTATCCTAATTATTCAAGCTATGCTTTGGTTGGCAACATAAATGGGAAGCAGAAAAAATTCGCTAGTATCAAAAGATGACTTATGAATTACTTTTATGATTGAATGATGAATCTTACTTCCGAGAGAAAGCTGCACTTAACTGTGATCAAATAATTAACGCATGCCAAAGGCTTCTGCCTTATATAAAGGTACCGCTTGAGCACAAGTCACATGTGACTATATGGTCAGTAGACATTCTGACGCTTAATCCTATCACAGCAAAATCGTTTGTCAGTGGAGAGCTCAACCAATAGTAACCTTCGTGATCAGATTGTCATCAATTATATCGGAGAGCTCAAGCAGTTTAGTCCGTGATATGACCATACCTAATTAAATAATGAGTATATTATAAACTGTATCATGTTCGTTCTAACTCACAGATGTTGTTGGTGTAATCAGTAGTTTCGTCTTTTCTCACCCAAAAAACTTTCGTCTTTGTTGAAGCCTATCCTAGTTAGCGCGATAATGCAAATATGTCAAAGATTCCATTGTAATGGATCCCTTAAAACTCGGTAATCGACAAGCAATATAAAAAGGTCAAGTCCCTTATAATTGCAACTGGACACTCTCTTGCTATACGTTAAGCACGTGTGTGTCAATGGAACTCAGTCAAGTGGACCACTAATATTTGTTGTGCCCCAACACACAGATTTCCTAATCGTCTTTTTAACACAATCGAGGGAACGCCGCTGCGACTCATTGCGGGAGAGCGATTCTGAGAGTCTGGGTTTTTCATGGTTAATTTCTTGCGTAGTTGCTGTAAGTGTGTGACGCTCCTGTCGAAATACGACAAAGTTATTGTTTAATTAAAATTCACGATTGTTTATGGATGTTCGGTGATCATTTATGTCTCAGTGTTTGCTTTGGTGCTATCAATGTCGATAAGAGGTGGTCGGGTACATGCCAAGCATCTGTGATGTACGTTGACCTTATATATTGTCCACATGATCTTTATTGAATAATAAATGTCGAATGTCACACTTGTCGTTGGCATTGATTTATGTTCTAATTTTTTTTTGGATAGCCCATTGTTTTATGTTCTTAACTTTTGAATTACCCATTGTTTTGAATTTTTAAATATGTCCAGACGCTATGCGATAAAGTTGGCGTATCAAATTATCAGGTAAATGTCAGATCGATCCCAATCCACTAGGAATGGGTGATTTTGTTAGAGATTCTTGTATCTCCTAGCAAGCACATAAATTGAAGGCCTATCATCTTCAAAAGCACTAAAGCTGTTTTGCAAATAGTTAACGGCTATACAAGAGACGGCTAGAATTAATGCACTTTATTGTACAGCAGTAGCACCAAAAAGGACTCCGCATGAACATTAAACTTGGTTCCTTCTCCAGTGGATGACATGATTTCATTATTGGGTTCAGCGAACGCATTTATCACATCATAGACCGCCCGTAGTAATAACCACAAGATACCAGATCCTTCCATGTGGATGGCATAATGGCAATAGAACAAAGCCTACCCACGATGTCCATTGGTCTCAATAGGTGATTGAACTTTTTCACCAACGCCTGTCTAATCAAACAATTTGTGCTTTGAACTTTGTGCTGACTATAATGATATCTTCCTTCTAATACAAAAGAGCACAGCACAGTATTTTAAATCTCAGCTTGACAGATGAGATCGGAAGCACATGAGTTGTCATAAAACTGGAACAAGCAACACATGATCATGATATTATCGATTAAATTGAAGGCGATATACAGATGAAGAATAATTAACCAACTTTACCATTAACACAATGTTCCAAATATAGTTGTATCTGTATTATTAAACTGGGCCTAGTTAAGTAAGATATTATCTTAACAGACGCTACCAGATATGTTCTGTTCATTTCAAACGGGTAGGCAACTTTCCTCGCTGCAAATGATGGATGTCCCCACCACAAGGAAGGGTTCGCAAAACACATTGTCATATCATATAGTTGGTAATAAACCTCTTGCAATCTTACACCATGTCATTGACTTATTGATAAAACAATCATCTGACGATGTCGCAACATCGGAATTACATACATGATGCTAGATTATATGTTCCCGAATAAACTTTATTGACATCGAGTGTACATTGTATTGGAATAAAGATGAAATCCTAGATTACTTTTGCTTTGTTAGTAACTCGAGGTTCAAGGGTGACTATCGCACATGCAAAACAACAATGTCTAACTATATTGTCACTACAGCTGTAGATTACGTTTCCTTCTCTGTGAACCTTTCTTTGACTGGAGCAAAATTGAATCTACAAGCTTGTGTCTGGGGAATAGATCAGAATATAGATGAACTGCTAAACAGCTTGCGTGTCTCTGATGTTCAAAGAAATCAACCAGTAACCCCCTTCATGCGACCGATGGTGTAATTATTCATATATATATTTATATCATATATATATATATATATATATATATATATATATATATATATATATATATATATATATATATATATCTATATATATATATATATATATATATATATATATATATATATATATATATATATATGATATAACTATACATGAATAAATATACAGGTATATATACGTATATGTATGCATATATGTATACATATATATACACATATATATATATATATATATATATATATATATGTGTGTGTGTGTATATATGCACACACACACACACACATATATATATATATATATATATATATATATATATATATATATATATATATATATATATATATATATATATATATATATATATATAATATTCAATAGTTTTCTTCAGATTCATAAGCTAATAAGCCACTAGATGTGTATCATATACCACCTGTCCTATATGATATTTGAATCATTACCCACGACCCAAGCTCACAATTAACTAAGAAGACATAATTAATCACACTGCCCTGCTGTATGCAGCGAAATGAGGATAACAGTTTCAGCAGATATGCATCGAATCACTTCAAGTCATCGCTCCTGCGGGATTTAATTAAGTAATGAATAATAGAGTTGTGAATTGTAACTCGTCTTTACAGTTACTGGCCTACTTTTGGCCATGCGCACATGTCATGTTTGCCAGATCTGTATTGAACCATGTGACCTTGGCGCGGGAGTTTATAGCCTGTAATGAACACATAAACTCTACATAACTCGGACAGGTCGTGGTAACCATGCCTTTGCAGCAGCTGCAGTTGCATGCCTGTAATTCAACAAATACCCCACATGGAATCAAGTGTTTCATGCCCATCTTTGTGATCTTTCTTCCTTCAAACAACACCGTACCCATGACGGTCATTACTGGCTATAATATTGAATTATAGTAATAAAGATGCGGCGATAAGGTTGGCTATTTGTGCGCGTCATTGACCATATAATGCGATGTAATAAAGACGCGAATTCAGAGTACATTGCTGCATAATTACTAGCATTCATAAGTACATATTAGAGACTATGTGTGCGTATCATTTGGATAATGAATGATTGCTTATAAACAATAATGATCCATTCGATGGGAAACCAACGCGACAGTCACCCTGCGAGATTGCAAGCAGAGATGAAGAGACATGACACTATGATGCTGCTGGTTTCTGATGCTGGCGCTATGACGAAAGCTCATATGGAGATGCTCCTGCTGCTGATGCTGCAGCAGGTACGCGAATGACAGCCTCCAGACTGCAGCTTATCCTTGCCTCGTCGATGCTGTAGGAATATTACGCATGACAATGACAGATCGATGAGGTGCTGGGATAGAGTTTGACCTGCGCTGCATTTTGTAGCGACATATTGAGATTTATCAGTAAACGTTGATATGTATCGTCGATGTAGCCCTGTGATGTTATATATATATATGTATATATAAACTTTGCCACATGGTGACTAACTTAAGTAACCGATATGTTGCTTTTAAGTAAAAACTGCATTTCTTGGTGTGAGGTTTCATATCAAGCAAGTCTTCAATCACATGATATCGAGTATCAGAAATCTATCCAAGTGTTACCCAAGATAAGTAGTATAAACGAAGGTGATTTAACCGACGATGATCCTCGTGCTGAGAACGTCGTAACTTGGTATTCATGGTTTGAATCATACAACGCCATGCGCATTTTGTATTGTGACATGTATTTTTAGCTCGGTTCGGCTCACTTTGCCGCATGTCTGAAATGTTCAGACGGTATCCAATACATGTCACAAAAAGTTCAACAACGAATCGCATTTCAAGCAACGAAATACAATTCTCTCCGTGGGCATCTGCCTTTATTAGAATAATACATTTCCTCCGCATCAGATGAGTATAAAAACCCAAGGTTATCCAAAAATTTAAGACATTCTCTGAGGACTGGGTACGAACGTGATCTACGACCGACGACTTGGAACCAAAGGGATCCAACCAGAACACTAAAATGACACACGGCTTCCATGGCGACATCAAAGCAGCAATTTGTGTCGGTCCCAGGATGAGCATTTACAGTCTTTTATCGAATTATAACAGACGTCTACACGCGCTGATACGCTTTTAGATGAATTATGAATCATAAGACGAGACATTCCGATGCTAGCTTCAGGATAGATATTCTGGTGGCTTGTATGTTTTTTTCGTATATAGTTGCCGCCTTGAGGTGAAAACATTTCTGTGAATGTCACGTTGATATGCGTGGCACCACCTAGCAAGAACCCAGAAAACAAATAATTCTCCCAGCATCAGCTGTACGGTCCCGATAGGATGCGATGACGATAGAGATATGCATGATTCTTACGGCGCATGCGCAAACAGCTTGGTGGGTCGCGGTGAACCGTTAATACGCGTACCAAGTGACTGATGAACACCTTGACCAATCACCATGGTGATATATGATAATCATACCTTTGCATCGGGAGACTTCTAATAGGTCATTTCTATTCACCGACCCCCTCTTTCCATTGTTCTTCCGGTCAGCTCTCCAGGGGTAGCCAACGATGACATTGGTGTGACTAGATTAATGCATCAGAGACAATATACAGATACCAAATGGCCAAGACAAAGCCACATAAGTATATCATTGGTCGCGTCGTGTTCGTTTTTACATTGATTCCCTTGGTTATATGAGTAAGTATTATTTTGATATCCATCGGAAGCTTATAAAGCCAGGTGTTTACCACTGAGCAACCCTTGATAGTCTTATAAGCATCACAGCTTGCAGGAAGAGGTATTTGACCGCATAACACGTCAATGACCGTTACCAACATGGCCCGCCCACGGGATCCGAGTCCTAATTATTCCCTTCGCCATGACCGCCTTAATAGACGGGTGAACATAGGAGCTGCTCGTTCTTTGTTCTATCAAAATAGTCACCTGACGAGAGACAGGTAAATATTTCGCATCAGACATAATCCAGCGTTCTATCTGAGCTAACATGTTCCCCTAATGTCCCAGTGATTCGTTCCCCAAATCCTGCTATTCTATGAGTTCGTTTGGCTCGAATGTAGGTCCATGGATACGCGGATAAATATATTCAACAAAACTGTTTGTCCATCTCCTGGCTTACACTTGACAACGATATGCGGAAATTGATTTATTATCGGTTAGTAACAAGTCTCACACATCGATCGGCGGCTCCAGGATAAATTGACCAATGTGCATTGTTCTATATGAGCAGCCTGTTTGCATAAAGGCTATTCCCAGAATCGTTTCATTGTGTGAACTTCACTACTTATTAGTAGTTCAGAGAGTAAGCATGTGGGATCGAACAGCTGGTTTGTGTGCCTAACATCGAGGAGTTAACACGGCCGTAAGACAGCGTACAGAGTCAATACCACGATTTCTACTGACGATTATCGGTACCGCCGACGTGTTGCGTACCGAGTGAGATTGGAAGTTAGTGAAGCTCACGAGTTCTACAAGCGACTAGCCTGGAAATCTTCATGTTGAATCCTCTGTCGAATGCGTATGATTCACGATGAGAAAAAATATGAGTTGAATGAGGCCGTTGGGTAGAGCAACACCTTGGCTGAAGGGGAGATTGCTATCAAGCGGCAAAAAGAATACGCGTCAAACAAGGAATCATAAAACTACGTATTGATGAACAGTGAGCGTAGCCTAAAGCCTGAATGATGCGAGACTCGCAATTAATATGCTAAGATCGCTTCATGTTGCAAGGAACGCCTATACATTATCTATCGTGCCATGACTGTTAGGAACTTGGTGTGGTGTGCACGCCCTCTTGAATGGGAGTCTAGCTGTCGTAACGTTTGAGGTCTGTAAAATACCCGCGCTTCTTGGTCATGAATATGCATGAGTAACTTTCATATCGAGTCTATTTTGATTCCCGTCAAAAATAAATTTGAGGCGATTGATGTCCTGTGTGATGAGTTCACGAATGGCCTTGTCATGTTGAGGGTTGAATACTGCCGACTTGTATAGTCCCTATGTCTGCTCATAATGCTCCCTATCTTCACTCACTATAGTCCCTATCTTCGCTCACTATAGTCCCTATCTTCGCTCACTATAGTCCCTATGTTTGCTCATGATACTCCTTATCTTCACTCACTATAGTCCCTATCTTCACTCACTATAGTCCCTATCTTCGCTCACTATAGTCCCTATGTTTGCTCATGATACTCCTTATCTTCACTCACTATAGTACCTATCTTCGCTCACTATAGTCCCTCTCTTCGCTCACTATAGTCCCTATGTTTGCTCATGATACTCCTTATCTTCAATCACTATAGTCCCTATTTTCGCTCACTATAGTCCATATTTTCGCCTGCTATAGGCCCTGTATTTTCTTGCAATGAACATTATGTACGCTCATTTTAGGTCCCATGAACGCTCACTATCGGTTCTAATTCACTCACTATGCACCCTCTGTTCGCTCGCTATACACTCTCTGTTCGCTCGCTATACACCCTATGTTCGCTCGCTATAGTTCCTGTTTTCATGTGATCTTATCATTGCCAATTCTTCACAGAACCAAGCTGTAATTATCGAGGAACAGGCGATTTACATCTGACAAACAAGTCATATTCGTGTACATCAAATACACTATGATTCATATGAAACTGACAACCAACTATAAGATCTTAGGGTATATACAATATGGAGTACTTTGCTCACGAAAGCCCGACAGTGCGGTTCATGCTATGAAACATTAGGTTGAAAACAAACCAGGCATAATTAGAACGAATTCGCCTGACAGATAGAAATGATTCGGTAGCCAGCGAACGGAAATCTCGTCGTAGTCGATTCCTTTTATACGGGGATAATTCGACCCCGTCCTTTTATCATGTTCTGATGTAGCACTTCCGCTTTCGTGCTTCGACTGCAGGAGGCATTGTTATGGCCGAGTCGCTCCCGTGTCTATCGCGGTTTCCTGATATCTACTCCCTGTAGTAAATGCCCCCTAATTTCAACCTGCGAAATAAAGACAACGCCTGCCGGACATTTTATTTCTGTTACGCAAGTCAACTCCAAATAAGAACACCGGCGATAACTTTTACGGATTATCGAAACATTTGCAACATAGCAACCGCATTGAGGGAGATTTTGATATAAAATTATGATTATCGATCGTCTAAGAGCAATGCTTTGGCTGACTCACTCTGTCCAACATAGAGACAGTCATTACATAATCTCGTCCTGCGACTTCATTTTATTGGACACCCTAAGACTCCACGCCGTGTAGCTTTATTCGTCACTGATGAGAATATTCATGCTACATTAGAGAGTAACTGGGCCGCTAAGACACCCGCGTAATCAACCTAATTCGACTACATTCGCGCCTATCATTTTTGGAGAATAGAGTGGGCGTTGTCCTGGCTAGAACAATAACAAATAATAAAGCGCGATTGTTGACCCAAGACATGAAAGTGATATCACAAGAAGGCACGTCTAGCAGAAACTTGATAAAGGGTCGAGTTGAGTAGGCCGTGGGGAGATGGCAGCGAGAGCTGCTGAGGACAAGGTACCGCGAGTGGGGTAAAAGGTGGTGGGGCGGGGCGTGATGGCCAGCACGGAGAGCGAATGTTGGATATGCTTTGGAGAAAGACTTGGTGGTGTAGAGCAGGGTGACCTATGGGGGTTGTAAGCGCTGACAAGAGGTTGGCTTCAAGACCCATAAAGAGACAAGAGCCGACGATCTAGACAGCGCCCCAAGCGTGTGCTAACAAGGTAATTTGTCTCATTACATAGCGGGACTTGTCAGAAGCTGGCAGCAGCTTGCCCTGATGTTACAGCGGGGATACAGCAGCTGGCCGCTACCTGCTGGCTCTCTTAGTCACAAATGAAGAACTATTCATCTCTGATTTCGGTATCCGCGTTGGTTTTTGCCACCTCGGACGCATTACGTTCGATTGTCGCACCTGAGCCTTTGCTCGCTCTATTCTGCCCAGCGTTGCTGAGCTCCGTTACCTGTGGATATCACAGCAGCCTAAGCCTTGTTGAACGCATTTCATAGAGACGTTATAGAGCGTATCCCTCGAGCAGTGTTTGGTCGACAGCGACTGAGCGTCTTCTTGCCTCCTTCTTTAGCGCTCTCACTTCTCTCCTCAGCCTCCTCGTTTCCATCTACAGCAAACAGCCTCCCGGCAAGCACGGGAAGAGTTGACTCACAATCAATGAGGCACGGGGGTGGGGTGCGGGGGAGTGGGGAAATGGGGGAGTTGGGGCACTGCATCGGTAGCAACAGCAACAGCAAGTGGAGGTAGACCGGTCATGGCTACCATTAGCGGCAGCTGAGTGGTCTTTTATTGGCACCGAACGCCAGCTCAACTCCATAAGAACCTGTGCGCGACAGGAGTCCCCCATGCAAATCGCCAGCAGATGACTTCCAGCCGACCACCTGGATGCTACATTCAAGAAGAGACAGCTTCTCTCAGACTCCTAGAAGCAACCATCTGCAAGGCTCGGGTTGTATGCGACTGAATTATAGCAACAGCAGTTATGAAAAAAAGGGGGCTGTCTGGAACAATCGTGAAAGGATCTTGTGAAATTATATTACTTCGATCTCTCTGAACTAGTAGACATTATTGGATGCCATTGCTGTCTTTAGTTGCGGATTAACAGTGCACGGAATAAACCGATCATCACGTTTTTTGTTCGATTTATCGGGTGAGGCTATGACAATATCTGACAAACTTTATTCACAAACTTTCTGCAAAGTAAACCTATTTACTACGAACAGGAGTACTGTTGCAAGGGGACTACGTCTATTTTAATGCAATATCCTCCCAGACCTTGCCACGGATTGGGATTTTTTTGTGAGCCAGCAATTCGCATGGACACAAAATCATATTTTATGACATGGCTTGCAAATGACTTATTGAACCAAGCCGGGTCCTCAGCGGGCCCGACTAATGCTCCGATTAGGCGGGCGTCGCCTGCAGTCTGATAGATTCCACGCTGCGACGGAGGACAATTTCGATCCTATGTCCTCATTGAAATAAACACCTGAATATATCAAGCCGCGTCGAGGGCACTGCAGTGGCAGACTGCGTGAGGCCAACTGTACATTACACGGCTGGTGAATATGGAGACTTCCGGTCATAATGGCAGACTCTATGCCTCCACCCCACCGTTGGTCTATCTCTGCCTCCACCTCACCAGCCTACTGGTCAGCGTAGGTAAGTGAAGCACTTTACTTCAATGATCTCTGACTACTTGGTGTTACCGCGCCATGGTAATGGAGAGAGTCAAATAAATTAAATCACACTTGAGTGTGATGAAGTCATAGTGGCATTGGTCAGGCTGTTCTTTACTTAGATTTGGTGCCGGGCTGGCTCACACCATCCCTTGCCCTATTTATATGTATATATATATAGATATAGAGAGAGAGAGAGAGAGAGAGAGAGAGAGAGATATAGAGAGAGATAGAGAGAGAGAGAGAGAGAGAGAGAGAGAGATATAGAGAGAGAGAGAGAGAGATAGATAGAGATAGAGAGAGAGAAAGATATAGAGATAGAGAGGGTAGAGAGATATGCATATATAGAGGAATAGAGAGATATATAGATATATATATATATATATATAGATATATATATATATATATATATATATATATATATATATATATATATATATATATATATATATATATATATATATATATATATATATATATATATATATATATATATATATATATATATACGCTACCACTTTGTCTATATCTATATACTCTCTCTCTATCTCTATATATATCTCTATCTCTCTATATATCTCTGCTGCTTCTCTCTCTCTCTCTCTCTATCTTAATCCCCTTTCAAACCATCAACACAATCATTTCTCTGAGCTAAATTGCATTGGCGGTTAGACACAAGTGTCATAACAACAGTTGCAATGCTTGTACGCTTCCTTTCTACCACAAGGTCTCTTGTAAT
Source organism: Urechis unicinctus (assembly GCA_034190875.2). Lineage (NCBI taxonomy): Eukaryota > Metazoa > Annelida > Polychaeta > Xenopneusta > Urechidae > Urechis > Urechis unicinctus. The sequence goes on along the minus strand of CM067350.1, from coordinate 17,064,659 downwards.
TGGATTAACTGATCATAACTCACCTCATCATACAAACACATCACAGCTAAATCCGGGCCCGAAAATAGATCGTATCAGTAAATTAATCCAGTCGAGATGTGTGTTTGTTGTAGCTAATTGCACAGCTGAGACACTGGAGATTTGTTCTGGTGGCTTCACGTCCAATAGAGATGTCAGATTATCAGAGGGAAGTGTATATTGCATTTGGTTGCTCACAAGTCAGCTGCAGAATCCCTGAGCATCAGCCCAAAGCAGAGCTGCTTTGTAGCAACTTGACTCCACGCACCATTCTTGCATAGAATGGGTGTTTGTTTTTATTCTGACTGGAAACTATCATTCTGTTTAATAATTGAACATTCGAAATTAGTCAGATCGTTTTGGTTTGGGCCTGACAATATCTGCCTCAATTATGACAACATTTTAATGACGTCGTGGTATTTGTGGACAGTTGTCGTTGAGTAGTTATCAGAAACGGTCAATCGCGCTTAATCATCTTCTTTCTTCATACCTTGTACCTGGTTGCCTCCAACACCTGACAAGAGCTCTCTATACCCGACTTACTAGACGGACATCTTGATCATTGAGACGTCGTATCGCTGATACTCTGTGACAAGGTTAACACCGCTACCCAGCACGCCCATTTACTCCACCCCCTCCCACGCACCCACTCCCGCCAACCCCACCTGTCAGCAAACCATGCTATCTGAATAAGTGGTACCACCCCCTTGCTAGAAGGTAGGATTAAGAAAAGACAGAGTTCTTTGTGAGACATTGATTTGATGAGGGTGTCTTGGACATGGAATCAATGAAGACGAGGACAGTGAAAGCGATCACTCAAGTGCGCTAAGACTTACCACTCATCTTTAACGGCTTGCCCCACAGCACAGCACACCCCGCCACCCCGCACATTCATCTAGCCCCAGGCCGTGCGCACTCTGATGATACCAAAATGTGAAAAAAAAATGGCGAAAAGCAGTATGGGAATTAAATTTGTTAGAGATTGTGTCGCATTGATGATGATTTTCCCCGACAATTGCTCTTAAACCATCTGTCTTATTGTTCTGTAAGATGCCACAAAAGACCAATCTGTTCCGTACTGCGGATATCTATGACATGGGGTTTGCTTTCTATTAATGCGATAGGAGAGCGTCATTGTTCTTCTTCCCACTAATGCACCTGACATAATTGATTAATGTTCCCAAGTTGCTCAACCTAGTGATCTACCTATATAATCAGTCAGTCATTGTAGTCATCTTGCTTGTAAGCATTATCAACGTTACCAACAACAGCTGCATCATCATCATCATCATCATCATCATAATCATCACAATCATTATCGTCATCAACAACAACATTATCAACAACAGCTGCATCATCATCACATCATCATTATCATCATCATCTTCACCATCATCATCATCATTATCAACACCAATAACATCATCATCGTCGTTAACATCGCCATCATCATCACCATTACCAAAAGCAACAACTACATAACCAGTATCACAGCTGTTGTCATTCGCCTAATTATTTACATTGATAATTAGCTGACAACAACAACACGGCCCTCTCCTTCTCTCTCTTCTACCAAACATTAACCTGCCAAAAAAAACCACTAAGGCCAATCAGTCAGAATAATCCCAAGTACCAGCCTGTCTCCATCCCGAACCGCTACCTCATCCTCAGACGCTATGGTGCACCCAAACACTGCCATTCCCTATCCTTTTGAAAAACATATACTTCATCATAAGCTATTCCAACCTCCTACACGCCATGTATCCAAAAATTCCCCTGCCTCTTCATCGGTTGATATTCCCAACCCAAGTCTGCCCTTCACCATCTGTGCCCCATTCGTAACATTACTTCATCACGACAACCTTCTCCTCCACTCCGTATCAGGGCTTCCGTTAAACTCCGGTGACGCAATCAATTCTAAGATCAACTGTTAATAGTTTCTTCCTCTCATTGACTCTCGTGGACGTGCTGGTTTCTTTAGAAAGCTGATGGTTCGCGTCCCAGGCATTCTGTTGCTGCTCTTCACGTCGCTCCGCAAGGCACGTCCATATTTGTAGGTCTGTGTTTGTTCAATGGACCAGCCGACTGTTCCCTCAAACACCGGCTGTGGGTTAAAAAAAACCCAGTTGGGCCCCAAGTTGAAATAGCTTTGTTCACGTATTGCAGCTTTGCGTCCGAACGCGCTCTGATCAGCTGATATGATCGTTGACCCGAGACAAATAGCGCCCACTTGGTTTATGAGTGACACCCAGTTCTGCGTGAAGGGACAATTAGCACACAGTGTTTCTGATTACACAATCAATCAACGCGAGGAGGGAAATGAAAAGGTGGTTTCCTTCTTGAGTCGCGGAGTCATTAGAGGACGAAGTGGGTTGCTGAAGAAAATGGGCTAATTCTCAGCGTTAGCCGGGTTCGAGATGCCAATCTCTTCTCAAGTTGTGTACTTTAAATGTGACGCTTAGTTCCCTGAGAACCCGCGAAGTGAGGACCCATCTAATTGCATGATGTGTTGCAGACGTAATGTTGAGGAGAACGAGGAAATCAGGTAATGCGGAATCGTGCGAAACAGATTATATGACAACCATAGCAGGCAGCATATTTGGAACTCTCGGGCGCAGTCTTAGGTCTCTGTTTTTTATAACTCCGCTGTCCGTATGTTTCATATCTCTACTGCCTGAACGCGTATATATATATATATACATATATATATATATATATATATATATATATATATATATATATATATATATATATATATATATATATATATATATATATATATATATATATATATATATATATATATATATATATATATATATATATATATATATATCGGCTGTACGTAAGCTTTCCATTTCGTATGAACGTTCGTTAAATATTTCGGGTGGTATGATTAATGAATGTTTGGCGACCGCCTATTCAGTAAGGGCGATAAGGTTCGACAAGGGATGACAAGCAAACGAAATGCCACATGAAAGATGCGATAAATGATATTACTAGGTGAGCGGGTGCGAGGTAAGGGATGAGTTATTCAGACATCTCTGGTTGACGTCGCTTTCACCGACGTGTTGATATCGCGCGGTGATGGATGAGGATGGTATGGCGATGTCTCACCAGCGCTAAGAGCCATTGCCAATACGATGCCCCGACCGGGTTGCGAACCCCCAACCGCTAAGACGAGTCACAGAATTGGGGCTCTCTGTGAGAGGTGGCCAGATCAAAGGTAGCTCAGTGAGAGATCAGTTTTAGATGTCACTGTGAGAGGGAGCTTGATTAAAGATGGCTTGCTGAGAGAGAATCAGTTTCAGATGGTTCATTGCGAAGGAACTCGGAGAGAAGTAACGGCAATGAAACTAGTAATGAGTTGTGTGTGTGTGCGGGGGGGGGGGGGGGGCAGTGGGGGGTGCAGAAATGAAATGCATGGCTTGCCATCATTGGTTTTCGTACGTAGACGCACCTATACAATGAAACATTGTTCGTCACAAAACCTTTTGGATATTGGTTGCGGTGCGAATGGGAGAGAGCTAGCAACCCGGGTATAAAAATGACACGGCTCAAATGTGCAGGCTAGGTTATCGCGCGAAGGATGCTACCGATTGATTAGATCAAAGTTTCGGACAGTACAGGGCAGCACTTTATTCCTGAACCTGCCATGCCCATGTAGGCTGCACACGCTGGTGATTGCCAAGTGGCGTGACACGGACTCTTCTGGGAACACTCCCTAGAGGCGATTCTATTTGTCATGAGGCACAAAACGCCGCGGCATCGCGTGGGGGAGGTCATCTCTAACGCTCCTGTTGTAGGGTCAGCGCACTGGCAAAACAAGACATTCTAAGACCTCTTTATTGTAGCGATATTGAGCGTAGAAGGAAGCCACAAGCGCTAGCGTGTCAGTTCCGTGACGCTGGTCGGCGCGCGACCGTAAATATCCCGTTACGGCTTTTGGAAATGTACGTCTCACATCTGAATAGCTGCATATTTCCATATACTATGTGTTTATCTGGGGGTGGGCATAATGGATGACAGTTTCATAAGTTGTCACAATGGCTTTCTCTAGAATTGCCCTTTATCTCGTAGATATGGATTACTCGGATAATGTGGTGTGCTGCCCCGATTTTAGGAACACATCATAACCGCATTTGTCTTTTCCTTGTCCTGGCACTGTTCAGGGCTGTGCTGGTTATAAGTTAAGGAAATAACTGGTTATATAGCATGGCAATAACGCGAATAATCTGACAGGTTTGTTAACAGAACGAGTCCTCAAACAAACAGGTAGAGGGTCATAACGTCTTCTTTATTAAATAACGGCATTTGATTCAGTTATCGGATGAATAAAGCCTGGTGTTTGAGTGGTTCGACGGGGCGTTTCTTCGGTGAAACACTGTGTTTCTTGTGGGTAGCCAATTGCATTGACCAGACCATGTACATGTTTACAAAATGCCATTAGAACGCTTTTGCAAGATTTACTCACGATTGACTATGACACGACATGGACGACGAATGTCATATGCTGAGGCGGCAATAATCGCTGCTTGGGGTGGGGGGGGGGGGGGGGGGGGGTGGGGGGTGACATTGATTCATATTCCAAACGCATCATTTATCAATCACGGCAAAGTAATATGTTTTCTCAAGGATTTGTAATCGGTTCGAAATCTACCGTTAAGATGTTCTATAGTTGTACCACATAAACAACATCTGTTGTATAGTTGGACTGTATATACCAACTATCTGTCGTAAAGTTGAACCAAATATACCAACCACCTGTACCACATATTCTGACCACGTTTTGTATAATTGTACCACATATACCTACCATCTGTACTGTAGTTGTACCACATATACCTACCATCTGCACTGTAGTTGTACCACATATTCAAACCATCTGTTGTATAGTTGTACCACATATACCTACCACCTATACTATTGTTGTACCACATATATCAACCACCTGTACTGTAGTTGTACCACATATACCGACCACCTGTTGTATGATTGTACCACATATACCTACCATCTGTACTGTAGGTGTACCACACATACCAACCACCTGTACTATAGTTGTAGCACATATACCGACCACCTGTTATATAGTTTTACCACATATACCTACCACCTGTACAGTAGTTGTACCACATATACCGACCACTTGTATAGTTGTGCCACATATCCCGACCACCTGTTATATAGTTTTACCACATATACCTACCACCTGTACAGTAGTTGTACCACATATACCGACCACTTGTATAGTTGTGCCACATATCCCGACCACCTGTTATATAGTTGTACCACATATACCTACCATCTGTACTGTAGTTGTACCACATATACCGACCACCTGTTGTATAATTGTACCACATATACCAACCACCTGTACTATGGTTGTACCACATATACCGACCACCTGTTATATAGTTGTACTACATATACCTATCACTTATACTATAATTGTACCACATATACCGACCACCTGTTATATAGTTGTACCACATATACCCACCGCCTGTACTATAGTTGTACCACATATACCTACCACCTGTTATATAGTTGTACCACATATACCTACCATGTCCCATGTGTCATAGAATCGAGGATTACCTGAACCTTTTCTACTATACATCTGTTCAATAGCGTTACTTCTTGCACGGCAGAGCCCCGTGAATTCGATATCGGTTCCATTCCTCACATTATACGCCTCGCCCTTTTGCCGCATAGACGCAGCTGTCTCGTCTTCCTACCATTTTCGATATTGCTTGCACGAATGTCGTTCTTTTGTTTTGCAGTGATCGCATTTCTTATATACGTTCACCAGTACAGTGCCAATTTGAGGCATTCCATACTGCTTGGGACTCAACATAGCCGCTAGGGGGCGCGAATGGAGATCAATGGGCGCTGTTAATGCGTTCTCATCGAACAAATGTTCGGCCGACCTTCCTTATATGAATAAATGGAATAATGATCCGTAGCCCTGTTTTAGCCGCCATAAACATGCCCGTTGATTCGACTGAATCCCCGAACACAGCGACCATCCCCACAATAACGAAACCTGCCAACAAGTCGCCAGAGCGCCGAGCATTTCGAACGGAGAACGGACCAGTAATCGGATATGACGTGTTCTTCCTTCTGGGGACGGAGACTTCTTTAAGGCTGATGGGAAATCGATGATTTGAAAAAGTCCTGGTGACATTGGAGGCGAAGTGAGGTTGTGAAGGACGATGGTGATCGTGGCCGGGGGAGGTCTGGTGGGGGGGGGGGGGGGGGGGGGGGAGGGGGGGGGATTTGGTTGGAAGAGAATGTGAGTTGAAGAGCAAGCAGCGCTGTCAACGTCACACGGCACCAGGTGCCCTGTTTCATTGACAAATTAACCAAGGGTGCGCCTGACAGCTGCTGAATTTCTATTAATGTCTGAGTGTGTGATTCTTTTACCCTCATCAACCTACATATTGGAGACTTCCAACCACCTCACGCGCAGCACAACTTCAACCATCATCCAAAGCCTTAATCCATCAGCATGCGCCCTTGGCGACATTGCCCAAGCACTTCATACTTCGTAATTGACCCGAACAATTCCTTCGAGGAAACATATTGACAGAGCGCAGTTGCCAGTTACAGCGTTGACACTGACCGAGCCGAGTAAGGTTACCGCATACTGTAGTTAGGTAAAGACAAACCCCTTTGTGGCACCAGTCCCGGCAATTATATGTCTTCCTATTCGTCACCTACTCAAGTAAACAATAAAAACGCCCCAGGGCGCAGTCTAATTTAGCGGGAATTGTCGTCGAGCTATGACTTGGCTTGTCTGTCTGTGCATGCAGTATGTATGACGTGCTTTGACGCATTGGCTTTATGATGGCCCTATGTGGGGTAGAACCAGAATGGCTTGTATGACGTTTATTGCAAAGCACTTCTTTGACGAGAGTTCCTCATGCCAGCATTCTCGCTATCCAATTAAAGCCGCGCCTCCCCTGCCTCGGTTGTCAATGAGAATTTTACCTTGACTGATGGCGTGCAGTCAACGGATTAATGACCATTGATAAAATATAGCCTAAACGCCGACTAGTCAATTGAATGCAGCGTCGCCCACGTTTATAATGCCCAGACAGTGAGAGAGAGAGAGAAAAAAACTCTTTCTAATTAATTTTGATATAAAGGTTTGAATAAAACTATGTATTGATGTGGATTCGTGATACTGTACCTCTGCATCGACTCTTTATTTTTAACCACCACAGGTGTACATCAAACCGCTGATCAAAGGTCAGCGCCTGCCTGGGAATGCAGATTTGTGAGAGCCTTGTCGGCAGGTAGCAATTAACCTAATGGGTGCATTTGTTTCTTTGTTGATTTGGTGCTCAGTAGTTACCTGAGCGGCTTACCCAAACTCTCACCTGAGAGTCCACCTTACACAATGTCAAACAAACCCGGTGCGTTGACACCGCTTGAGGCTGGGAACACACTGATGGGACCTAGATGCTTGTACATAGATGGTCATGTTGACCTAAGACAGCGTTCTTCTTAAAGGGATTAATTTACCAATACCGCTTTGGCATAACTCATCTTATCTCCCCGCTCCATCTCTCGCAATGACCTGTAATGCAGCAGTATTCAAACGATTTTCCCTCTTTCACATTCGTTAAATACATGCTTACGAGCAGCTTAGGGGGTGTATTACAAATAATCCATTATAAGTGTTGGTCAATAATATCAGGCGCTGTCTGCATCTCAACGCTGGCTGAGAACGGTTGGCTCTGCTAGCAATAATGGCAGCGGAGTGAGATTTGAGCTGCACTCGGCCCTCTTCACCTCCCCTACCCACCCATACACCTACCGCCCCCACCCTCCCACCATACCGACGATATTATCGTATTAGATATGATAGCCGTGGGGGGTCAGTTGCAGGACACATCCGCATGATTTCAGACACATGTCACGGCATATTATTCTCCAGTTGTTTGTGACGGAGAACCATTGACTGAGTTAGAACTACTCTGTAAATACGAGTATTGAGGGTGAGGATGACTTGAAGGGGAATATTATTGCAAGCGAGGGGCTCGGTATGCCCTTGGGGATATGTCATTCACGCTGGTGGGCTTTATCATAACACAACACTTCACCTTTATCGAATGATCGTTGAATTATCATTGCGCTCTAAAGTAAGAGCGCTCCGGTCTGCGCGCGCAACGTGATTCGAACTCAATGGGAATATCATTACCGTAAATCACTGCCGTCGAACAGCGATTCAGTGCCTCAAATGTGATATGATTCAGCTTCACTTTTAAAGTATTCTTCATGTCGGAATAGAGAAACGTATAATTGATCAAAGCGAGAAAGATTCCAGCACCCTGAAGTCATCGTGCGAGTCGACGGCCGTGACCTCTAAAGAGTTAGACGACCTTGACATCGATTCATTACATGATATTCCATTACATTACTTCACATTAAGCAAACATGAAATAAATCATTTCCTATATCTTATTCATGACCTGCCTTTCAGCTACAATTAATGACACCCCACAGTTTTCGGGGGCGATGCAGTGCAATCAGAGGCGTGCGTGTTTTGAGTATGACGGGACACAGTTATATAGGGTACTACGTCATGCAAACCAGATGGGGATTTTAAATATCAATGAACAGGGATAAATATTCAAATTGACCACAGGTGCATTTCATCACAAATTGTTGCGAAAACAAACTTCATGGACCGATTCCCTTCTATTTATGGAAATGTTATCGGTGACCTCTGCTGTTGTAAAAGTCGCCTTGTTCGACTTTTATTTTGTTTTGAAGGGACGCGAATGTTAGCTCATAAATGCCACATGGTAGGCGCTACTACACATCCGTAGCAGAAAACGGGTGCAGTTTGAACGGTAATACCAGAATATGATGTAATTGTGCATGCGAAGTGACTGGCCCCTCATTTGCATATTTTTGTAAACCATATTCTGAGGCTGTTGTCAAAACACCAATAAGTAGGGAAAAAGGGAAACAGAATAAAATTTGAACCTGCCACCGAAAAAATGCATCTTATATTGGTCATCTGCATCACCTCCTTTGGTCCACGTGTGACCCTTTATCTAGGTCGTCTTACCGTCACTGTGTGTTTCATGCTTGCCACCTCAGGCGTTTTGCCTTCGGGTTATTATTGAACAGACCCGCGTCAGTGTTGGACCACAACCCACGTGAGACAGCAGCGCTTTCCTCTCCAATAGCGTCAAAGAAATAGCTTGCTTTGTTGATGATGAGTACACTAGCTGTACCCGCCGGAGTTCGGTAGCATTTCAGAAGGCGAGATGAAATGAGTGGAAGTTATATGATGCGTACGATAGCAGGTTTATGTGTAGCGAATAGTGAAGGCTCGCGCGTTCCTCCACTTGCCCGTCCCCACTCAGACCTTACCAGTAGTGCACGGCCACAATGCTCCGCCGTTCATCATGCAAAGGGGGTCAATATTATCCGGTATCATATGTGAATTAGCGATAGCCTCCGATTGCTGGGTAGATAGCGGGAAATGTGTGGGCATTACGACAGACACTGGGGCAGTAGCCTCAGATTAAGGGAGAAGATTCCTTCAACTGATAGAGAAGACGCATGAGCAGTGCGTATTGGCAGCCCATGATGCTGGCGAGTCGCTTGCCATTCGCCCAGCCTCCCTGCCTAGCCACAAAACATCGCAGATTAATATAGAGACCCGATTATGATTAATGCAATTGGCGATTGCCATCTATTGGATTTTGTTCTGGCGACCCTCATATAATTATCGCAGCTCAGTGGAACAACGTATATTGTTTTTTGTGAAGTACACAAACAGATAAATCTCTACAAACATCAAAGTCGGTGCATGGATTATTATGTGTTTTGCAAAAGACTTATGTTGATTATGCCGAAGACGCTCTGGTTTGGATCTCAAAGGTCTGGCTGTGTTGCTTTGCGGCCGGATGTCAGGGCACCTGATATGTGGACCAATCAGCCATGCAAATGGACCATCTGTTGGCACATCGAATAAATTACCCCCTTAAACAGGCCGACACACGTGTAACAAGCCCTCGCCGGCCACCCGAGTCCAAATTGATACCCTCTATATTCAATAAAGCCCGAAGCGAGCAGCGAAGAGGAAGGGGGCTGCTAAATTGAATTGAATACGAGGAAGGGAATGATTAATCAAAGGAGTTCTGCTGGTTTGATCTCTAGTAGTCCGCCAACGTATCCCTACGCCGCTGCACTTCTTTTTCCCCATCTTGGCTCCTTCCAGGTGTTTGCCGCTCCAGCGCTCGCGGGTTCTGTCCGGCCGATAAACACCAAGGTTGATAAGACACGCTGAGGGACAGGAGGTGCTAGATCACTTTAAGGCGACATGGCCGCGCTGTCATGACGTCACTGGCGCGAATATTGGGCTCCAATACTGCGCCACAACACTACTGGCACTCGTAAGTTTACAGGCGTTATAGACCGGCGTCGCGTCATCAAATTATGTACAATTGCATCTAGTCATCCAACTTTAGTGCATTGACGCCGCGATAAACCAATTCATCGCGATCGCCTTTTGCATGGAATCGATCAACGAAATCAGGGAAAGCCATATATGTATGGCCGTATCCTGAACGAATGGAAAAACATCCCATTTTATTGCAGATTACAAGACCTGTATAAAATAGTATCTGCAATTGACGTCATGGATATTTGACGACATAAACGATATCAGTCGAGATGCCCCGTCCTTAATGCGATGTGCGCAAGGTTATTAATATGAAGCTATAGTTAACTTGGCTGGTTCTTGGCCGGAGGTTCAAGTGAAATACCACAATAATCTAACGGAATGGTGCAAAATGATTTGATTGGGCTCAGAGTCGTGTCAAATTATCATGATTCAATTAAAAGACCTGCTTTCTCATCTCTAGCATCGGGGGACGCGTCAGTCGAGGTAATGACGTCCTCCTCCTCGCATCTCTGGCGGGTCTGGGAGAAGGCATTTATCTAAGTAGATGCTTTAAACGTCGCCATATACAAGATTGAACCTATTTTCGTTCAATAGCTTAGAAACACTGAACAATAATCAGTCCCAACTCCACCGTGTAGGCCAGGGATATTGTGGACGGTAAACGTAGCTTATCATAATCGATAGTCATATAAATCTACTTCACTTTACATTTGACATTCAGTGGACCGCGGGGAATCTCACGATGACGTCCTTGTCACGTTACTGTTTGACCTTCAACTAGCCCATTTTGACCTTGACTCATTCAGTTGTGATCAAACCTTTTATTGGGCTATACCTCTTGGCACGAACAAGATCGCTTAGTTTATGAAAGGCTGCCTTGGGGTTCAAGGCAGGGATATTGTCTCTAGAATGGATGTCGAAGATACCGCGAGAGTTGACGCGTAATTTCAGTCAAGCGCGGAAAGACACTGGCGCGTCACTAATGTAGTTGGTAATGGAACTATATTGGTAATGAAAAAAGATAATTTGGTGCTGGAGAAAATGAGTTGATATTGATCTCCTTTACCGACTTAACATGGACGAAGCACATGAAACAAGTCTCGGCCACACCCCGCCGATCGTTTCCAGTTCCCCAACGCCGCATCCAATGATAACCACAGCGAGGCTAAGTAGAGCATTCTCCTTTGATTCGCCGGCTCTGATCCGTCAAAAGAGCTTCTCTGGTGACTCTGCCAGCGTCTGCCTTTATTGCGATAGGAAGCAAAGAAAGGCTGGACGAAGTGTTTTCCCAGTCTACCTACCTTCTTCCATTCTCACCCAGCGACGGTGCTGCCCCCGTGCCGGTGTTCAGCGAGGCGTGTTCGAGGAGGGATTGAGAGGGTAGTAAACCTCTCACAGGGAGACTGGCTCGCTGGAGGTGCAGAAAGGCGCTTGCGATCAGGAGCTGTGATGGGGTGATCGCGGGTTAAATGCTCCTGTTTAGACATGGCTGCCCTCGTCTTGGTAAACGCCAGCGAGGCAGCAGAATCGAACCCCAAATGCTGAGAGAAGAAGAAGTGAGATGAGCGGGTGAGGTTGGGAGAAGAAGATACGGGCTAGTCATAGGCGAACTGCAACAACAGTGCAGTTACAACATGGGTATTGGGATGGTTTAATTACAGAGATTAATCATCAAATCTCTTTGATGATGCGTTAAATGTAATGTCCATGATTAATCTCTTTAGTTGCATTTAATCTGATGTCCGTGATCAATCATTTAATTGCATTAAAATTATGCCCATGATAAATCTTTTTAGTTGCATTATATGGTTCCATGATTAATCTCTTTAGTTGCATTAAAGGTTATGTCCATGATTAATCTTTTTAGTTGCATCAAATGTATCCATGATTAATATTTTTAGTTGCATTAAATGGTTCCATGATTAATCTCTTTAGTTGCATTAAATGTTATGGCCGTGATTGATTTTTTTAGTTGCATGTCCATTCGTTCTACTATGGAAACTTAATCATTTTCTAAATTATATTTTGGATTTTGTAGTATGCTACTTATTCATTACCATTGGTGAAGTTCCATAAATTGGGCACACACAAGCGCGATCATAATTGCAGCCTCGCGAAGGCTTGGCTTGAATAAACACACTCTTATCTAGCAAAGTGTTCTGTGTTGCGTGGGTGCATATGCTAACAGGAGGATTTTTATAAAACAGCGTGCAAAATACACTGGGGAGATATGACTGAGTCGAGGCGCGCCTAGAGCGAGTACCAAGTGGTGTTGATGGCAGAACACGGTGAATCCTTCTCTCAAAGCCATGCTGGTAAATGATTGTAGCATGCATGCGATGGAGGGGTTGACGGGGGAGGTTGAGGACCACTGCATTAGTTTTGTGCTCGGCTCGAACAAAAGCACCCGGATTGATTTATGTATTTTATGCGTCTGCAAGCTAGACAGCATAGACATTACTGTACGAGTAATCGTAGTTATGTAGTGAGCCATGCATTAGCTGTGATAAGGGAGAATCAAAGCACAGGGTTAATGCGAGTGCTTGTCAATACAACCGCATTGTTTTCTCGGTGCTTAAACTTATTGCTCATTGGCAAATATGTTTTCTGGCGGGAAAGTTATTCCATTGCCTTGTGGCATCCAAGCTAGGTTATTAATTCAGGTTTGCAGCGACAGTATTTTTGTCTTCCCATGTCTTTAAATTGGCAATATCGTTGATTGTTATTCGGACCAGGTCGGCTGAAGTGATCAAATTAAACTTGGATTGAATCATTTCAGTTCACTCTTAAAATAGCTCTTTCAAGTAAAGTGCAGGAATTTTATCCCGGTCACCGCGCCAGCACAGTATAAGATAAAAGCGTCGCACTTGTCTGTTTTACGGTACGCAATATACTTCAAGTCTCTGGCTTCAAATGATTTGTGGAGACGTGTGCTATATCTTATAGCGAATTTTATAACGCCTAAAGTAGTCGTCTGAAAATAAGAAGTAAGCGGTTCCATTTGTCCAGGAGCCAGTGAGAAGGGTGTATTTATGAGAAGTCTAGAATAATGCGCGACGGAGCTGTGGCGAGCAGCATGAGACCTCTAACTTTCACTGCTATTCTCAGCAGACCAGTCAACAACCATTACACTGAGCTGTGTTTGAAGACATCTGAAATGGAATTAGGGAGTGAACAATGACGCCGTCGCTTTTTGTGCTGGGCTGGGGTGGGGGGGGGGGGGGGGGCGGTGTGGTGGAGTTGGAGTTGGATTTGAATAGAACTACTGGCGAAGGGCTGCACATCTCTCGACGAGAGAATATCCTGCAAATGGCAGTTGATTCCCATGGCCTTTCTTAGCGGGGACATAATGTGTTCACCGCCAAAGCAGCAGCAGCAGCTGCAACAGCAGCAACAGCCCCAGAGGCTGGGTCTGGGTGTGGACACGGGGATGTGTTTGTAAAATATGGTACTTAACTGTCAACTTGAAAGCAAGCTCCCCAATAGCCAATAGTGTATTTCCTTTTCCCCCCATGTATATGGCACAAATTAATGACGGAGTTCACGCCTTTGTGTAGTGTCATAGTGATGACGTTGTGCTTCATATATAATGACGCAATGTCACGTGGTCGTCTCTCTGTATGGCCATCTTAACCAACAAAACGATGACCTCCTTATTTGACATCTACCTCTTCCTGACCGAGAACGGGAACTCTCATCCCACGAAAGTGATATTCTAGATCGCGGATAATGGATGAATATACAACTTTATAATTTTTCTCATGTTGTCGCTAAGATATGAGTTTTCTGTAACGAAGTCTCCGGGCGCTTTCCAGAGCTTGATAACCTCTTCTTATAGATTGAAGGCGCGATTGGTCCGTGCTCATGTCACCCCGTGACATCCAGACGCGACTAGCAAGGCGAGTTTTACATGAATAATATTCTAAGGTTGCAAATATAATAACCAGCAACGACACGCACACTTACAGATGGTTCCATTGGTGATTCTATATTTTCCAGCCACGTTTTTGAAAATTTTCTCCATGGATATAGGAAGTTATATTCACTATGAATCGTTGGTTTAATGATGATCACCTCTGACATCGACGTAATTGTCATCATCGTTATCACCATCATCATCATCCTGTCTGACACCTATTTGAAAACGACATTTGTTTTATTGCGATCTGAATTGCAATTTTTCTGTTCTCGATTCTCTTTGGTTTGCTGCCGCTATGAGATAATTCCGTCCCCTCTTAGTCTGGAATCTAACCCCGCCACGCTGAAAAACACAGCAAGGTCGTAGCAGCTGCTGAGGAGGGAAGAGATCCCAGACACCTGCCGCGCTCCTGCATAATGTATGATAGGCATGTATAAGTGGCAGAACGCTCGGATGTATTCAGATTACTTAGTTAGCCACAGACCGCTGCACGGCGCTGCCTTCTTCAGCCCTACAGGGTATCCTGGGATTTGGCCCAATAGGAAGAGGTATCAAAGTTTGATATCTGGTGGAAAGGTTCAAATGTACTTTCAAGATAACTCATTATCATTTTCACATAGCGTGGGACAGATGAGATCCCTGTCGCTGACTGATGCGTTTGGAGCAGAATTCTCAATGCAAATATATCTGTCAAAACCCCGACAATACCCTCCGTCAATTATTAATTCCAGCAATATAGAATCCTCTGATTTCATCCTCAGATACACGACACCGAATTGATCGGTGATCCCTCTTCACCGTTTCTCGCCTATGCACCTAGGTGTACAGAGCTACGAAGGGTGGTCAGGCGCGGTGAAGTAGCATTGATAAGGAAGAGAGGAACGGGTCAGAAGTATAGCGTGCATGCACAGCCTCCATTCTATGAGTTGCAGCTCATATGCCCGCGGGTACAACTCTATCCGTGTCAGATGTTGTCTATTGATGACAGCTTGATTATCTCCGGGCAATGTACGCCCTATACCACCATTTCCCCTTCTATTCTCCTTCTCCATGGGATTTAACCTCGACCCCTAGAGACTCACCGACCAGCACATTGCTGCCTGCTCGGTGGCACTATTCCCTCAGTCTCTAGCCAGATACATCCTATAGTCATCCCTTGGGGGGTAAGCCTTTCCCGTTTCAGGTGCAGAAGAGATCCCCACCCAATTGCATCGTCATGAATTTCACATCAGGCAATAGCCATCTTCGGCATAGACTTATCTCTTCGTTGATATAAAGTCAGCCTGTTAATCCTTTTTGTGCGTCGTTATTCGCAACCTTTCCATTATATAATGTATCACAGTGAGGGAGCTACTGTTAAGATATTTGAAAGCACCATTTTGTGGAAAACTTTATTATCCAATATACATTTGACTTACAACAGAATGAAACAATTAGATGGATTATCTGAATGCAGCTTACTTAAGCCCTTGATTAACTACAGTCTGCCCGGTTGAGAATACAAATGCATGACAAACTGACATAATTATTCCTTTTCCCCCATCACGGTGCAAACATTGTGAGAGAGCGAGAATAACTTATTTGGATGAAGATGCACTGGAAATAGCCACAGAATCATACATCTTGTCACATCGACCTAATATCGCCCATCTAATTATATTCTGATATTATCGCTCACAAAGCCAAGTCACAGCTCTATCTTATTTCGCAATCCAGTGTCTTTACCAGGCGACCGCATCGAACAGGACAAACAAGAGGAGGGTCGTCATTAATCTTAGAGGAGTCCACCCATCCGATACCCAAATCCCTCCGCCTTCTACCTAAAGGCGATTGTTATGACGAATCGATGGACGAATATGTTCTTGGTTTCTCAGCTGTGTTCGCCAAATGACATTCATATTACATTTGTGTGCGTGATGTGTTCCTTACTGCCGCTCCACTAGTCGGCTAATGATGATAAATAAGCAGACAGGATCGAGTTTTCTATTCGATCCCTCCCTTGCTTATTGCCGGAGTACCGTTAGCAAACCGGCGGATACCGTGTTTAGGGGGTATTGGCATCAGCGCTGGAGCGGCAAATACGGTTACACTCGAGACCACTTTATGGCAATTACATGAAAATGCTAGCCTACCAGGTTATCTGTGCGTTAAATAAGGCCATTGAGATGTTCTCACAATAACATGAGTAGTGTGACCGGGCATTTGATTGATCATATATACCAGCTGCTACCGAGCGTCATATATCAACACAGACTGTAAGTCGCATAAGACTACCAGCTCGCTAAGTTATTCGCTGTAACCGCATTGTCAAGATAATCATTAGTGTTGTATAACTACAGTTGACATAAATCCGAGGCAAATTACCTCCTTCTATTCACCCCTGACGTTGACACCCTGCGATACTTTCGACAGGAACCGTATCAATTTTCGGACAATGCCAACAATAGCGGTTTAACTGCCGTGAAAACAGATACTAACGAAGACAGCGATCCGGGTTTGCTGCAATTGTCTGCAGCACATTCTAGGAAATTCCCTCGTGACTTCTACAAAAGATGGCCTCATCAAGTACCTGGGGGTCTGCTACAAAGTGCCATCGATCGCTGTCTACACGGGCAAGAATTGGTAAGACGAAGCCGTTATGGCATGCCGATTTGAAGGCGAAAATAACGACATGTTCTTCCATTGTCACTACACTGTATGCGTGGGTGTAAAGACACCGCGGATTCATCGTCCCTTAATTACAATGGTGGAACCGATGCGTGAAGTGATAAGACCATTTGTAGATTGAACAAGTAAATTATGAATTCCATTCACGCCTCCTATCATTAACAATGCTTGCTCAATAATACACCATTTACATTCATCAGTGAAATGAAAATCGGCGTAGGGATGATATACACTCATATGCTTCTAACGAACCCATCTGACTGTTATCATTTATATAAGCTAAAGGCAGATTATATGTCATATCCTAAACCCTTCCACGCCAGTGTAATAATACAGCAGCCATTTTTATTCAGGTCACACACTGCCATATTGCCACTTGAGTACACTCGAGGGATAGTCCTTTTCACAGCACACCATAAAAAATCTTTCATAAAGCAACCAAAATAGCCCTATACATATTTCTAGAACTCAGCTTTATGTAGGTAAATAGAGCGGCAACAAATTAAGGTATGTTTCACCACCTCTTAATATAACTCAGATTACAATCATTAGAAATAAATGACAAGGGCTTTGGAGTTTGTTTGACATTCGTAAGGACTGTTTGAAACATTGCTGGGACGTCAGATGATTTCGTCTATGATTTTGTGTCTTGTGCACCTGTTGCTGTGCTGGCAACACCTTTTTTAGGAATGCCGACAGTTTCATCTATGTACATAAAGGTACATTTACAGGCTGCATTCAAGAAAATAAAGTTTATATGTGTTCATTGGAACGATATAAAACCATACATCGATGTGGATGTGTCATATTCATCCAACGTACTCATTATTGATAAATGCGTAGAGATTTTTGAAAAGCTGTGATGAATTGCGATATATACTCCTCTTGTCTGGTCCAGGGATACTGGTATAGTTGTATACTTGATGTATAAACTGCTACAGTACATCTGGTACTGAGATACCAGTACAGAAGTATACTTGATGTATAAACTGCTTCAGTACATCTGGTACTGAGATACTGGTACAGTAGTATACTTGATGTATAAACTGCTACAGTACACCTAGTACTGATATACCGGTGGTATAATTGACACATTTACAGCACCAATACATCTGGCACTGACATATGAGCTATCTTGACAAATGTAAATTTTTCCTATATTTGTACGGCCGTCGATACCGTACGAGTTATCCACGCAAGAAGATTTCCATCCTGATTGTTGATTATTCATCAGTTGCTGAGGCGTGGTAGCTCATATCGCGCTCTACGCTGTATTGTCAACCGTTCGTTCATTAACATCCACTGCTCATGTCTATCGTAGTGAAGGATACTGGAGTTGGACATTAGAAGGCGCGTCGTAATGCCTTGGTCAACTGAAGCTATCCAACATTATAGAAAAAGCCTGTTGACCTCCTCTAACAAGCGCTCATTGTCTCACGATGGTGCAGTGTGATATTAATGTATTGACTTACCATCTTAACGAGCAGATGCTCGGCATTGACTCCGCGTCCCATTTCCTAAGAACCGACACAATCCAGCAGTGTCTGGTTTAAGCATATCTCCCATTAATTGCACACAATATCATTTTATATCGCCACTTTGAAATGCTGATTTGATATTTGGGAATATGTTAAACCAGAGAAGGGAGCAAAAGAGGATCAATCATTGCGTCATTTCGTTATAGTACTGTGTAATCTGCAAATTATCACGTTCATCATAAATACGCAATTGGCTACAAACAAGTGAATGTGATTAACAGTCATTCTCACCACAGTGTCCGATCTGTGATACCACGGATGCGCCAGGAAGCACATCCCTAGAAGCGCGATTGAATGATTTACGTTACTTCATTAAAGGACAGCGCTTATACATGGTCCCACACCAAGAGGTGTCAGCGGGTTAGGTAGTCTTTGCATTCAATTTTCTTGCCTCCTCTATGCTATTGGGACATTCTAGAAGATTAAGCATACAATTGTTAATTAGTGAGCCGGAGCACGAAGAGGCTCTTGGTCTTTTATGAGTGAAAGAACCCAGGTAACAGTTTGTAAGCAGCTGATTCTGCTGCTGCTGCTGTTGGTTCTTAGTGTGAATATTAGTAAGGCGCGATGGCGAGCACGCAACCGAGCTAACAATGTGTTTATAATTAGCAAACACCACACCTATAGCGTGAAAGCGACTCAGTTTTAAGATGGCATGTTAATATACAGTAAGCTTAGCGAATATGACGCCTCTGATTCAGCGGCCATTCACACATAACATGAACAATACCTGGTATATTATCACTCATAAGAGCGAACAGCTTACAATAGCTCAATGTATACAACATCACGAATGCAGCAGCTGGTCTTTACAATACAAGCCTCATTGCATTGACACCCCCCTTGAAACCCCTTCCCTAAACTCTACCCATCGCCCCACAACCCCTTCCCCACACCTCTCTCTCTCTCTCTCTCTCTCTCTCTCTCTCTCTCTCTCTCTCTCTCTCTCTCCCTTCACTAATTTCATTGGTCGTCATGAACGGTTCGCATTGCAGTTCAGAAGCTCACAGCAACCACTTAGCTCAAATTTCTGGCTTAAGTCAGATATCTAAGTCACAAATGGCACAGGCATAAATCAAAAGCTTTTTGTCAAGTCATCCTGAAAAGGGCCGAGAGAAAGAGAGAGAGAGCGAGAGAGCGAGGGGAGGCGTTACCTGAAGCTAACTTGTTAATAGATGGTCTGGTTAAAGTGCGCACAGGGCTTGCCCTAGCCTCACTGAAAGCTCCCATTTACTGTCATATTGACTCCCAAATCATTGATCTGCCCTATGCGTGCATATACCACGGACGCTGACGGCTTGAAAATTTTCTCATGACCATCACAAAAAGGTTTAGAAATGCTCCCAATCTTTCATTGCTTTTCCAAATGCTTATCGTGTTCTGCAAAAACCAATAAACTTCTACCCTTTTGGTTGAATGAGTGGATTCCATAACTCTTCCATCCGTGTTCAAATATAGTCGTTTCCCGTTCATGCCTGGATATCGCTTGCCTTTTGTCCAATCGACGCTCCTTTCTGATGTCGGCGCCATTTACATAATCCCGGTAACCTGAGACGCTAAAGTCAACATGGCCAGATAGCATGATAATTATGTCACCTTCCAATGCTCCGTCATCCGAGCCCTTCCACAATTCCACCTCCACTTCCTCTTGGGTATTCCCTCCTTCCATTAGAGAGTTTCCGCGGACTTGTCAAATATTCGGACGGGTAAGAAATACTATACATGGATGTCCGTTAAGTGTGTGTTACATCCCATCACAAGCCGCTTTGCTGTGCGTGTCTCTCTGACTTTGACAATGTTGGTTCCCCGAAAAACGCTGTGGGGGATGCCATGTTCCCGCCTATCTCGTTATTGTGTCATGCATTTCCATTTCTTTGTGTACACAAACTTTATTTTCAGTGCCAGACGCGCAATGGCTCGCTTACGGTCGTAAATAGCGCACATCAATACGACTCAATAAAAATTCTACTCGAAGATGAAATCAAAATTACTCGAAAACGCTTGTTATGATAAAGCAAATCATACCAATTGTTTGGTAATATGCATCGCTTTGAATTGTCATCTTCAATTTACCTACCGTATACTGTAACTTTTTAACCTTGATGCCATTTTGAAAATTTTATGAATATTTCAGCAAAAACAGCCTTCCTTGTTGCCAAGTTGCGAAAATACTTTGTAATTCGATTGGGAACTCCTAGTCATGGATAATTTATCGATATTTGCAAATGAGTGGCGACCGCATCGAGTAACAACGCATGCGCAAGTCAATCATTCTCTTTTTCACGCTTTAATGTTTTATAGAGTCTACCTGTGACTATTTATCACGTCCCGTCAAATAAAAGAAATCGGATTATGAAAATATCCGGGGTCACAATTTACACCCATTAAACGATTATATACCCAAATGTTGTAATGAATGGATCTAAGCATTTTTAACGGCAGAATTTTGATAAAGCCAGTTTCAATGATTATCCTGCACATTTACAGATCCCAGCAAACAACGTTTGTTTTCACAGAGGCGCAGTGTTTCGTTGATTTCACCCGCCATTTTTGTTGGCACGCTTTGTTGCTCGCACCATGCCGCTCATATCAGCCTCCCGCTGGATGCAAACACACCAGCACTACATCAGCGCGTCAAACCACCACAACCATCCGTCCCCGTCGGCTGCTATCCTGTTTGTCAACCGGCAAAGCTAGCGTAAGACAAGACGGAAGGCGGTAGACGCACACTTCCCTTTCCCTATTGATGCTTCATCGTAAAATAAACTCGCCGATGTCATACCACAAAGCCGTCACGCGTCGGACGAGACAACATACAGTGACAATCTACTCGACCATTCTCGGAGCATCATTCAAACGAACTACCATCGTGTCACGGGCGATATATAGGCGGAGTGAGGTGTGCCTGGAACTTTAACATACATTTACCTAAGAATATATTTTGCGATTCATTGTTAAGAGCCCTGTTGATCCTGGATCAATATGATGACGCACTGGTCTGTTCGAGGGAGAGACACGGCTATACACAGAGGTGTCTGGCGTCATGCGTTGGCCTTGTACTAACTAGGAAGCCTTTGGGAGCTCATTTGAGAGCAGTTGTTTGATGAATTATCAACTATCATTGCTGTATTATATTCACACAAATTACAGACACAATTCTTCGTGGATGTCGAAGCTGATCAGCATAACAGAAGAATTTTTCTGAATAATATGTAGTAAACACTTGGAATGGCAAAAATAACGAGGGATTTACACGGAAACAGGTTTTGTGTGTCGTTTCATGGTGTACATTTATACCACAAACGTAGGTAAACACCTTCAGGGGGCTGTATCAAATTTGCTAAAATGCTTAGGTTAATGAAATCAACGCCGCATATGTTAACCACTGTTGCCACAGGAGAGGCTCTGCTACGGTAGGCATTTCAAAAGTTGATTATGATAGTAGCTCTCTCGCGTCACGTTTCGCTAATTCTTGGCGATATGAAACGGGAAAAGGTTGTGCAAATGCAAACTTTCAATATCTTCACATCCGTCTGAGGTCGAGTGCATCCTACAATACGATATATCAACAGCTGGTTGGTATATAATCTCATCAAGAGTCTATCAAGTGAACTGTATTGTAAAGAAGTCAGGAATTTTTGTTTGCCTGCGTCAGTTATATTCTGGACGGGGGTGCGTGTTAAGTAATGATGCTGGTGGCCGTAGAGAATGGCCGTGGGCACATGGGGTATCCTCTGAGGAGTCTTTCAGCACGGACAAGGCTGTGAGGGCTAGGGAGTGACAAATGTAGGGATCGATGTAGAATCACTGGCGCAGATGGTGCGTGGCCAAATCTCATCTCGACGCCAAGCACGTGTACAGCTTCCACAACTAACCGTCAATGGGCTGTCCACGCGGCAACCTGGCCTCTTGCAAGCCTACCAATGCCTCATAGATTGTGTGTCTACAGCTCAACATGATGACTTTCATTGGGGAGAATATTTAGAGGTACTTTGCAATCAAGACAAGTCTAGAAGCAGCATAAGCAAAATAGGTCAATAAAGCGCTTTAAAGCGCAGCTCTGGTTGCCCCGCTGGCGTTCTTGCGCAGCACATGGTGGATTTATGGAATCTGACAGGAAGTAGAGGGATTGAGATATTGACCAATCGCCGTCTTCCCTTTCCTACAGTAAGCATTACAGGCCGCCCTTTGGCTTACCAACCCATCAAACCTATTATCTCCATTGTACCAAGGATAGATAATCCTTTTTCAATTTGCATTTTATGATAGTCTGTGTGCTGGGCCATATTTCTTCATGACCAAGATAAAATGTCCATATAAGAGGACAAGTCGACTTGATGGTGACTGGCTGCCTTGTTTGAACGTGGACGCTGATGTCTTAGCGCACCAGCTTGAACGAGGCAAGGGATACATGCCTGCATGTCATCAGATTAGAGCATTGACCGACTTAATCCTGTGGTGCATTGCGGTTTGTCAATATTATATATGCCAGCTTAAAGATTCCTTGCACATGACTCACTGATATAGACTGATACATCATCAATCAAGATTTCCCCGTCATAACTTTATTATAGGTTAACTTATAGCCTGGTTAGCTATCCTGTGCTAATCCGGACCGTGTTGCTAACCACGACTTCACCTATATTCATTTAATCCGAGCAGATCATAGTGCCAAGCCTCACTGTATCAAGTTTGCAAGAACGAACATAATGAGCGCTAATGCGACCCTCAATGGAAAGTTAATTAATTGCGCGATCATAAGTCATTCACTTTGCGCATTGAACTCAACCCACTCCACTAATTATACGCGTATATAAGAGATATTCCTAGCACGGGATAGGCGCATCTGCTTGTGCTCGTTAAACCACGCACAGCGCATCTTGCTTTAACATGTTAGCGAGCTGCTGAGAACGCAACCAAGCCTTCTCTTGTTTAATAGATGTGCAAAACACGTCTGGCCTAATGTATAGCGCTTGATGGTTGCTATATACAGGAGCGTGTTTGCAAGCCGGTATCATAGGTCGTATTAGGCAGCGCCGGTGTCAAACGCTCACAGTGCTCTCCTAATGTATGAGCAATGCAGGGTGCTATGAAGTATTCCCAGTCGCTGTTCGCGACACCCCGCTGACCGAAGGGGGTTTAATTGATGGATATATTCGCCACGTAGTGTGTGAGAGAGGACATGTTAACTCATGCTATGGGGATTTTGTAGTTATGCTTCCGACACTGAGCCTATAAACACGACAATGTAAATTTATGTTGGTCATCAAATTACGCAGACAGGCAATAGCTGGTCGTGAATAAGCCATACAAGGGGCGATAAAGTATGAAAAGGACACACTTAATAACTGGCTGGCTTCACGTAGTATATTCAGCGACTTGTATCACGGGAAGATAAAAGGATGAGCGTCTCCTGTATCGGCTGATGCTGCACCGTTTAGCCATCCGCCCGGCTGATGCTGCACCGTTTAGCCATCCTTCCGGCTGATACTGCACTGTTTAGCAATTCGCCCGGCTGATGCTGCACCGTTTAGCCATCCTCCCGGCTGATACTGCACTGTTTAGCCATCCTCCCGGATGATGCTGCATCGTTTAGCAATTCGCCCGGCTGATGCTGCACCGTTAAGCCATCCTCCCGGCTGATGCTGCACTGTTTAGCCATCCTCCCGGCTGATGCTGCACCGTTTAGCCATCCTCCCATGCTTCGTCAAATCAACCCATACAGCAACTCATAGTAATCCTGTTTATTATAAGGAAGTCATAAAATGCCTTACGTCAAACACATCAAATGAATTTCACTGCAATGACACACATACCATATAATTTCATCATTGGTGAAATTGCGTGGTATGTTTTGTGATACATACAATGCTGCCATCACGATCATGTCTAAGATTTCAACTGAATCTCTATGATATTTTAGTTTAAGAATAAAATACTTTAATTTTCAAACCGACGGGTTTTATTTGCCTGCTAATAATTTGATGGTGTTGTTTTGTAGGAGGAAAGGAATACTGCCAATTCGACTGGTTGAATGCCACATGCCCGGCAGGCCAAGTGGTGTTGATGACAAATGCTCGTTACGGCCGCTTCAGAGTCGGTGATTGTGTCCTAAAGGATTATGGCAACCTCGGTTGTGGAACCAGTGTTCTCGAGCCGCTGGATAGCGAATGTTCAGGCAAGCCCACTTGTAATTACCACGTGCCTAAACTGAGGGCACGAGTTCAGCCATGTCCAGAGGACCTCACGTCATACCTGGAGGCATCCCACGAGTGTATACCAGGTGAGTGTTTAGGGGCATGATGTAGCATCAGTTAACAATGCAGCACGCTTCCAAACTGACGAAAAAATGCGATTTTGTAATTGCATAATTTAATATTTCTGATGTTCAAACCGTCATTCATCATGCTTTAATCACATTAACCCGGTCATATTCACTGAATAAGCATTTAATACTACGTTAAGTAAAAGCCTATCGTGGCATTGATTAGCAAAATATATCATAGCTTAGAATCATCGTTTGATGAAATTAGCAAATTCACAACAACTGAATATTACAGACTTAATATATTCATCGAAATACAACGTAACATTCAGCATATAAAACGATGCCGATGTGACAAAAACAATGCGAACCGCATTATATCACATACATTCAAACAATTGATTACCCAACAATTATATTTGATGCATTTCCTTAAGTAGGCCTGAAATCCGCTTGTTGCCTTTAGTGTTTAGCTTAAGAGGTTCCTGTATTTGTAAATCTATGCAACCTTAACTTTTGTGAGTGGCAGTTTCTCGATTTGATGCGAATTGAGCGAGCAGGAGTGTCTTCTTAACGAGACATAATGGGCCAGGTTGAGTGCAACGACAAGTAGGAGTCTGTTACAGTGGTAATATCATCAGATTATATTCGCTGCATATAATCATACAATTAATCTTCGGTTTTGAAAATCGAATGTGTGAAGAGCTCAAGCCATCTAGTAGCTAGGAACGACAGGGCGTTTTAGCGACAGACAATGTGGAGGAGAATGGAAGAGGTGCATTGCATGACAGTCATTGCCAGTCAGTTATTATCCACACAGATGAAGCTCACTCGTAGGATTGAATCCTAGTCCAATTCGTGACGAGTCATGAATAAGAACCACAGATACTAACCTACAGCATTATTATCCAAATGTCCTATGGGAACTGCGGCAGTGGAACCACCAGCGGTGCAGGTGGAAGGGATTGATTGTCGTCTGCTTACTGCTGGTTGCGCTTAGTCTCAGCGGTCCGTGACGGCGCATACTTCCTGCTGTTCATTTCAGGAAACTCAAACCATCTTTCTCTACTTTCCATTAAGATCAGGTGGTCGATAACGATCCCAACATGGTATGGAGGTCCTCTTCTGTTTAAAGGCCAGGCTCGTGTAGACTTTTACTACACTCGCCATTCTATCAATTAAGTCGAAGGACTCGGAAAGGGAGATTTCATGCGCACGTGTTTAACAGAATCCTAAGCACCCGAGGCGCTCGACAGAGTGAATGCTAATAGCTGGGTTTTATCCTCACTCGATGGAGCATGAGATTCAACAAGACAAGTATACGACCCCGCAAAACACCTGCCACTAATCTAAGTGATATTGACCCGTAATCGCAGCGCTTGAGCTGATCAGATGGGCGTTCGATCGCTCGCCAACACGACAGTCTCATGTGCCACCCTTCCATTGCATGTCAGCAAAGGCACGAAGCACTTTCAAAGGGCATTCAGAATTTCCACATATACCCAACAAGAAAGCTTTCTAAATACTAAGGCTTCTTTTGTCGTCCTTAAATGTCTTCTGATTACCTTCAACAGCCGTCTTCCGAGATTCGCATGAACACTGATCAAAGAGAAACACTTCTGAAATCTGACATCAACCTATACGGCTGTAGTCCATGCACGAGGCACATCAAAGCGAAACCATATAGTTGACATCTTAGCGAGTGCCTTTGATTAGGGACACCCCTGACTAATATACAGGTATTGGTCGGAAATACAAATGATGCCCGTAAATAATCAATGAGCACGCATTTAACAGAATCCACCCGCGAGCTTTCCCTGGAAAACTTTCGCCTTTCGGTATAGATTTCAAAATTAGGTTTTTTTTTTTTTCGTTTGGAAGACCCTTTTTTTAACCCTTAACTGCATTCCATTGTGTGTGGTATCGTTATTTGCAATGGTTCTGTGTTGCGTTTCAGTGGTTCATCCAGCTTCTGGTGCCAAATGCAACTCATCTATTTCTCTGAACGCGACGACATCGCGTGTCCACGTGGCCAATTATGTTGCGCTTCACCATGGCTTAGCTTCCCCACAATGCCCGGTGCATGTCAGAGCACTTCCGGGTCAAACCCTCAACATATCGATGTACAGTTTTCAGCATGATTTCGACTTAGACCACACTTCAGACTCTTTAATGAGATCATGTCCATTTTATGCAGTCATTACCGAGGGCAATAAGGTCATTCGCCATGACCTCTGTAAACTAAGATCACGTCTACAACATCTCAACTTAACCGACGGCAACCATCTTGAATTCTACTTCCATACCCGCAAGTTTGGTAGACAAGATCCAGCAAATTTCATAGCCAGGATCGATGGTAGGCAACATTGAAATACAACGCCTTATATCACTAAATTAATGACATACCTAGAGAATACCTCAATTTACTTTGACCGCTGTTTTGATCTGGTGTGATGTAGCAATCGGCTGTCCGGATCTTAACCCGCTAGCTGGCGCGCACGTGGAGAGGAAGGGAGACGGGGCTGTTGTGTATTGCAACAACTCGCAAGAGACATGGTACCTAACATGTAAAGGCACCACATGGATTGGTACCCTCACAAACTGCTCAGCTCGTAAGTTTCTGGATTTTTTTACTGATACTGTACACCCCTTCGTTTGTCCTCAACGGACATGCGTCAATATCTCTTGTACAATATAGCGTTGGAAGCATGTTTTTGCTTTACACGCCTGCTGAACCCCTAATTATTCGTCAATGGTGGTCGATCGTATCTTATCTGCATGCCGTCGTGTTTTTGTCTCGTTGTACAGTCGCAACACGGTGTGCATACCGCTTGAGCAGTGAAGTATGTAATGAAATGTCTGAATAGAAAGCGATCACTAGCGATTAAAGCTCTTTGGGAAAGCAAGGAAAGGTCATTCACAGAAATATAGAGGCACTTGTTGTGAAACCTGCCGTTTGACTTCTCAAGGTCGACGATTTAATGTGATGGAGAATATTTTACTTAAAACACAGGTTGTGATGAATTAGCGTCACAGCTTCATTAAGTGATGTTGCAATGGCTTGAAAGGAAACTGCTAAGA
Organism: Urechis unicinctus; assembly: GCA_034190875.2. Lineage (NCBI taxonomy): Eukaryota > Metazoa > Annelida > Polychaeta > Xenopneusta > Urechidae > Urechis > Urechis unicinctus. The sequence continues at coordinate 17,036,736 of CM067350.1, read as the reverse complement.
AAGCGCGTTTGCTCTTTGGTAACTTACGCCGGATATTCCTGTTTGGGACCAATTTGTCATTCGTATCATTGCGCGCCGGACCTGCGTCATGGTAGTTTACTCGTGTTGTTGTCGTGTGTCGCCTTGTGGCGGCTGAAGATCGTGGTCATTTGTCGGGGATCACACGTACTATGACACACATTAAGCGGCCCCATAGACCTACCCATGCTCGTAAAACCCAGCACTGTGAAGAGCACTAGTTTCCTCACTTCCAAAGCGGTATCATTCACCAGGTGTCAGTATGCATCCGCTGTCATCTCCAGTATGTTGGTTTGCATTGTAAACCGAGACCTAGTTCTTCTTGAACACCACGCAAAAGTATTGGCAGAGTTCCACGTGAAAATTCATATTGCGCATGTGATTCTATAAACAAGCACGAATCCGGGTAATTTTTGTGGAAATGCGGCGAAGTCTCGATGGTAATTAATGTTCATAAATATCTAGTGTTGTATTTGCTCATTTATAGGATAAACGAAGACAAGTGTAATTTTCATGATATCATTTTATCTATTAGTAATGGAAATTCATACGAGATAATAGCAAATCTTTATGAAGGTTGACGATGCATGCTAGCTAATTAATTCCCGTTGCACATAAATAGAAAATTATAGTATTTTGCAGTATATATGTCCTATAGCTATGTTTATTTAACTAAAAATATATCGTAGTACAGTTGACTTCTGAGAGAGCCATGAACTGTCTGATAAAGTGATATGCTCGCTTGATAAACGCTATAAGTCGTTTGTTGTTCTTCTCTCGGGCACAACACCACGAACAAAACCGCTACTCATTCGCTACAACGATGTCAAATAAGGTCCCTTCGTACCAACAGATAAGAAAAACCAGTTGCCTCAAATATTAACAGTTCCCTCCACCCAGTCTAATCTATATAATTCTGTAACTACCACATGGATTCCACATAGATGATACACGCGCTGTACGTAGAAACGCGATGAGAGACGGTCCCCACTGGGCTAGCGGTTACTGTCTCTTATGCGGCTGTATCCCATAGCGGATTTCACCTGCAACCGAGGAATAACCGACATCCTCTTGGGAATAGTGTTGCATCCGGATATACATGGGACTCGTGAGCTGTGTGGGTTTTAGTGATAAGACTCTCTCGTCCAAACCAGAGCATATCAGGTCCCCTCCACACACAGAAACATTTACCTGGTTGAGTCTCATGAATTCCACTTCACAGGACGGACATTGCATTTGCTATATACAGTAGCCTTAATGTGCACATTTTAGCAGTTTGCGTTATATATTAGACAGACTATTGCTGGCCTAGCGTTATCGTTGGTCATGCCGACTCCCTTCAAACGACAGACTCAGCTTGATGGATCACACCATTTCCATCACCGCCAGGGCTCAAAGTACACATAAAACTGTTCATCGCCCCGCCCGACATAAGTAGCATTAATTGACATATTCATTTATCCTGCTGATTGTCCCCATTCATAACATGCCATTAACATGAATCAGATTTATCGTGGAAGATTAATGTGTGGGTATTTGTGATCAAAATTAATGTGATACGAATATGCCGAGTTTCATTTGTAAGCCTGTGAAATGATTGGGTATACTTATGTACGTGAGATTAACTCTTGATTATCTTAGAAGCACAGTAGGTTTAGGCGGAAGCGTGCAAATCAATACTCCCCATCCGCAATAAAGCAAACTGACCACAAACTCCAATATAAGTTAACGAAGCGATCGGTACTAGCAATATGTCTGCAACATGAGCTAGACCAGTTGGCAGTTTACAAATTGCGAACATTTGTTTGTAATCAAGTTGATAAAAATAATGAGGTTATTGCCACCACAATTCAACAGTCTAATTATTCTGCGTCCTTTGACCAAATGACGGCGCCATTTTTACACCACGCGTGCCTCCGACATAATTGTTACGGCGAACACGTTTAAGGTTATCAATGAATTTACCCTGAAATGATATAAATGAGGATAAAATTCATGGTATTGAAAGGTGCTGTGAGGCTGGCGAGGAGGGTGTTATATAGAGTGCCCGAAGGACCAAAAGAGCCTCCCCGCGTCATTACATCGACAAGGACCGTGTGGTACAGCGGTAGCGCGAGCCCTTCACGGCACTATCCAGAATCGCCTCATGGCACCAACCACGGTAATAATTCGTCATCACTGACCCTTCCCTGCTAACCACATTCATGCAAGTCATACAGCAATATGCACGCACGCGGACATGCCCGCTAACCATGTGCAAACTCATACCCATTAAACCGACACTCCTTTAACAGCATAACCCGGGCACGCCCAGTTCACCTTACTAACCTTTCTTCAGAGCGGACAAAGCGGTTTCCATTAACCGGCTCCAGATTTCACCTGTCTTCAGCGAGGACACCTGTAAACTTATTAACGCTTATTGTCCATATCTTCGTGTCACCGACCGCCGAAGCAATGATGTTATTATGACAAACTTCCTTGCTATTGGTGGCGTGGACTTGTTACATACTACCGCTAATCCAAGGGTTATCCAGGTCGCTATAACAACTAAGGATGCTGATATACCCGTCACGCGAGTGCTGCCTAAATGCCATGCAATTGTAAGGCGCCCGTCTCGACAATCTCATTTTAGGGAGGTCGGTGGCTTGGATTAGGTTTTCTAAAGCGTCTAGTTATTGTTTCGATCACGACTTGATGAAGATTATGTCATCGCATCCGATCACTTATTGCACATGTTCACCTCGTTCCCATTGGGATGGCGGGTTTTTTTCGCAGGCAGGGCAACTAGCGAGGTATGTGGTACTCAAGACGCCTGGCTATATCAACCACGGATGAGGGGTATATTACAGCTGTCTTTCTCGTAACTTTTGACCTGTGATGATAGCTGTACACCGCTCGTTCTTCTGCTCGGATTAGAGTGGGTCGGTTTTTCCATGGCCACCAATTATTGCCCGTTTGTCATTGTTATATCGGCGCCCGTGACACGATGATCCCCGTCACTCGGTGATCAAAGAACAGGAGATCCGCTAATGGTCAGATGACAAGTACATGGGAAAATATAATTAAATCTTAGTCACGTTAATAATGTGACGAGGGACAAGAAAATAACAATGTCCTCAGCGATATATATCACCCGAGAAAATTCCACTTGACTGGGCATACCAGGCGTAAATCCGCTTCAAATTACCAACAGCATTATTTTGTGGCCCTGGCATTTGTAGGCTCGTGGTGCGGCGACGCAAAATAAGCTCCCCTGCGCCGAGTTCATGATACAGCGTCGCGTTTGATGTTGCTTCTGTCGGAATCTCCGCCGATTTACGGAGCTTACTGCGCCGTTTTATAATGATCACGATCAACTGTCAGATTACCTGCATAATTGATATCATATACCATACTCCATTAACCAGAAACAATTGACTTTAATTCCCCGAGTGAGTTATGTCTTATGATGCTTATAGCGACGCAGCCTAAAATATGCTGCGACGTAGTTTTCATTATCCACGGGACGGTATTAATTGGTCGTTTGCTGTGTTTCAGCTACAGCGCCATCTAACAACGAGCACGTTGACACGAAGTCACCCCATTTGCCATTTGGTAGGTTTCCATACTCACCCACGATTATTCCAGACATTAAAAAAACTCTTATCTTTGAAAAATATTTAAGCATTAAGGGGAGTTTTTGACGAGCACGCGCAACGCTGACTTTAATATAATGACTTGTACAGCGTAAAAGACCATTTTGGTTGTCTTCAGGTCTACTTGTGGCCATCACAATTGGAGTGGTACTGGGCATCTTGTTTGGTATCGTCATGCTGATAGCAGTGTTTGTCATCAGGAGGAGGTATAACTCTAATTATTAAAAGTTGATTTAGGTGACCATAATTAAAATATATCTTGTACTTTAATATACATATACACAATTCTGCGGTATCATAGCAATGGGCTCAAAGTCGCAAAGTACATATCGTATATTTTATTGCGGTATGAGAATTGAATTGAATTTTCGGTTACTTACAGTAAGATATATCTACAAGTGGGTGCATTTATTTACCTAATATAAGTATATTTTGAAGGAATTTAATAAGGGAGTGAAATTAGGAAGTGAAATTAACGCGTGTTTTATATTGCACATTTTGTGTGAAGACGTCGGGAGAGGACGCCGCCAAAAGTGAACACATTACTTGGCGAGGAGCGGGATGGTTCTCAACACGACAGCGAGGACATCTACTGCCGTCGGATATGGCACGACTGTCCCCACCACGCGGCCACACTTCCGGGCACGACAACATCCGGTATGAGTAGCGTCTACAGTCGAACTCCAAGTTACAACACCCACCCCGCACCACAGCACATCTGCAGCGGAGACTACACACAGATGCTTGAACTTCAAAGCCACGCGACTTCATCGCCGCAAAAGGCAGCGGAGCCCCTATACGGACGCCACTGTCAACGCCATGTAAAATTTCTCGATTCTGCATCGCTTAACTTATCACAAGCAGGTGCGTCGGTAGACAATGGATCAATGGCTACATTCAAACCTCAGGAAAGTAACTATGGAACAACGCCTGGTTCGAGGCGAACGCAGATGCCAGTATGCTGTAGCAATGTAGACCATGAGCTTTATTCCGTTGACGAACACGTCGCCGAAACATTACCTCCCGAGAAACAGCCTGATGTTGTCCAACAAGGCGGCAACAGCTCTTCCGGTTCCGGGCCGGAGTCAGGCGGGGATAGTCTGCGCAATCTCCAGAACTGGCTTCATGAACAATCCCATATGAAGCCACAGTTAGAAATGCTGTCATTGTCTAACGAGGCTGCTGACAATAAGGAGACGAGCGAGCAGGTGGCATGCTAGTGACGTCCTCGGTGGGATCCCGGGGACGCCATGGAGGATAATTATAGCTGTTGTAGGTTACCGTTGTTGATTAATAAAAAATCGAATTCAATGAAAATGTACGAAATTTTGGGCACTTCGAGTGAAGCATGTCATTTTCATAATGTACTCGTGACGTGTGTGACGTATTGTGGTGGTCTGTGAATCACAAAACAGGTTTTGGAGTAAATATGGCTGGTCCTGCTTGGGTGAAGATATATAAAACGCACAATGACACCAAACAGGATGACAAGAGCCGCGAATGCATGCGTTAGGACGGCCTCAATCATTTGTTGTGAGCTTTGGAAAACATCTCAACTAGAACAAGCCAATACGGATTTCGTGAGGCCTTACAATTTAGACATATTCACGACATTTCTTCCACGGAAGTTCGTCTCATAAATCGGTGGGTGGCCATCTTTGGTTAGCACGTGCGATTTACCTGGCATGAGATTTTGGCCTCGTTGTTTTCTTTAATTTCTTTAAACACCCGTTCTGAGAGTTAAGCTATTATCCCGAAGGGAGCAATGATGTTGTCTGCATCCAATAATTGCCAGACACCATTGTATTTAATGCTTTTATCTTGAACACTTCGCCAAGAAGATATTTATCCATTAATGGGAATCCTTAACAAATATGTAGATATTTCCTCTCCTAACTCCCCATGTAGTAACACGACAATCCTTTGTGCTGTATTGGCTAATTTGGTCGCCATGGAAACCAAAATTACAAATTGGGACAGCTACAAGAGAGAGCCATTTGCAGCCGTTGTAAATATGTGAGAGTTGTTCACTTAACCAGAATTTGTCAAAGCTTAAGCACAGTCTTCTCTCCCTAACGTTACCAGTGCCAGAAATACCCCAGGGCCACTTGGCACTACGGCTTCGACACTAATCTTCCGCTTGGGGCGGGCTGGTATTCCAAGCCGCGACTTGAATTATCACGAGGTTTACCAACTTTTGTGTCCAAATATAAACCGCTGATGAGTCAGCTCTTGGATGAATGTTTCATTCCATCTTCAATTTAATTCGTTGTCAAGATAGCCTCTAGTGGATGTGAGCTGATACATAAACAAACTGCCCACAGACAGAACTACCGCTAGCTACACAGGTTCATCTAATCAAGGCCCCACCCTAAATGTGGAACAAGCTCAAATCAAGTTTGTATTTTCATCATAGTCAATTTAGATTATCACAACAATTGAATATTGCTGTGATGTCCGCCACAATACGGCCCGTCTCAAATGAAGCATTGTTCGTCTCGCAACTTCCATAATACGTGGTCGTTTTTTCCTCATCATTTAACTGGATATGTCGAGCCCGGACTTCACAGGGATGTGCGGTAAACCCCTGGCTGAGACAAACCGTTTCCGGTTTATAACAATGACATTCACAGATAAGACTGCATATTTATACACTTACTTATCCGTTTGTTAAGTTGTGATTGATAGAAAGTGACACCCCGCTCAGAGACAACCGATTAAGTCCCAACCAAGTCAACTTCAGTAGTCCAGTGCCATTATGGTTGAGGTCTCCATTGTGGAATCGAAGAACTTGGATAATCAAGTGGGATGACGTTATGATGCAGTGTTGATGTTGGAGCTTCGTGACCTTGGGACCCCAGGTTATGTTCGTCATGGGATGGAGAGGATTACAGATTAGAAAGGCTATATCGCACCAGCTATAGATAATATGATGAACTGATACAGGGATCGAAGAGATGTAACCCCCAAGGCGCAGTGGATCTCAACATGAATCCAAGAGGCTTACACCGAAGCGATTGCATGGGGCTTGACTCCAAAGTGGCATCTACATATATATACTTATGTAAGGGCCACACTCATTCTCCAAGCCGAGGTAGTATCAAACACATTGAAGTGTTAGGAGGTGAGCGGATGCTCGCTACGGAGAGTGGGCAGAGCTGTGTGCGTCACGTAGCCTCTCGCAGCCATAGTTGTTACAGGTTCCTGTTATGTTCTTGCCTTATCATTGAGTCAACCTATGGCAATGGATACTGAATTCAGATTGAGGTTACAACTAAAACTATAGATCTAGAGGCCAGATGACCCTATCCATGGGCCTCCCGTGTTGTACAACCAAGCGGCCTTCCATTGCTGGATCCTGTCCGAGTTTAAGAAAAGGATTTTTATTCCATTTTTGGATGAGTAACAAATCTCATTATTTGACATTTGTGTGGATCCACACGGATTATAGAGGTGGTCATTGCTTTCATCCAAGCTAGCTAGTACTTGTGACATACGGATCGTACACCAGTGATGTCATTTGAATATCAAGATTTGTAAAAAAAACCAACCCTTAATTATTGGGGGGGAAAAGGTTCAACATTGGTTCACAAACAAACAAACAAAACTAAAAATTATAAAAACCATGCATCAATTTATAACATCATATATGGACAGACATTGCTTCTCATAAAGAACATTTCACCTGTTCCACCATGGTGAGGTACAGGTGTTGTGCAGCCTCACCCTCCTGAACACCTGTAATCAAGCATACCTGTCTGTACTTACAGTCAACTTGGATTAATCAAGATATGTTGAATCAGCACACACATTTGTTTACAGGATTATTTATATGTATAATTGAATATTAAAGTAAACACATATCAATTTGGATGGATGGAAACTGATGGAAATTCAGAAAATCTGCCGAAGATGCTTTCATAAAGTCAACCTTTTCATTATTGATCAGGATCATTAGTGTTAAGGAAAGCCCATTAAAACTCGGCCCAGCATTTAACCTTTTTAAAGTATCCTTGTTTATCCCATGCATCAATGGGTAGTTTCCACCTGCCATTACTAACAAGGATTGGGATAATCTTTTACCTGTGATGACATGACCGGTGTGGGGAAGAGGGGGTTCTGGGGTTATCAGGTACATACTCTCTTCCCCTGTCTTGTTGATGCTGTGTAGCTGCCACTTGGACACACATCCCACCCTGTGTCACACACACAAAACAGTCTTGTATAGTCCTCCCACACAAACACAGATTCCTACACTGGTTGTAAGTTACAATATAAGAGAGAATGCGCCAACCTCTTGAGTGTAGAGCTCACAGCACTTGTCTGTACAGGAATGTTAAACATATGATTGTCTGTGATTTTCTCTTTTTCATAATACCTTAGCACTTGCCTGCCAAACACAATATCAAATGTCAAACATTGAACAACATTTTAAGTTTACAGAGAATTAATACAACAATGTGGCTACCAACGCCAGAGGTCATCTGGAAGGACATGGATGTGATGGTCAAGAATTTTAATGACAAGCTGCACCCCACATATAGAGCTCACACTAGAAGGCCACTTGTTTGCATGCTGAGACCTTTGAATTGCAAATGTCACCAGCAAAGAATGAACTGATTCTGGTGCAAATGGTTGATTTTGAAAAGAATATTGTATTTTAGATGAACTGATTTAGGTTTGGCCAGCCACAAGATGTCACGTTATGATTGATCTCAAAGACGTTAACAGAATGGGTCACGTTATGATTGATCCCTTATATAGGTTAATGCATATGAATAAGTTTTGCCATCCAAGGCAGCCACTGCCTAGTGTCAATTAACTTTCAGATATGAGTTGCTCCTTGGGAACCAGCTCCTTCGTTTTGACAGAAAATTTTCTTATTCATTAAGAGAATTTAAATGTAACTGGCTCAAACAAATATTGCACAACTGAAACAAACCAACAGACAGACAGAAATAGGGTCATTTGAAGAAGACCAATCATAACACAACACGCATGTGACATCCAAATGTATTTCGTCTGAGGGTCAGAGGGGAATACAATACTTAGCAGCATGGTTCCCAAATTCAGCATCTCTATGGCCTTACATACAGACAATACCATGTATTTTACATGTGTATGTTTGTGAAATAAGCCATCCATTCAAGCTATTCACCATTCATACCATATGGGTTAGTTTAAAGGTCACACCCCCAATTTGCCTTGAAATTTGGTCAAACATTTTCACAATGTAAAATGACATGGACACATACTATTGTACATATTCAACCACCAGGATCCTGTCTTCCCCCGACAAGAGTCGCAACCCACGGCAAACAGGTTGCCCCCTATAAATAACCTCTTACGACATGCAGGACGATACAGTGGGCCTTTTCAACCCCTGGACCCACAGGGCTGGCCAGATTGAATGGGATTCCGGCAATTGCTTCAAACGTATATTACGTGCTAACACCACAGCTCCGGTACCATCTGCATACTTCCTAACGTTAAGTTTGAGAGGATAACCGTAATGATGGGCACGAGGGAGAAATGATGACAATGGCAGCGGCAACCTTCTTACAAGTCATTACTGTAATTACAGCCAGTTGGTGTGGAATTCGGCCAATAACTTGCCAGTGCGATGTTTACGTTTCCATGGGTGCTAGATTATATGCATGTGTCATACAACTTCAGAATTAACAATTTGTAAATAGTGGTCAGGTAAAAACAGGTGTTTCTTACACCCTGCACCCCCAGATGGTTGGATAATTGAATCGCTACGGCACGGATTTACCAGGTACGCGACTGCAAAGATCAGCTTAACAAAATTGACGAATGCTAAATTGTGGAAATTCCGTTCACTTTGGTGAATTAATCCCAGAGTGAGCCCTGCATGTTGTACAGGGTTAACGTCTATATAACATCACCATCCAACCTGGCGGCCGCTGCCAGCGTCAGACTGGGCAGCTTGAAGGTCTGGTTGACGGTGAGCACCAACTCCATACACTGGTGGAGCTTCTTCAGGTTAACGAGGCGTCGTTCCACGTCAATCAGCGACTCAGTCTCCTGAGCTTTCTTCTCTATGGCGCCCCCTGGTGGCGGACTGGGCTTGTCACTGAGGTAATACTCAAGGTCATGAGCTGTCACGAAGTCTTTACCTGCATGAGTCAAGCAGAGATTAATTCATTCCAACGCATCTTCAATTGCAGGTGCATATTACTGTCTTTCGCCCATATAATCTATAAACACAAGGCTACATATCCATACATCCATACAGTTGTTTCAAACAAGTTCCTAGGACGTAATTGTCGATAACTTGAACGAACATCTCAACTCAAACACAGTTTCTCATTAAAACGCAATTGAAAGAAGCTCTTCCGTTATCCTTGTAGCAAAAACTATTACTTGAAATGTCACTTTGGATTTCTTACCAAATTACCCCTCATCATTTCCCATCTGTTGATGTTAATACTCACCGATAAGAAAACTAGAGTAATCTCTGAGAAGTTTCTCACTGCCTATCTCGACCAGCAGTACTAGTGGCTGCAGGCCAGTCAGTGATGGCACTGTCATGGTGCCAGTGTACGACAGACGGGCTAGCTGCGCCAACTGACACCGATTCTGCTGGTGAACCTAACAACACAGTCAAGCTGTTATTAAGTAAAATTAACTTTGCCCTGCAACATGTACTGTATTTATGCCCAATTTTAGGCTATACTTGACACCATTATTAGTCTATACATAACAGGAAGTTGACATCGCAGCTCAGTAGCTGCCTGAATGTGAACTAATGTGACGCATAGCATGACACATGGAATGGCATGACTTGGCAATTTGACAAGGATTCAGAATGACATTTATTTTACAAATAGCATAAGTCAGGTCGCATTCGATGATTTAACATAATGCAAAATATAAATTAATGTAACATTACAGTGTGCGATAACATTACATAACGTTACAAAAGATAAAGGTAGTGTAACAATACATTACACAGAGATAATGTTATATAATTATGGCAAAATATTACCCTGCAAAATACACATAACATTGAACTATTTTGAGGAAGCGAAGTGGGGAACAAGAGAAAAGCCCACAGGCGAGGGAGGATTCGGCTCTAAATTCCCTGATGGCCCCCCACCAGGGCTGGAAATTAACTAAAATGGCCACCAGTCATCAGGATGGGTGGGACAGGAGAAGTTACCGGTCCTTAACAGATTCTACCCGTCCAAAAAAAAAGATGCCATACAAGTTCAACAAACATTTATTTTGGAAATATAACACATATTTATATGTACATAAATACTGAATGCCAATATATCAAGCAAATGTAAAACTTAGACGTCAAAAATGTGGAGTTCTTGCAACTCTATAACCCCCTCGCAAAGTTCATCATCTGTGTCACTGTCTTCATCCATAAATGAAGGTCTCCTCTGACGGCTGCCACAACCCATCCAGTACTACACTGCTTTGGTTGGATCAAAAATTCCATTCATGAGATCTGAGAGGGTTGAGGGGTTGAGACTTGACCGCAAGTCATTCTTTATCTGCCCCATCGAGCTAAACCCTCTTTTACAATCAGCAGCAGAGGCTGGTATGGTCAACACAAGGTCCATTAACTGCCGAACATTTACACAGTCTTTACAATGAAGCCTGTTTAGCTGTGGCCATGTGAGGGCTGTTAGCTTATCCTGCCAGGTACTTGTGCTATATACCTGTCCCTTCAAAATGGACCACTCATCTTTGATGCTAGCAACATCTACACCAGCATGATGGAGAACTGGTAAAAAGTGATCTGTCAGCACACTTATCTCATCCTCTCCAAAATCTGCACACCATAAGATATTAGCATCAAATTATTGACATGAAACCTTTCTAGACCACAAAATCTGCCATAGTTATTAAACAAACTCACCTCTGTAATGAGCCTTGTCAGGCCATCCGTTGATGTCTACAATACTTGTAGCTATGTGTGGCTACCTTGAAAAAATTTCTTGCCTTAGCCTGCTGGACTTCTCTGACAGCATCTGGTGACTGTATCTGAATACAGAAGCACAATATTATACCAACCTGAGCTTGACCAAATAACATTTACAAACACTGACACAATTATTGACTGTTGTACATACCTGTTGTGCTGTGTTGCACCATAGCCTTGTATCCATTGAGGAAGTTATCCTTTGCCGTCAGCAGGTGGCCAACCCACCTGGTTCCTCCATAACGTGTAGGCATCAATGGCTTAGAACCAAGTGCAACAAAAGAGGCTTTGAGGTTGGCCCCGTTAAGAGGACTGGTTGTGTAAATGTAATACAGTCCAGCTAGTAGGGCTTCCAAACACTTGTGGCAGGTGTTGGTTTTGATAGTATCTTTGAAGCTTAGCTCCAGTCTATGATTCATGCAGTGAATCTGCACAATGTATGGCAAGTCTCTTCTTACCCTGGACACTACCCCATTCTTGCTTCCTGTTCCACACACAAATGGTCACATGAAATTATAATTCTAATAATCGCTTGATGTGGTTGAATAAAATAACAAATGCAGACATCTTTTATGATAACATAAATCTATAATGTGTGCACCTGTCATGACAGCAGCACCATCAGTCGCAATTGCAACCAATCGCTTCCTCCAGTCCTCTCGACTCACACCCAGACCGCGGTCGACCACACCACACACTGCTGCAGGGATGTTTTCCGCATCTGCTTTGGCCATCTGATAACAAAGCGATGAAGTGAGCTACTTTGATGCCCTCCGCAACTTTTTGCTGTTCTACAGCTGCTATGCACTGAATAAAGCATTTAGCTTGCTTCCTGTTGTGATACGTGTCGGCAACCCCTTCTGTTGATCTAACCTGGAAACACAGACAAGGAATGTGAAATAATCTCTAACATGAACAGCTAATGGTGAATTTAACTATAATTAAGACATAGTATACTTACTGGCCCATCCATTCAAGTCTGTAAATGGTCGCCCTTTCTTTGTAAGAGTATGGGCTGGGCGAAAAAGCAGCTGCATACGTCTCGTTTGTGCCTTATTCAGGGTATCTATTGTCTTTTCGGCAATAGATGTGTGTTGCGGAGCTGTCTTAGCTGCAGCGACGAGCGCACACTGCTTGTGGCTTTCGTGCCTGAATACGTTTGTCTCTTGGACGAAAGGCCCGATCCATTGTGTGTCTTTTGTGCAGCAAAGTTTGCACACACTACAATGCATGGAGTCCACGTTCTTCTCATACACCAGACACTCTTAAACTCTACCATCTTCACCGCGCCTCCATTTCTCAGAAAACTTTGGCTGCCGCTTGAGTTTATCATATGCCCTTGCTACTTTCTTTCTCTCTTCATCACTTTGCTTGATTTTCTTTGCTGGCGGCGTCTTAAGCCCCATCCAAATAGCGCCACAGTGACATTTCTCAGTACAGTCTCTCTTGGAGTCTTGTTAGCATCTGCCAAATTAGCCTTGATTTGATATGTACCCATTACATAATGCGTCATGTCAAGATGAACTCAAAAGCAGCTCGTAGTAAATGAGTAAAAGTGGGGTGGTAGGGGTGTTTGCTTGATTGAGGCTGGCGCCGTTGAGCATTTACTCGTTAACCTGGATTGGGGTTTCAAGTCTTTTAGAGTTAAAGAGCTTGAAGACTAATAATCTGTGTGCAAGTATGAAACTACATCAACATCAGACATACAATCGCTGAATGTGTGTAAACAATACTGTAGATGACCCAAGCAGTAATCTGCTGCGCTCTCTGATTAGTCTAGCCAGGATCGCTATGTTCTTATCTGTCTGTGTAATAAACAAACAGTGTTCGCCGTGAAAAGTTACCCGTCAGCCGATTGGGCTAGATCTACCCGTCCGGCCATAAAATCACCTGTCAGTGACGGGCGGACGGGTGGTAATTTCCAGCCCTGCCCCCACTCAAGGTAGCCAACTTTCTTAACTGTAAGAATAACTACTGCATAGCATCCAATATCAACATCTGTAAATAAAGCAATTCACTTGTGCCAGAAGTAATCAAAGACTAAAAAATACATCATTGACTAAGGACAAGCATATGAAATACAAATAATAATGACAAATGTATGGGCAGCTAATAATCATATGGCAAACATGAAGCAAGGCGAGAAACAGAGACCACTAGTGATTGAACTCGTTGGTGTGATAGCTTTCATTTGCAATTGTAGGAATTGAGAAGATGAACGCATTGTTGAATTTTATCTAGGGGAAGTCAGGCCTGCATAGCCAAAGAATCAATTTCAATGCCGTGGGCACGAATACAGGTTGACTTTGAATTTTTGAATGTTTGATGGGGACACCACAGTCACTACAAAATTTAAGGAATCTTTCGAGGTCGTTCAACTTTGTTTGTGAGTCAACCCATTGAAGAGCTGTGCTGAAGAGTTCAAAGACAGCATTTGTGGGGAAAAAATGTTGGTGGAATTGGAACTCAAGAAGATACCTATCGTCACGATAGACGGGGATGATTCTAAAAGTTTCTTTGATGTTGCATTTTGCCAAAAACGAACCTTGACAAAAAAGATGAAATGATACTGATTACAACATCTGGCATTTCATACTGCACAGAAGCTTCATGAGGGTCTATGAAATAGTTGACTGACTATTTTTAAGGAAAAGAAAGGCCATGAATTAGACAGAATTTCCATGGTTCCTTTTTTGGCACAACACCGAGAGGGGACACCACAAAGTTAGTAAAGGGAGGTGATAGGAATGGACCAGCAATACAATTGGCATGGATATCTTTTTCTAACCTGTTTGTGACCACTGAAAGATGTTGAGCAGCTGAGGAATGGTTTTTGGAAAATTGTGGACCCTGAAGGTAAGGTAAGTATAGGGTTTAACAGCACACCCACACTCATGTTTTATATGGTGCAATGAAAGGTTAATAGATAACATTGCCCTGATTAAGCAGCCGTCTTCTAGGATAAATGGAGATGGAAAAGATAAAAATGGAAACGATTATCCTAGGGCAAGTCACCACCAGCCGATTGACTGAACCAGGCCATTCCAGCCTATCATCTAGGTGAAATCCGGGCCAGAGTGCCTGTCCATCCCCACCCCAACCCATCACGTTATCAAAGAGTTTATAGCTAAAAGGGCACACTTCAAGTGGCTCTGCAGTAATTGCTTTGCTAATTATAATACATGTGTAAGGTCTCGAGACGCACAGGGAATACAGGACTGATGTGACTGCGACAAATATCTTTTCATGAGTGCACAATACCAACACTGAAATATTGTCAATAAATGTCTGAAGAGAAGGAACACATAAACATTTTTGGACTCAGGGGAATGTGAAGGTCCAAAGACACCTCGACATCATGCGACAATACAAGAAACAACGCACATGTGTAAAGATAAAGATGGAGTCATCTGTCATGATCTGATTGGTCGAGGCGACTACAGCTCCAAAGTAAACAGAGCATTCCACTTGGTTTTAAGAGATGCAATTACAAGACGCTATGACAATAATGCTTTGGCTTACAGGTGGCGTCTTCACATATTTCCTCGGGCGGAAGCCTCGAGTGAGCTCTCTTAGCAAAGCTATAAACTCTTTGACGTTATGACCAACTGATTAACATAACGTAGTTTGTTGGCTTTCGTCCGTAAGCCTGTGGGGAGGTGGGGGTTAAGTGTGTGTGTGTGTGTGTGTGTGTGTGTGTGTGTGTGTGTGTGTGTGTGTGTGTGTGCGTGCATAATATAAAATATCAGACTGTTGTTCAAAAGAAATTTTATTGTGAATTAATGATACATCCTGCGCTGGCACAAGCATACGCACGTCAATATATTTCACCAAATTGCAATTTGTGAGCTTCATTCCCGAGCAAACAGTGCAGACCAAAAGTTTGTTAGATCTTGGGAAAAGCGATACCGCGATGCAGACATTTCAGAATGCTCCAATCGACCGTCCACCATTCTTGTTGTCATTATTCTTACAAACCTCGAACATATCGTGTATCATTTTAGAGAAGGTATAACATCGACATGGACTGGGACCTTGTTTTGGGAGGAGGCAAAGCTGGTTGTATCTCCATTCAACATTGTTAAAGTATAATTAAACTGATTAAACCCCATGCGTTATGAAAGTGTTATCAAACAGAACAGTATTTATTTTGATCGTAGATCATAAGATGAGCGGCCAGCGTGCTGCGTCGCTGTTTGTCTTTAAATGAGCTGTTTATACTGGCTTGGCTAATTCCTTGTATCCGGCCTGGGAGGCATGGATGGGTGGGGCGGGTAGACGGGCTTTAGGGGGAAATTCCAGCCCGTCCAAATCAACAACTCATCCGTCCAGTCTCTGGCTAAGACCCTGCCTTGGAGTGAATCTCCAAATCATCCTGACCCCACTGCAGAGAACGGTTAAAGACCACTGTGATACTGAAAGGAGGATTAGAGTGGTAGGCCCAGCAGGTTTTGCTTGGTGGTCATGTAAATTAATGAAAGTCCCCTTCCAGATTCTCTGTTTTAATTTTAAGGGTATGTGCACCCCAATAAGTGCTGAGTATCAAATGCAACTTGAGCCCGGTAACCGAATAGTGGTCTCCCTATTCTCACATTACTGCCCCATCATCCTACCCAAAGCCACGTCAATAAATATGGCCGGAGGCGAAACGGAGAAATCTTGGGCAGGATATCTTGGTTGAGGGGCTGCGGGAGGCATGCCATCCTAGGAAGACTCTGCTGTTGCTCGAATGAGGCCACCTGCCTTCACCGGGCCATAAATGCCATTCATTATTGTGTCTTTATCCAGGATTAAGTCCTGTTGCACAGAAGGCGGAGGCGGCGGGTATTGGGATAAGGAGGCAGCAGGTGCTGCAGGAAGCAGGGTTTGATGCAGGAGAAGAACTGCCCGTGGAGCGCACCTAGCTGGCCGTTGTACGACCCATTGATTTTCCTTTGCTTGGTGGCATGCTGAAAAATAACATCGGGGCAGTAAAATTGGCACACGGTAATATTAACTTCACTAGATGCTGAATAACAGCAATAAAGCTTCATTAGAAGTGTGGTGGACTTAACACCATAAACCAGTATTTGTTAACATACAATGAAACTGATAACGGATAAAATAAATGATGTTGCACAATAATCTTGTATATAAACCCGATTGACCTATAGAAGGCAAATGCCTGAAGTAACAGCCAAATAGCAGGGAGTAAGTAGCACAAACATGTTCAGCATGATATACCAGGCAATTGCCTGGAAATTGCACAAGAAAGTGCAGCAAAGGCAGATGCCTTGAAATCAGGCATGGAAATGCCTAAGGAAGTAAGTGTGTGACAGAGAGAACGAAAAAACATTGGCCGGAAACTGAGGTACTTGAAAGCATTTTCAAATATGTGAAAACCCAAATGGGGGCAATCACATACTATACTCATAAAGATAATTTATTGAATTTGGATAGAGCAAAAGGCTTGAATTGCAGCCCCGTGGATGCTGGCAAAGTACTTTTCAATGCATTGTTAAGGTGAATGCCATCAGTATGAATGTTGTTTTTTGTTAGGTTGATGAGAGCTGTGTTGGTAGCCAGAACTCTCGGTTGTATGTATCATCTGGGGATTTATTGCGCTGAATGATCTGGCTGAGAACAACATAGTGAAAATCATAGCCAGTATGTATAAATGAAGACAAGGCAAGTAGGTGATCGGCAAGAAGGTCAGGTGAAAGTTGGGCATTGCACAAAGCGTTGCTGTCCAGTTGTATCACCACCACTTGCACAGATTTGCCCGTCAACCAGTTGTGCAAATCGGAATTATAGGTTGGTATCCCCGAACCGTAGCTCCACCGATTCCAAAAACCCTTTGCCCGGGTAAACACCACACCAGATTTTATTGTTCCACAAACTCGCCCAAACAGCGAACAAAGGAATGGCAGATCTTGGCCACAGTTGGTTTGCTAACATTCATGATAAAATGAATTAAACGAATGTACCTGATGTTCGTGAGTAAAATGCTTCTTCTTTTTTCAACAGTTGTATGGAAAGCGTTTCCTTAAAACCGCACGTGAAGAGATTGCGCAGACTCGCGCTAAACCGTACAACGCTCATTTGATTGGCCAAATAAGCGTGATGGTCCTAAGGCCAAAAGGACCATGAAATTTCGCGGCATACAACATATGGACCTCAATTTCGCATAAATATTCTTATGGTCATTGCATGACCATGAGATGTTATACTCATTTAAAAGTCACAACCGGTTATTCCAAATGAATGTTTGTCAAATATGGTAATATGGTCAGTATTTGATCTCCTTTGTACACTCAAAATTGTCCTTACATATTCAGGCATCAAAACATTTTGTTAGGTTCGGATAAGGACATAGTTATCAGATATCAGAAGACCAGAACCATTGCCCAATTCTGATACAGTGACTAGCAACTGCATTTATATGAAACAGAACCATGGGTACTGGTCCTCGTTGTGAATTCTACCATGGTATTACCATTGGCTGGAGTTTTCCCGATTGCATCGCACACAGAATGTGAAGTAATGAAAACTTGAGGTCAGAGTAAGAGCTGCAACCTGTGACAGCCAAATCATGCTAAACTATATCCGGAGGTACTGATGGAAATATCACATCTGCATCAAGGCAATCTGTAGCTGACTGACCTTTGAGTATGTTCCACAGGTGTTCTGTGAAGTCAAGGTCATTGCGAGCCACTAACAAGTTATCATAGAGATGAGACTCGCTAGGATTGTCTCCTGACTTGGCTGTGGATCTCACGTCAGAGTCACCTGCAGCAAATCACAAGCCGAAAAAGCTGTTACCCCCACACACGTATACATACATACATACATGAATATACACACAAACACATACATCCCCCAATCTCCCCCACCCCTCACTGGTCTAGCTACGATTAACAAATTACATAGAAATCCCATTGTAACAAGTTCAGTCCTTTGAAGTTAATATTTGGAACTGGTCAATTCCAAGAATAATTTACATCAGCTCGTTTGATCTCCAGTTAACGCCCCTGGTAATTGAAGCATTCGCACTGATGACCCCAAGATCCAGACCATCTGGAAACAACCCCATTATCTATTATATAAATACAACTCTGACTAACTCTGTCCCTGAGACACCAAGAAAGGGCATGCCTGTCAGCAGTAGAATACAACGACAGCTCTTACCAACAACCACAGTGGAAGAGGCAGGCAACCTAATCACCTATCATTATCATCAGTTTTACATCCATTCAAAACTAGATAAAAACTCACTGAGGGTAGAAACACAACAAATAAGCGTAATAGCTGGTAAGGAAGTCAGATGAGTGCATATGTGATAAGACTACTAACTTAAAACAAAGTCCTTCACAAGACTGAGCATATCTCGGCTGGAGTTGGGGTTGTTAGCCCACTGCACTTCACTGCCTTTCAACCCTTGTGCCAGGCCCTGATTTCATCCACACATCATGGGAAAACCAAAATAGAGACAAATCATCAGATATCAATACCTACTTTTTGGATGCCAAAGACAAAGTTTTATATCAGTCAGTGGCTTAGAGGTAAGGGTTCATTTCCCGTCCCTGTGAATATACCTGTAAGGTGGCCAATTCATTAAACTGGTCGTACGCAGGACTTGCCATGTTTCCACCGCAAACACGCACCAACTGCAGCCGAACAGATGTTTATTTACCAAATTGTAGAAGATATACAGGACTTGGTGCACAAACATTTTCAATAACACACAGCTAGTCACAGAAAGGCCACCTGAATTACAGAGCAAGTATCAACCAAGATTGCCAAGTGAGAGTGAAGTATTAATTACCAAATGAGTCTGAGCATCAAGGGGTGGGAAATGAAGAAGGCTGCTGAAGCGATCCCACTGCATCTCAACAGCCAGCGAGTTTGTTCCGTTCACCCGAGTCTCCCCTTCCTCTCCAGTATCACCTCCAGGAATGTCATACCGAGCGGTGAGTTTGTTATTCTTACGCTGGACACAGTAATGTGCAATTTACACAACCATCATTGCTTCTTGTAGGATATTTTCTTATTCAACAATTAATTGGAATAATAATTGGTTGAGAATCAAGTCTACTACATAGTTTTCTACAGTAGTCTGCTTACACATTGCACAGTACATACCTGCAGTTGTGCTATGTCAAGAGCTGGGAGATGCTTCATGGCATGGTCTCCACCGACCCCCAAGTCTGTTTGTGGGTGATAACAAATATAAACACCCACTGATATAACAAACAATGTGGGCCTCAAACAGTTACTGAATACATGTACTGGTACAAGGAATTAAATAGCATGATGTACCTATATGTTCAATATTAATTCTAGCTTTTTCTTGTTATCAACCTGTTAAGAAGAGTAAATACTATTTGTTGTACAAGTCAGCTTCCTCACACTTCAGATTGACGGAAGTGCAGGTGATTCTTGTGGCAGTGTCGTCACATCCCACCTGCGTTGCCAAGGCAGCCAGCTTCTCAGGACAATTGTGGTCACACAGTGCCACTAGAGGTATATTGTTCAGTTCAGGCTGTTTTTGGCAAATCACTGTGTAGAGTCCAACTAGATTCCTACACAATACAAACAAGTGACCCAAATTGATTATAATCAACCTGTGATAAAATCAACAAAATATTCTTTGCGGAGAATGGAATGGTTGTATTGATTTAGAAATAAAACCAAAAGGCACAGACAATAGGTCTATGCGGATAATCAATACAGAAATGAAGCAGGGTACTTCTGTTAGCAATACACAGTTGTTTCCTTCGGCTATTGTTGTGTCATTACGCGGGGTAACGGAGGGCTGTGGGAAGGGTTGTGTCAGGGTGTGAGGAAAGTTTACTGTAATTAATAGTTTCAGCTTTGTTCATTTGGATTTAAATGTTTGAATCATCACTGTTGAGAATGTTAGAGTTTATGATAACTTAAATACAACATATCTTGTTCCATAACAAATGATTCAACTTACTTTACTGAAATCCATCACCAAATGGAAGTTAGAAATTAATGAAACATTCAAAGCCAAGTTATCATGCAAAAACATGCAAGAAACTTTAACAATAGCTGGATCAGGTCAATTACCTTGCCTGGTGGTTATCAAGGGGCTTGTAGTCAGCTGATTTCGATGATTTAGATATCGGTTGGGTTGTGTCAAAGGCCTGTAGCTTCAGTGGAGACCCCATCCATGAGGACTCATTCGGGTTTCCAATCTCCCTCCTTTGTTCCTCCTAAAAGGAGTCAATGTATTTCCACTATACACTCATCCATATACTGTAAGACCTGAGGGCTGAACACTAAACCTGCAAACCATTTGTTTGGTCTAGCAAGTGGCCAGAATTTTCACTTACACTAGTAATGCATAAATCAGAAATTATAAAATTGCAACTCCAGCTAATCGTGAATCAGACAGGGTCAAGGAATTATACAATTGCAATTTTGGAAACATTGTGATGTTCAACAACATAATCGTAACATAAGGTTGGAAAGCTGAAATGCTTATTAAGGCAAACGTAAAAATACCACAGCACAACAGAAAAAACTGTTTAGGTGTACGGCATATTAAATTCTCTTGGTGGAACAATGGTGTTATGACCTATGTGAACTGTTCTTACCACTCAGTAAAGGCAGTGACTCGGTCTGGGTAGGTGCTGTGCAGTTATGACTCGGACACTAACGGACATGATAGCCTAGATAATATACTTAATTATTCGTACACTTGGTGAGTGTCTAGATTGAAGGCAACACACATGACCATGATCTTTAATAAGCTTTAATGAAAGTGAGGGTAATTTAGTAAGGGGGAGGGTGCTGGCCAGGAGGCAGGAATTCGGGATCAGTTCAATTCGCTATGACAAGTCTGTTTGAGCAGTAATACTAGATGTCTGCTTGCCAGGCAGTACCTCACACATGTCCCATACAATCAGTTGATACCCAGTGTTCAGCTCTGACCCCACAAATAATTTATGCTTCAAGATCTCAAAAAAATATATCCTCAATGATTATCTGTGAAAACAAACGTTTGAGATGATTGAGCAACGTACTCACTTCAGAGGATGCCAGGATAAAAGGTAGCTGTATGTTGCATTCTGGTAAGATTTGCTTCATGGGGTGTTTCTCATGTATCATTTCAAGTCTTACTCCCTTAAAATAAACAAATACAGAACAAATATGAAAAATTTGAATTTGCTGGAAACAATAAGTTTGAGAACATCAGCATGTAGAAAATGATTGATATGACACTCTGGAAATGGCTGAATAAATACTTGCCTCAAATATCAGTGTGCGACCCTTTTCACATCCCGTTTCACCACTAAGATGTTCAAAATCAAACACATATTCACATTGAAACTTTCAACTATATGTCAACATTCAAAACCATAAAATTTGTACAAGCTGTTCTTTTTAATTATCTCTATGAAAGTTAATTTGTTTCCTTCATGGTGAGGTTCTGACCCCAGTGACACAATTGAATAGTTTCACTTCCTTCCCAGCAATAGTTTTTCAACTCAGAGAGGAAAACAGGTGCCAACAAGGCAACGGGACTTTCATTAAAAAAAAATCATCAAAATTCTTCACTGTCGATTCCCCACTGCTATTGGTAGTAATTGATGACACTGGCTAAATGTATAGCATTGGTAAAGTCAAATTTCTTATTTTTACTGGATGTGAACAATAAACCAAATATGGCCTGCCATAGAAGCTACAATATATCAGAAGCAGAAATTATTCGGTGTTTAAAATACCAAGAAATGATCATGAATAAGTCATTTTAAGAGAATGGGTTCGTGCTATTTATAACAGATAGAATTTTGTAAAATTTTGGCCTTATTCTGGATAGGGGTGTGCCACAGGACCTCGAAAACCTGTACCCGTCGTACAAGGTCAAAATGGCCAAAAGCATACCCCATCGTACAAGTAACAAGGTATTATGCGAATGTACAATCCGTCATACGTGAAAATGGCAAAATAACATACCCTGTCGTACAAGGTATTATTCTCCATTATGCATTTGTATTGTCAACGCTCGATAGGAAATATGTATATTCAACCCGTTATACAGGTGGGAAGAGAAAAACATACCCCGTCATACAAGTATGAGGCCCAATAAAACCCGCCGTACAAGTCGGAGGCCGAAAAACATACCCCGTCGAGCGGCACATATATACTTCCTCTATACACTGAAGTGCAACCCCCCCCCACCCACAGGTGTCTTGATCACATGGGAATATTTAATAATATTACTATTAGACAATTAATTTGGTATGAATAGGGCTGGATTTAGTGGCAACCATTCTTACCCGGTAGCGCAATCAATGAATGCCTTTGAAGCATTCAAAATGTTGATTGAACCCATATCAAGTCGACTGTTCGATCGACGATCGCATGCTAACTGATATCTACATAAATAAAAGCAGTCAGTCTCTTTGATTTGCCCGCCAAGTTTGACAGCTGTAAGAAAACCGGAAAAGGATCATTTGCGATTCATATTTTGTCCTTGCGATTAAAAACATAGTTTCTTTAAAAATCTCTCATAATTGTGACATTTAAGTCACAATCAATAATTTAAACTATTAAAGTTGTTAAAATTAGACAATTCCAAACTTTTCTGGAAAAAAATATCTGTCAGTTGCAGATAATGATAAACGTTTGTTTGATGTGTATTATTTCGCTTAAATAGTTCGTATTCGTCCTGTAAGCTTCCTTTCACACGCAGTCTGCCATCTTAGAAACACGTGTTGTCAAATTTGCTGACAAAATGGTACGTTTTGTCGCATTTTGCGAATTTATTTATTGCTTAATTAAGCCTGATTGAGTTGAAATATAACTATATGAATCAGGAATGTTTTGTCTTAGCATCAGAGTGTAAATAAATGTGAAAACTGACGTTTAAAGGAAACTCGTTGCCGGTGTGTTACGGATGCCATTGAATTTTTCGCGTAGAAATGTTGCCGTTTAGTCGTGTCTTGATGGTAGAGACGAACGCATTGACGCTTTGATAAAAGCATGTATGTTTAATGATATGTTTAATGACGTCCGTGAAAAATTATTGTTTTTCATGTTCGGGAATTCCTTATTCGTGCCACGCATTTAGACATGGTAATAAAACGGCCCGTTCAATTGGTGTAATTGATGAGTACTTGTGTGTTTAACAGGCTGCTCGACCGCTTATAACAGTTCATTCGGATAAGGGCGCTGCCTCAGAGTCTAACGTCACTCTGCCAGCTGTCTTCAGGGCACCTATCCGCCCAGACATAGTGAATTTTGTTCACTTTGAGCTAAAGAAGAATGGACGTCAACCATATGCTGTCTCACAGAAGGCTGGTGAGTTCTGTACCCTCTGCATTAGAACTGGATCCATTATATTGTAATATTGTCATATCCCAATTTTATATTAAGATTAATGTTTCTATGTTTTCCAGTTAGTAACTGACAGTTATGAAAAATTGAGCAAGTGCTTTTGTGTGCATAAATGGCTATTTATAACATTTGTTAAACATTTTATTCAACCTCTCCGTGTCACAGGTCACCAGACCTCTGCCGAGTCCTGGGGAACTGGTCGTGCTGTAGCTCGTATTCCACGTGTACGTGGTGGTGGTACTCATCGCTCTGGCCAGGGTGCATTCGGTAACATGTGCCGTGGTGGACGTATGTTTGCCCCAACCAAGACCTGGAGACGTTGGCATCGCCGCGTAAATACCACTCAGCGCCGTCACGCTCTCGTGTCTGCTATCGCCGCCACAGGCATCCCAGCTGTTGTCATGTCCAAGGGTAAGTAGTCCTCTGTTAGGCATTGCAGCAATATATTTTGGTCCTTTGCAATTCTCAATATTCCCTTTCAAATGGTTATGTTTGCGTGTTTAGGTCACTGCATTGAACAGATCCCAGAGGTACCTTTGGTTGTCTCTGACAGCGTTGAGAGTATCAAGAAGACAAAAGAGGCTGTTGTTGTCCTTCGCAGACTCAAAGCATGGCCCGATGTTGAGAAGGTAAAGTAAAATTAGCTCAAAACTTGAAATTAGAAGTTGATAAATCTGCCAACGATGTGATGATTTTGCTTCTGGTCCGTGTTTCCTAGGCCTCGAGCCTGTGACGTTAACAGAAGTACTGATGTTGGTGTTTTGCTCACAGTTGACATATGCATTGGTGCATATTGGTCAAATCTTAAGTGAACGTTAACTGATCCTCTATCTTATCTTACTCATTTTAATCACTAACTTTCTGGTTAGAAATGATGACAGGGTTCAACACGATGGTTTCTGAATAACTTGTCCTATAGGACAAGTGCTTGGAACCTTTACTTGTCCCCTATAATTTTTACCTGTCCTAGGTTTTGTTTTACTCTGATCAGCACACCTCGTTGCTGACAGTGCTTGCGTGTCATTGATATCTGCTAAACAAATCGGGGTGTTGCAGATGCGTGTCAAATCACTTATCCTGGGCTAGCAGACATCCGTTAGTGTCGAACCCTGGATGAACTAGAAAAGTACAAATATAATCACTTGTTCAGCGTACCAGTTGATGTTGTAGCCTGCATGATGAGTTACTTCTGGTCCGTGTTGCTGAGGTCCTGAGCCTTTGACGTTTACAGAAGTACTGATATAGGCTTGGAATATACAAATGTCAACCGGTCGTATTACTGTTTTATATAAACCTTAAAACTGTTTTCCTAGCCAAATTTTCATTCATATAAAAGAAACTGATAGCCGAAGGTTACAGTTGAACAGTTTATTTGATCAAAGCCTGGATACTTGTATAGATCAAGTAGTAGACTGACACATGATGACTTTGCTTCTGGTCCGTGTTTCCTAGGCCCACAGCCTGTGACGTTAATAGAAGTACTGATGTTAGCAGTTTCGGATAGGTATATATCATGAAAGGGGTGGGGGTGGATGCAATTCAACTGGTATTAAAACACAATTTAGGTCCAAATTATTATCATATTACGCTGCCTTTGTATTTACAAGTCTGTAAAATGATGATTTTGCTTCTGGTCCGTGTTTCCTAGGCCCATAGCCTGTGACGTTAACAGAAGTACTGATACAGACTGATTCATAGTCTCTTAAAAATATCCCTCTAAGATTATTTACCTAGGTTCCTGTTGTTATGGAACTACCACTGTTAAATTTATCAATTTGTTGAAACTATTGGGCAGCATGATGAATTATCTTCTGGTCCGTGTTGCTGAGGCCCTGAGCCTTTGACGTTTACAGAAGTACTGATATAGGCTTGGAATATACAAATGTCAACCGGTCGTATTACTGTTTTATATAAACCTTAAAACTGTTTTCCTGGCCAAATTTTCATTCATATAAAAGAAACTGATAGCCGAAGGTTACAGTTGAACAGTTTATTTGATCAAAGCCTGGATACTTGTATTGATCAAGTAGTAGACTGACACATGATGACTTTGCTTCTGGTCCGTGTTTCCTAGGCCCACAGCCTGTGACGTTAACAGAAGTACTGATGTTAGCAGTTTGGGATAGGTATATATCATGAAAGGGGTGGTGGTAGATGCAATTCAACTGGTATTAAAACACAATTTAGGTCCAAATTATTATCATATTACGCTGCCTTTGTATTTACAAGTCTGTAAAATGATGATTTCGCTTCTGGTCCGTGTTTCCTAGGCCCATAGCCTGTGACGTTAACAGAAGTACTGATACAGACTGATTCATAGTCTCTTAAAAATATCCCTCTAAGATTATTTACCTAGGTTCCTGTTGTTATGGAACTACCACTGTTAAATTTATCGATTTGTTGAATCTATTGGGCAGCATATTGAGTTAATTTCTGGTCCGTGTTGCTGAGGCCCTGAGCCTTTGACTTCAGCAGAAGTCCTGATGTCACTTCAATTTCTCCCATGTATCAACCCACACACACACCATTCCCCCACTAATACATATTTAATGAAGCTCATTTCCTTTATTCAGGTGAAGAACTCCCGTCGCTTCCGTGCTGGCAAGGGTAAAATGCGAAACCGTAGACGCATCCAGCGTAGAGGTCCCCTTATCATCTATGGCACAGACAATGGCATCTCTCGGGCATTCCGTAACATCCCTGGTATCACCCTTGTCAATGTGAACCGCCTCAACCTCCTCTCCATGGCACCTGGTGGTCACGTTGGTCGCTTCTGCATCTGGACAGAGTCTGCCTTCAAACAGCTTGACAACATTTACGGCACATGGAAGAGACCTTCAGCTGAAAAGTCACATTACAAGTGAGAGCTGCTCAGTGTTCGAATCTCATTAAATCCATGGTGTATTGCAATTACATGTTAGTGATGTTTTAATTCTTTGCTTTCAGTTTACCTATGCCTAAGATGACCAATACAGATTTATCACGTCTACTGAAGAGTGATGAGATACAGAACGCTTTACGTGCACCTAAGTAAGTTGCTCGTTTTGTGTATGCTGAAGCAGATCAGCTGCCAGTCAGTTGTAGCTTGTTAATATTTCCTTATTTGATCAAATATATTTGACTTATTGGGTCCTGTCATGTGTTTTTCAGAAAGGATAAGGCGAGGCGTCTACAGAAGAA
Organism: Urechis unicinctus; assembly: GCA_034190875.2. NCBI lineage: Eukaryota > Metazoa > Annelida > Polychaeta > Xenopneusta > Urechidae > Urechis > Urechis unicinctus. The sequence continues at coordinate 17,009,595 of CM067350.1, read as the reverse complement.
GAACCCTCTTAAAAATTATCGTGTTATGATGAGGTTGAACCCATTTGCTGGTGCCCAAAAGGCTGCGGCTAAAGCTGTGGAGGAACGTCGTCTTAAGGAGAAGCAGGCCAAGTTGGACCAGAAGCGCGGGGTGCGATTTTGATTTATCTTTGCAAATGGAGTCGAAATCGTCTGCTGTCTGCAGTCACTTGTTTTAACTACACAGACATCTGGGTAAAATTTGAAACCGTTTTGTGATGGATAAAGAGGTTGTTTTGGTCTACAGCCAAGCAGCTATGCCTTCAAACATGGCTATTATCAGCTGTGTGATCTGACAGAAGAAGCTGATGTAGGCTTTTTATCACCAGCCCATTAAATCTTTACCATTTGGGTGTCCGGCCAATAATACTTTATCCATCATTGGGTGGCTGTTTTTCTTAGTGTATATAAGAGTTCTTAATCATGCCATTGTAAAGAACCCTTTTTTGTGGTAAGGGACACCTATTTGCTGGATGGCTCTGCAGATCAGCTGTGTTTATTAATCCTTGTGTATAGAAAATGTCATTCAGCCTTTTCTTTCCCTCTGCTTGAATCGAGACAATGTTTAGTGAATTTTAACATTGCTTGCACTTTAGAAGTTTTTCTTTAGATGCACATTAAGTGCTCAGTCATTTGCATTTGGTTGTGTTATAGCAAGTACTCTGTTGTCTACCATTTTGAGATTTTTATGTTACTTATTTTGTTTGACTGCAGATCGCTACATCTGTGGAAGGAGCTGGCAAGGGTCGTCCCAGGAAGACAACTGCAAAGCCCACCAAGGCAAAGGCTGGCAAGAAATAAGCTACCCAAGCTATATGCGAGCATAGATGCTGTTTCTTTCTCAGCAGCCTGATAATTTGTGTTTTCTGGTTGCGACTAATTTGGATAATAAATCCCAGATTGAAAATATCTTGTTTATTATCAACAAGCTTTTGGTGGTATGGTTATTTTCAACAATCACTTTGAAAAACTGAAAATGAACTGTTCTCCTGTTTTTTGTTTGAACTTCGCAAATACAGAAGCGGAGTCGCTACAACAGGACTACCTATACGTATTTCCATGGATCATATATATAAATATATATACATGACTGTTAGAAACCACCGAGTGTGTAGTGCGTTTTAATAGACCTAGTATATATATATATATATATATATATATATGAAGCCAGAGTGGGGGGGTGTTTTATGATGCAAGTTCCTGTGATATAAACTGTTAACGAATTTACCTGGACGCTGTTGTCGCCGAGTGGCTTTAGGGTCATCCTTGTAATTCGCTCGCTCATCGGTGAGTGTCGACATGGCCGATACCCACCTCCTATCGCCTTAATTTGACAGTGAAATTCCATGCAGAATATATCCGGCCAGACAGTGACAGAATGTGTGCATTTATTAAGATCGCTCCAATATATTATGGTCCATGAGATCACGTTTTATATCCTCTATATATCTGTTCTCCGTGCCATTATCTCGCCTCGTGTGCTTAGCTCTATGAGATCATCTCTTGTCATTAGGTCACTTGGCTCCAAGGGATCATCTCGCCTCCTGTACCCAGCTCAAGGAGACCCCATGCGGGTCCGGAGGTAGAATAGGCCCACTGTATCATTTTGCACGTCGTAAGAGGCGACTAATAGGAGTCAACCTGTTGGCCGCGGATTGAGACTCTAGTCGGTGGACAATGGGATCCAGGTGGTTGAGTGGAGCCATATCTGGTAAACTGGGATAAACGTTTGCATTTTGATCTTTTTTATCACCATCCACGTGTTTTCCACTCTTTTTTTCCATTTGTCCTAGAAGGCGGCTGCTTAATCAGGTCAATCTTATCTATTAACCTTTCTTGACACCATAAAAATACATTAGTGTTAGTGTGCCGTTAAACTCTATACTCACTCAAACTTATCTACTAACCATTCTAGGCGCCACATAACATATCAGTGTAGGTGGGCCGTTAAACTCTACACTCACTCACTCCATGAGATCAACTCGCCTCGTGTGCTCAGCTCTATGAGATCATCTCTTCTCGTGTGCTAAGCTCTAAGAGATCATCTCTTCTCATTGTAACGCTTTGCTCCATGGGATCATCTCGCCTCGTGTGCCCAGCTCTTCTTTGATGAGCGGTATTATGAAGGTGACAGGTTGAATAAATGTATTGAGTTGTTAGTATATTACGGTTATAGAATGTGTAAGCCTGAATTCCACCCAATGTGGATTGTATATGCATCCCTCAAGTATTAGTAAGTACGTCCATTTGCAAATAGTTCTCTTAATGGTCTTCGACGAAATGTATAACCCCACTGAGATAAACTAACCAAATCGGAAGAAACACAAAGCAAATAGGCACAATGACGTGCTATGGCAATGGGATGCTGAAGATAATGCAAGGCTTAAGACTTGGCTTTGCAGCTGCACTCGAAAGCAAAAGGATGCATTGAGAATCACAGACAGACGTACACGTCGTATCCACTGCATGATTCTTCTTGTTCAGGTGCAGGATTGATCTTAGATCAACAGGACTGGACATATATACACTGGGAACATGACTGCTTGGTGGTTCGACAAACACATTAATGTGAACAAAAAACGACGGCGGCAGCTGGGCGAAGCTGGATGAGCGAATATCAGGAGATGACTCCACCATGCGTTTATTGTTCTGGATGTCGAATCTGTTTGGATTGTGTCACCCTATACGAGGCTGCCTCAACACCCACCGCGACTCTCTCATTCGCCTCCATCAACGTGTCTACTTCCTTCATTAGTTCTTGCTAACCTTCGCGGGCTCGATACTGTATAAACAGTGTAAACCACTAGTCAAGGTCCCCTAGCCTGATGGCTGCGGGCGCTGTTTACATGTTACTGATGTTCAATAGTCTCGCCTTCTAAGGGCGAGAAGCGTAGCGGAACCCCTGGAGTCTGGGACGCAGACTAGTAAACCACCCTCGTGTTTTTTTCGCCCACAGATTCATCCTCTTCTGCCTTGGCATCATCGCTTGACGTCAAGCTAGCCCGCTATTTGACCCTTGCCTTCGCGGAGGCAACAAAGAAAAGCTACTCCTCCCACCTGGCACCATGTATCTGCTGCTGTGTTTCCATTGACCAATCTCCATATCAAGTCACCGTGCCCATCGCCACCCGCTACGCTAAATATCTTGCAGAGCATAGTTTGAATGTCAGTGTTTCAAAGATAAATAAAACAGAACGTAGCGTATCCAGTGAGATAAAGTGGTCGATTACCGATGAAAACGACATCTGCAATTATAAAAGCTAGTTGAGCGGCTTTTTGTCAAATGTGAAACTAACAACATCGGTTGCCACATGTACCATATCTAGTTGTAAAACGCATAATGAAATGATTGACAAATATCACAATCATATAATCAATGTATGTGCACAAGCTGGAATCCACAGCTCTTTGGAAAGGGGGTCCAAAAGAGATTAGCGTGTTGGGGTGACACGTCGCACTGGCAAATAATGATCGATATTCTGTTCACGATTATAGGTGGAAAAAGGGAGCCTTGAGTTGGTATCCTTAAAGACGTTAAATACAAAGCTACAGAGAATTACAAGCGGGTTTGGAACAAACAAGAGCAATATGCGGCAGATGCAACATCTGGGAGTATCACACTTTTTCTTGGGTTTGCCACGACATATAGAACAAAATGGCAATTCTTATATTATGGTAACAATTGTGCAATACCAGTCAATCTGGCAAAGTTGGTCGATTTTGAGTGCCACTTATTCAAATTAAGAAAGAGATACTGCTGTAATGTGATAGTTGTGTATAACGAGCTATCAATTTGGCACCCACATCAATTATATAGAAGTGACCTTTGGTTGACCCATCATTTATGATCTGGGAGTCATCTTTGAGGGAATCTTCCATGATATAGCCCTACAAGACGTCAGTAGACCATGTTACCGTTATGACCGGAGCTACCATGATATAGACACTTGTTGCTGATTCTGGGGCTGAATGATCATTAACGTGCATGAAATGTGCATTGGTAATAGTTACGCCATGACAGCTTTGCATCTCACACGAATACATTACATTTGATTTGTATTGCCGGCGGTCACCGAGCACCTTCTTAGCCCTACAAGACGTCTGCGTCTTACCGTTTCTCGAAACAATGCAACGCAATTATTTGTAGATCGATTCAGACAACTACCAAACACCAAACATACCCAAGTGATGGAGTTTTAGAATGCAATGATGTTCAGGGACAATTTCATCCCTTTTCGGCTGGTGATTTCATCCATGGTAATAATTTATCGTTCGATCAATTAGGGAAGCGGTAAAAAGTCAGAAACACAGCAACATATTTGTTTACAAGTTCAAGACCACATGCATTGCGCGGGGGGGCACTAACCCATCTGGACTCGTTATAAAGGGTCCCGCGATAGGCCAGGCTAAAACAATCCTCACGTGACATGACGAGTCCACTTGGAGGGTGAACTCGCTTGCTGTGAGGATTGCTACAATCAGGGTTACACCCTCCCAAAGAGTGGTGTGATGTAACCCGTAAAGATATAGTATACATGTGCAGCACGAAGGGGGTGGTTTTTTCAACATCTCGACTTTTACGACGGGTTAGACATTCGCATAATACCTTGTAAGATGGAGGTTACTTTTTCTCATTCTCAACGAGTACAACGGGTACGGGTTTTCGAGGTCCCGCGGCACACCCCTATCCGAGTTAGGGTAAGTGCCCCCCACTAAGGCAATGCGGGAAATCGCGAGAATTAATAGTTTCCAAAATGGCAGACATCGTATCGCGATTTGTTAGGAAACGAACTATCGATGCCATTTATTGGAGAATAGCGTCGAGTGGTGGTAAGTTTTTTGGCGCGCAAAGTCTATTTTTTGTAAAGGCTCTTGATATATGTTATTTTCTATGTACGCATAGTAGAGAAAACCCAAACGAGAACTTGCCGACTGTGTTTGACGAACTCTTCGTAACGGTATAAATTCATGTTACCGTTACACCGGAGCTAATGGCTATAGTGATCCTTTTATATAAAAGACTTGTTGCTTAATTTGTTTCCATCTCATAGCGTTTTGTGGCTTAATTGGTTTCCTCTCATTACAGCCGAGGTAGCTACGCTATTCCGATCATACAACAATCCAGTAGCTCACGTGTTCAGATCCTATAGTGTTATAATATTATTCTTGCTCATAAGTTCTTAAAAAGCCTTCCCCCCACCCTAAATTATCAGCACGAGAGCCCGGGTTACATCACACCACTCTTTGGGAGGGGTGTAAGCCTGATTGTAGCAATCCTCACAGCAAGCGAGTTCACCCTCCAAGTGGACTCGTCATGTCACGTGAGGATTGTTTTAGCCTGGCCTATCGCGGGACCCTTTATAACGAGTCCAGATGGGTTAGTCATGGAGATCATCTAGTCAGAGAAACGATTCGGACCGCGAGATTCCCAGGGAGCTTCATTGTAAAACCTTAAATAAATCGAATAAGCAAGCCAACTCTTCTCCAGGTTAATTTCCTCTGATTAGTCCCCACTCCAGCAACTACAGGAAGTGAGTAACAGTACCATAACGAAGAGCGTGCATAAGCAAGAAAAGCTTAGAAAAGCTAGCTTTACAATAGCAGATTTATTGATAAATCGTAACCATATTATGCCAGCCGTGTGGCTACATTGTCTCCGTCTTATATCAGCCTTATGGCTACAGTCCTTATCTCATTACAGCCTTGTGGCTACAACAGTTTCATCTAAAAAAAAGACCTTTGGAAATATTGCTTCAATCATATAACAATCATATGGCTACATTAGGTTAATCTTTACGCTCGTGGCTTCATTGGTTCCAGCTTTAGTTCCAATTAAAACAGCCTAGAGGTTAGACTAGTTCGATCTTACAGAAGTGTAGGGGCTACATCGGTTTGATCTCATAATTTCATATTGGCTTCATTGGCACCATCTTAAAAGTCTTTTAATAGCCATGGTGCTACGTTGGTTCCAGCTGAGAACAGCTTTTAGGCTACGTTGATTCCATATTAGATAAACCTAGTCGCTACATATGTTTCGTCCAATAGTATTCTAGTGGCTACATACGTTCGACCTAAAGATTAGGATATGGCTACATAGATTCCAATAAGAACAGCCTAGTGCCTACATTTGTTCCAGTGCATAGCAAGATCGTGGCTATTTTGGTTCCATCTCATTACAGCCATGTGGCTATAACTTGGTTCCATCTTATGACTCTTTGTAGCTACACTTGTGTGGCTACATCATATGACAGCCATGTTGCTGCCTTGGTTCCATCTCAGAACAGCCTAGTGGCTACAATTGTTCCTAGTTGCAACAGCATTGTGGCTATGTGATGTTCATTCCATTAAAAATCATAGCAGCAGTGTGGCTATATTGTTTCCATCTTATGACATCTTTGTAGCTACACTTGTTCCATCATATGACAGCCATGTGGCTACATTGGTTCCATCTAAGAAGAGCCTAGTGGATACTTTTGTTCCATGCTGTAACTGCCTTGTGGCTATTTTGATTCCATTTTGTGCATAACAGCATTGTGTGCTATATTGGTTCCATATTATGACATCATTGTAGCTACACTTGTTCCATCATATGACAGCCATGTGGCTGCATTGATTCCATCTTAGAAAAGCATAGTGGCTATATTTGTTCCTTGTTGTAACAGCATTGTGGCTATTTGGGTTCCATTTCATAACAGCATTGTGGCTATATTGGTTCCATTTTATGACATCTTTGTAGCTAAACTTGTTCCATCATTTGACAGCCATGATAGTTGCTGCCTTGGTTCCATCTCAGAACAGCCTAGTGGCTGGTTCCATATAAGAAGAGCCTAGTGGCTACTTATGATCCATGCTGTAACACTTGTTTCCATCATATGGCTATTTGGTTCCATCATTTCATAACAGTTCATTGTGTCTATATTTTGGTTTTCATAACAGCATTGTGTCTATCTTTGTAGCATATTATACACTTTTGTAGCTATACATTCCATCATGACAGCCATGTGGCTGCATCAGTTCCATCTAAGAACAGCCTAGTGGCTGCATTTGTTCCTTGTTGTAACAGCATTGTGGCTATTTGGGTTCCATTTCATAACAGCATTGTGGCTATATTGGTTCCATTTTATGACATCTTTGTAGCTAAACTTGTTCCATCATTTGACAGCCAAGTTGCTGCCTTGGTTCCATCTCAGAACAGCCTAGTGGCTGGTTCCATATAAGAAGAGCCTAGTGGATACTTATGATCCATGCTGTAACTGCCTTGTGGCTATTTGGTTCCATTTCATAACAGCATTGTGGCTATATTGGTTCCATATTATGACATCTTTGTAGCTACACTTGTTCCATCATATGACAGCCATGTGGCTGCATTGGTTCCATCTAAGAACAGCCTAGTGGCTGCATTTGTTCCTTGTTGTAACAGCATTGTGGCTATTTGGGTTCCATTTCATAACAGCATTGTGGCTATATTGGTTCCATTTTATGACATCTTTGTAGCTAACTTGTTCCATCATATGACAGCCATGTTGCTGCCTTGGTTCCATCTCAGAACAGCCTAGTGGCTACAATTGTTCCTAGTTGCAACAGCATTGTGGCTATTTGGGTTCCATTTCATAGCAGCAGTGTGGCTATATTGTTTCCATCTTATGACATCATTGTAGCTACACTTGTTCCATCATATGACAGCCATGTGGCTGCATTGGTTCCATCTTAGAAAAGCCTAGTGGCTATTATGACATTTGTTTCCTGTGTTGTAACAGCATTGTGGCTATTTGGTTCCATTTCATAACAGGCATTGTGTCTATATTGGTTCCATATTATGACATCTTTGTAGCTACACTTGTTCCATCATATGACAGCCATGTGGCTGCATCAGTTCCATCTAAGAACAGCCTAGTGGCTTGCATTTGTTTTCCTTGTGTTATTGGTTCCAACAGCATTGTGGCTATTTGGGTTCCCATTTTCCATAACAGCATTGTGGCTATATTGGTTCCATTTTATGACATATCATGACATCTTTGTAGCTAAACTTGTTCCATCATTTGACAGCCATGTTGCTGCCTTGGTTCCATCTCAGAATAGCCTAGTGGCTACCATTGTTCCTAGTTGCAACAGCATTGTGGCTATTTGGTTCCATTTCATAACAGCATTGTGGCGTTATTGGTTCCATATTATGACATCTTTGTAGCTACACTTGTTCCATCATATGACAGCCATGTGGCTGCATTGGTTCCATCTTAGAAAAGCCTAGTGGCTACATTTGTTCCATGTTGTAACAGAATTATGGCTGTTTAGATTCCATTTCATAACAGCATTGTGGCTATTTGGTTCCATTTCATAACAGCATTGTTCCATCTATATTGGTTCCATATTATGACATCTTTGTAGCTAACACTTGTTCCATCATATTGGTTCCAGCCATTGTGGCTGCATTGACATTCCATCTTGTTCCTTAAACAGCATAGTGGCTACATTTTTTCCATCTCAGAACAGCCTAGTGGATGTGTAACAGCATTGTGGCTATTTGGTTCCATTTCATAACAGCATTGTGGCTATATTGATTCCATATTATGACATCTTTGTAGCTACACTTGTTCCATCATATGACAGCCATGTGGCTGCATTGGTTCCATCTCAGAACAGCCTAGTGGCTGCATTTGTTCCTTGTTGTAACAGCATTGTGGCTATTTTGGTTCCATTTCATAACTATATTGGTTCCATATTATGACATCTTTGTATCTACACTTGATCCATCATGTGACAGCCATTTGGCTGCATTGGTTCCATCTTGGAAAAATCTAATGGCTACATTTGTTCCATGTTGTAGCAGCATTGTGGCTATTTAGATTCCATTTCATAACAGGATTGTGGCTATATTGGTTCCATCTTATGACATCATTGTAACTACACTTGTTCCATCATATGACACCCATGTAGCTTCATTGGTTCCATCTCAGAACAGCCTAGTGGCTGCATTTGTTCCATGTTGTAACAGCATTGTGGCTATTTAGATTCCATTTCATAACAGGATTGTGGCTATATTGGTTCCATCTTATGACATCATTGTAGCTACACTTGTTCCATCACATGACAGCCATGTGTCTGCATTGGTTCCATCTAAGAACAGCCTACTTGCTACATTTGTTCAATGTTGCCACAGCAATGTGACTATTTTAGTTCCATTTCATAACAGCATTGTGGCTATATTGGTTCCATCTTAAGACATCTTTGTAGCTACACTTGTTCCATCATATAACAGCCATGTAGCTGCATTGGTTCCATCTAAGAACAGCTTTGTGGATGATTTTCTTTCATGTTGAAAGAGCATTGTGGATAGTTTTGTTCCATTTCATCTCAACCTTGTGGATATACAGTTTCCATCTTATGACATCTTTGTAGCTACACACTTGTTCCATCAATAACAGCCATGTGGCTGCATTGGTTCCATCTAAGAACAACTTTGTGTATGCTTTTTTTTCATGTTGAAACAGCATTGTGGCTGGTTTAGTTCCGCCATGTGGCTACATTGATTCGATCAAGAAACAGCCTAGTGGCTACATTTTTGTCAAGTTGAAACATCATTGTGGCTATTTAGGTTCCATTTCATAACATCATTGTGGCTATATTAATTCCATCTTATATCAATATTGTAGCTGCACTTGTTCCATCACATGACAGCCATGTGTCTGCATTGGTTTCATCTTAGAACAGCCTACTTGCTACATTTGTTCAATGTTGCCACAGCAATGTGACTATTTTAGTTCCATTTCATAACAGCATTGCAGCAATATTTCCATCTCAAGTCATCTTTGTAGCTACACTTGTTCCATCATATGACAGCCATATGGCTGCATTGGTTCCATCTTTGAACAGCCTACTTGCTACATTTGTTCAATTTTGCAACAGCATTGTGGCTATTTTACTTCCATTTTATAACAGCATTGTATCTATATTAATTCCATCTCGAGACATCCTTGTAGCTACAATTGTTCCATCGTATGACAGCAATGTGGCTGCATTGGTTCCATCTTAGAGCAAATCAAAATCAAAATCATAATTTAAGTAAAACAAAACCATGCAACACCAACAGAGGTAGGAGTAGTGAGAAAACAAGATCAACTAGGCCTCCAAAGGGATCTGACGATCCTGTTCAGGTCTACAATAAGTTTGGTAGTTTGGAAGACATGGACGTAGACTCTATGAGGCTGTCCTCCAAACCAAGATCTGTGCCATCAAGTCCAAGGCGGACTGGCAGATCACCACACAAACCCCCTGATGGCACATAAAATAATTCAATGGAATTGTCGAGGATTTCGGTCCAACTATGATGAATTAAAATCTCTTCTATATGACCATCAACCTATTGCTGTTTGCCTTCAGGAAACTTTCCTGAAGGAGACTGATCAAATGTCAATGAGAGGGTATACCATGTATAATAAAACATCCTTATCACAAAGAGACGGAAGAGCTGTGGGAGGGGCATCTGTGCTTGTTAAACACGGTGTCCCCCATGAACCCATTCCTCTTGACACTCCTCTTCAGGCTATAGCCATTAGTATTACCCTCCACAAAACCATCACTTTGTGCTCTCTGTACCTACCACCCAGCTACAAGATTTTACAGAGAGACATTGATCATTTGATCAGTCAACTTCCATCCCCACTTTTGCTGCTTGGCGATTTCAATGCCCACAGCGATTTGTGGGGATGTGAGGACACCAACGACAGTGGTCAAAAAATAGAGAATTTCATCATACAAAATGATCTTGCTATATTAAATAATAAATCTAATACTTATCTCCATCCAGGAACCGGATCTTTCTCTGCCATAGACCTAAGCCTCTGCTCTCCATCCCTTTTGATGGAATTTGATTGGGAAGTTGGTCAGGACCAGTGTGGAAGTGACCACTTCCCAATATTTTTAAACATCAATAGGCCTATGCCCGCTGAGCGGGTTCCCAAATGGAAACTCCATAAGGCCAACTGGCCGAATTTTACTTCTATGTGCAGAGACAATATTAACAAAGAAACTTTAGAAAATATTGATGAAGATCCGGTATCCTTTTTTACACAATCAATAATCAATATAGCCACACAAAATGTACCGAAATCCTCGACAGATTCTAAACGGATATATAAACCATGGTTTTCTGATGCATGCCGTGACGCTGTCAAAGAGCGCAAACGGGCTCTGTACAGGTTCAAAATGCGGCCCATCGAGGCCAACAAAAACCTGTACAAAGTAGCCCAAGCCAAAGCTCGACGCGTCATCAAAAACAGCAAGCGTGAGTCTTGGCACAATTTTGTTTCCAAATTAAACAGCAAGACTTCCACGAAAAAGGCATGGGACATGGTTCGTAGGATTAGGGGAAAGCAAAATGACAACACTCTCTCACATCTGGTTAAACCAGATGGTTCCAAAGCCTCCAATTTGAAGGACATCGCCAATACTCTAGGCGATGCCTTCCAAAAGAATTCCTCTGCCAATAATTATAGTACCAAATTTCAAAAATTTAAACTTCATCGGGAACGAAACATTCCTAATTTTAATTCAAATAACAATGAAAATTACAACTCTCTTTTTACGCTAAAGGAGTTGGAAGATTCGATACATAAATCGAATGACACAGCTAGTGGACCCGATGATGTACACTATCAATTTTTAAAACACCTTCCAGAGGAATCACTTGAAGTACTTTTAGACATTTTTAATGGAATCTGGGAATCTGGAACATTCCCAGATGGTTGGAGAGAGGCTATAGTTATCCCGATACCCAAGCCAGGCAAGGATAGCACCATTCCTACAAACTATCGTCCCATTGCCTTAACGAGCTGCATCTGTAAAACGATGGAGAAAATGATAAACAGCCGCCTGGTATGGTTTCTTGAAAGAAACCAACTAATTTCCAGGTACCAGAGCGGTTTCCGTCACACACGTAGCACGACGGATCACCTGGTCCGTCTTGAAAGTTTTATACGTGACGGTTTTGTGAGGGGGGAACATGTGGTGTCGGTCTTCTTCGATATGGAGAAGGCCTATGACACCACATGGAAACATGGAATCCTGTCGGATTTGAGCAATATGGGCCTTAAAGGCCGCATGCCTGTTTTTATCAAAAATTTTCTTGAGAACCGAATTTTTAAAGTCCGTGCTGGCACCACCCTTTCTGATACTTGTGATCAGGAGATGGGGGTCCCACAGGGAAGTATTTTATCCGTTACGTTTTTTAATATAAAAATTAATAGTATAGTTAATGTCATCAAGCCAGGTGTGGATTGTTCACTCTACGTGGATGATTTTTTTATTTATTTTAAATCGAAAAATATGAGCACAATTGAGAGGCAGCTTCAACTTAGCCTCAATAACATCCAAAAATGGGCGGATGAAAACGGATTTAAATTCTCTAAATCAAAAACTGTCTGTATGCATTTCTGCCAGAAGAGAACCCTACATCCTGACCCAGTCCTCACCCTTGATGGCAACGTTATTCCTGTGGTGGAAGAAACCAAGTTTCTTGGAATAATTTTTGACAGGAAGCTCAATTTTAAAGCTCACATTTCTACCTCCGTAAGAAATGTTTTAAAGCAATCAATCTTTTAAAAGATGTTGTCCTGATTGATTGATCGCGGACCGGAAAGTCCTTTTACGGCTTTACCGGTCACTAGTGCGCTCCAAGTTGGACTATGGCTCTTTTATATATGGTGCTGCCCGTCGCTCATATCTAAGAAAATTGGATACTGTCCAAAATCAAGCTCTGAGGCTTTGCCTCGGGGCTTTCAGAACCTCTCCCATTCCCAGTCTACATGTGGAAGCCAACGAGGCACCACTTGGGGTTCGAAGGGAGCAGCTTGCCATTCAGTATGCCTTACGCATAAGGTCCAACCCCAAGAATCCTGCATTTGATGCTGTTTTTAATCCTGGAAATATCCATTTTTATGAGAGTAGGCCGAATGCTATCCGTTCGTTTGGTCTGCGTGTCAGAGAATCGCTGGATGGGTCATGCTCTAACTTGAATGCCGTGGCGGTTGAGACTGTGCCAGGGTCTCCCCCATGGCAATTGAAAACCCCAACAGTGGATAAATCGCTGACAATCAACACGAAGGGATCTCACGAGCCTGATTTTTTCTTCACCAATTTAGAGAGAGATAAAGGATAAATATTCGGACCGTTCTGCCCTTTACACAGACGGTTCGAAAGAAGACAATAAAATTGGAGCTGCAGCCATTATGGGGAAATGTGTTTTTAACATGAGCCTACCACCTCCACTGTCAATTTTCCACGCTGAGCTTAAAGCTCTTTCCGTTGCACTTGGACTTATTGCCAAATCCAGTAAAAAGCGTTTCGTTGTATTTTCCGACTCACTGTCTGCCCTGGAGGCAATCACAGGGAGTAATTTACGTAATGGTTTTATTTTAAATGTTGTGCTTTTATATTCTCAATTGACAGATCGTGGCAAGGATATTTTGTTTGTATGGGTACCAAGCCATGTTGGTATCCCTGGTAATGAAAGGGCAGACAGAGCTGCCAAGGAAGCCCTCAACATGAATGTGACTGAGGTTAAAGTCCCCTTTACAGACTTTAAACCTCAAGTCGTCCAATTTTTTAAACAGAAATGGCAGGACCAGTGGGATGAATCCATCCCAAAACAAACTTCACGAAATTCAGCCCTTACTTGGGGAGTGGCCACAGAGCTGCAGAGAGAGCAGAAGAGAGGAGGTTATTCTTGCTCGCGCTCGTATAGGACACACCTATACAACTCATGCCTTTCTACTAAGAGATGAGCCCATCCCTGAATGCATTCCTTGTCAATGTACCTACACCGTCAAGCACATTCTCATTGAATGTGCTGATTTGATTTTGATCCGAAATCGCTTCTTCCGGGTTCAAACCCTTTCAGAATTGTTTGAAAGGGTGAATCCATCCAAGATACTTGGATTCATAAGAGAAATTGGACTTTTCTATAGATTTTAGACCATACAATTCTCAAATTATTATATATAATTCAATTAATATAATTCAATTAATGCTAATGGGTTTAATTTTTAGTTAGTTTTAACCCTTGACTCCTTATCCTTTCGTACTCGTATTTACCCCTCATTAAGTAGGCACCATATAACACACTAGTGTTGGTGTGCCGTTAAACCCTATACTTACCTTACCTTTCAACAGGTGTCAGTTGTTTGGAGACGAGTCCGGTCTTTATTAAATCATCTTCTCTGATATCTTCTCTCCTGAGATCATCTTTAGTGATGTCACGTTGTTTCATATCAGTGTTCAACAAGAGCTTCTTGACCAACACAGAGAGTTTCAAAAGGATTTTTCCTTCTTCTGCCCACAACATATCGTTTGTTATGGGGTTCGCTTTCCAATCTACGTCACCTGTTTTCATCAATGAGGCCAAGAGGGCAACAGCAAAAATCTGTGCGGTTTTTCAGGTGCAGGTCGTCCTCAGCTGATAGCTGCTTTACATGCCAGACTAACGTAACTGCCATGAGGGGCGTCTGGCATAAGAGACGGATGTCATCCCTATTTTCTAGAAACTTCCAGACATCTCGAAACTTGGCCCCGAGTTCTTTAATATAGAGCTGACTATGATGTCAATGTAGCGAACTCTTTAAGGACAAATATTCTAGGCTGTATAACTCCGTTTCATATAACGTAATTGTCTGTAATTGCACTGCTCTGATCACAACAATGATACCAAATTCCATTACAAATGTACGATAACAGTCATTTAATAGATATGATTATCAAACACGATTATTTAATAGAATATTTTAACCCTTACTGTACTCAAACAAAGCAAACATGGCAGCAATGGTATGAACTTCGCGCAAGGATCTACTCAAGTGTACTACCCCTTTCTTATGCTGGTACTGTATAATAGAGAGCATTTGTTCTAACGGAGGATTATATGCAATATTTTGGGGGAATGAGGTTGCCAGATAATTCAATACATAATGCCGCATTTACACACTCGAGTTCTAGTTGCAACAAACTAACCCCCCCTGTGGGTGCGGGGGTAGAATAGGCCCACTGTATCCTCCTGCATGTCGTAAGAGGCGACTAATAGGGGGCAACCTGTTGGCCGTGGGTTGCGACTCGTGTCGGAGGAAGATGGAATCCTGGTGGTTGAGCGGAGCGGTCCTTGCGAGGGCTATATCTGCAACACACCACTTTGGCCCGTTAGGGGTGTTATGGTGCGCCTCTACGAGCTCAGCACCTTGCCAGTGTCTGGGCTCTATGGGTTACGTATTGTATCACTTTTTATGGGGGACGAGTATATCACCTGTGTAGCCCTGGCATCTTTAAGATGTCCCTTTATTGGGCTCCGGGGTGGGTGGGGAGCACAGGTGATGAATTGTTGTATTATTATGTCTTCCTCTCATACTGGCCAAAAACGAAGGCATTTAGATGAAAATGAAACTGAGAACTGGCCAAGATTTCTTGTGCTTGAAGGGACGGACGGGAGTTTGGAGAAAGTTTCATTCATTGTTTTATTTAAAGGAATTTGTGGTGTTGCAGGTACTCCCAAAACACTAAAACTTTTGAGATCTGGGCTTTATCTTGTCGAAACTTCCAAACCAATTCATTCCAAACTTCTTCTTCAGACCACCAAATTAGCGAATATCAATGTAAAGTTCAGCCCTCATCGAACCCTTAATACCATCAAGGGTGTTATAAAATCTTTCGAACTCAAATACTGCAGCGAAGAAGAGATTTTGGAGGAATTGAAAAATCAAAATGTCAGTGAAGTAGCCAAAGTGCTCATTAATAAAAATGGAGAAAAAATTCCCACAGGCACCCACATCCTTACTTTCAACATCCCTTACCTTCCAAACAACATTAAAATAGCTGGCCTGAACATCAAAACTGAACCATTTATTCCAAATCCTTTAAGATGCCACAACTGTCAAAGATACGGCCATTTTAAAACCAAATGTAATAGAACACCAATCTGCCCCAAATGCGGTGATGAGCACGGGGAGCAGGATTGCAAAGCACCATTCAAGTGCGCAAACTGCTCCGGTGCTCATCCCGCATACTCTAAACGCTGTTCCATTTGGCAAATCGAAAAACAAATTCAAACACTACATATCACCCAAAAACTTTCTTTCCCTGAAGCGAGAAAAATAGTAGAGTGCCAAAATTCAACTTCTTCCAGACCTTCATATGCTAGTACTGCAGCAGCACCTACTAAAATAACCAAATCTATTAGTACACAAACAGAAAACCACCCCCCGAAACAACCCCCTTTCAAAGCCAGCAATCCCTCAACAGAACAAACAAAACCAAACACCCCCACTACCCCAAAAGTCAATGAACACAACACAACAAACAAATACAATGAGAAATCTAAACTCCCACGGTCAATCAAATCTAAACTCATCAGGGTTCAGAACCCAGATTCTTTTGTTGGGCCCAACATCTATGGCCCATTGTCTGCCATGGAGACTGATGAGGTCCCCCATGGCAGACACACATCATCAGGGGCCAATCGGGACCCTGGGTCTGTAGTGGCCCAGGGAACCTGCGGCCCTAGGAATGCCATGGGGACTGAGGTCCACCATGGCAGCAAACGTCCCGCCAAACCCCCTGATAGGTAATGGTGGGCATTATACAATGGAATTGCCGAGGACTTCGGAATAATCATGAAGAACTTATTACTTTACTCAACAAAAATAATGGTATTGCAGCCTGCCTTCAGGAAACATTTCTGAAGGCAGAAAATAACTATAGCTTGAAAGGCTATAAATCTTACCATAAATTTGGAGGCACTGGGGAACGAGCTTCTGGCGGCTCGTCCATTTTAATCAAGGATTTTATTCCCCAGAAAGAAATAGAACTCAATACAAACCTTCAAGCAGTAGCAGTAAATATAACCTTAAATAAGTCCATCACACTTTGCTCCCTTTACTTACCGCCTAGCCAACATTTTACACGGAGAGAACTGGACAACATCGTGGCCCAGTTGCCAGAGCCAGTTCTCCTCATGGGTGATTTTAATGCCCACAACTCTTTATGGGGCAATACATATGTTGATGGAAAAGGCCAAATTGTAGAAGATTTCTTCATTTCTCACAACCTCTGCCTTTTAAATGACGGCTCAAATACATACATCCATCCAGGCTATGGCACACCCACCGCAATAGATCTTTCTTTCTCTTCTCCTTCTTTGTTTCTCGACCTTGCATGGGAAGTTGGTGTCGATGATACCTGTGGTATCATCGACACCAACTGTGAAATCGTTTATTGCAGATTCGGAGATGGAGGTGAGAAACATTGAGCACGTTTCCAATAGTGAAGCGAAATTTGAGAGCTTTAGTGTTGAGGTGAAAGTCTCCGATATGAAATCATTGTTGAAAGATGAGTTCTGGCCCATTGGTATCTGCGTGCGGTAGTATTACTGTAAGAGTGTTCGTCAATAAATGTTAAGTCAAAACTTTAGTAACGGTACTTATAATCGTCGAGGGCATAAGAACGATACTGTTATGTAATGGTAGAATGCGATGTTCTTTTACTACAGGAGAACTGGTTATTTGAATCTTAGTTTGCACTGTTTGAACGTAATATTGGTAATGTGTCCGTGGTTGGTATATCTGGTATGGACGAATCGGAATTGTTAGTCGGTAGACCTTATGGTGGTTGTGCAATTTTACATAAGACATCTACCAAAGTTTCTGTTACACCAATTGATTTTGGAAAAAGTCGAAGGTGCCAGGCATGCGAGGTTATTTGTCACACTACTAACGGACCTGTTAAAATGTTGATTATTAATGTTTACATGCCATGTGATAAGGATAACAGCATATCAATTAGTAACTTATATAGTGAGCTTCTAGATCAAGCAAATGCTGTTATTACATCTCATACGGAAGCTGATTTCGTTATTATGGGTGGTGATTTGAACGCAGACTTTTCACGGGATAGTTCCAGGCATACTATATCGTTAAATAATTTCTGTGAATAGGAATGTCTAATCCCATGCCTTATAAAACCCCTTGCAAATGTCGATTTCACTTATGAAAGTGACATGTCGCATGCCAGATCGTCACTTGATCACTTAATGGTTTCAGAGAATCTAGAGTCACCTATTGTAAGCTATGAATGCATTCATGATGGTGACAATATGTCGGATCATAGTCCAGTTATCTTAAATTTGTGCTTTAGAATGTTACATGTAGATATCGCCAAATTACCATCGGGTAAAACGGAAGTGGAAGAGAGCAAAGGGTAATGACATTGATTTGTACAAGGACACCCCGCGTAAAATGGAAAATTAAACGAGACTTACCTGTAAGGTGAAGTTTGATTAATATTCTACCTATCTCATCTAGCATGAGAGATCAAGTGAGAGAGCGCGGCAGAGCCAGGAGATCATACTTTAAATAGTGACCATGTGGAACTTAGTAAACAAGAACAAGAAGGGAGGGAGAGGTTGGGCACTTGATCTCTCATGCTAGATGAGATAGGTAGAATATTAATCAAACTTCACCTTACAGGTAAGTCTCGTTTAATTTTCCATTCTACCTATCTCATCTGCATATCGAGATCACGTGAGAATTCAAAGCCACATGGGCACTACAATGAACAACGAAGGTTCTTGAAAGAAAGAATCATTATATTCACATCCATCATGGCTTATCTATGCAAACAATAACATTGATAATAGAGTTTCAAAAATCACTGATCAAGTCATTAAGTACACTGAGAATCCAGTATGTAGAGGAACGCATAACGAAAACGTTACCGTTTCGTGGAGAGAATATTTGTACTATAGTTATTTGCACTTTCTATGCGTTTGTTGTAAAATTTTCCGAAAGTACATTGTGACTGCCATCCTGCAGTTTTGAGAATCGTACTTAGTGGTGTGGCAGAGGCCAATGCCGCACTTGACGAAGCAGCACGTGTGCTATGCGGCTTGAAGATGGTTGTGTCCACACCAGAGGCGGCCAGTGTTGACTTAACCCAGCGTGAGACTGTCGCCCGACTGATAGGCGAGTATGGCTTTTGAAAAGATATTAGCAGCTGAGAAGAGTTTGGATGACGTAAGGTTGCAGTTCTTTTGATGTATTCGGACATACAGGAGACTACGCAGAGGCGTCTGTCATCGGGATAAGCGGTCAGCTGTATGGTTTGCTGGGGTATTCCAGGCTTGGATTGTTTAATGAGTTTATTGATGATAAAGGTAAATGATGATTCCGTGCTCGTCATTGATTTGATGTCTAACAAATGAACTGTTTGACCTCTGCATCCTGTCACCAACAAGCAGAGCATGACCAGTTTGAACGATAACAGTTTGAGAGAGATATCCCTCGGTGGGTGGTAGGACCTTTAAGTAGTCCAGTACCAATGTAACATTCCATGTTGAGGAATATCGCGGAAGGCTGGGACGAGTCTGATACACGCCTTTAACAAAGCGAATTATCAGAGGATGCGAGGCTATGGTGTGGTTTGAGTTTGACAGCTCCACTATAGATGATAATGCTGATCTTGCCGTATTGATGCCGCTATATCCCAGGCCGGCGTTGTATAAGACAGTGAGGAAATCCAAAATAACAGAGACTGTTGCGTGGTGAGGGTCTATAACGTGACCTGCAGCGAATGTGTTCCATTTATTGAGGTATACTCTATATTGCTTTCTTGTGCCTGGTCTCCATGACGTGATTATAATATCTTGTGTAAGTTTGCTAATGCCTTCTTTGTTCAGTCTCTCCCTGACAAGAGGTAAGCTGCCAAGCGTAACTTGGGATACAATGGATGAATACGGCTCGGGTCGGCTGGCAATGTCAGAAGGGTCTTGTTGCGTTTTAAAATTAGAGGTGCTGCTTTTGTCATCCGTCTGAGCATCGGGTACCAGGTCTGCGTGGGCCATTGAGGAGCAATGAGGATCGCTGTTGCCCCATCGTCCTGCAGTTTCCTCAGTACACGTGGAATGACGCTGAAAGGCGGAAACATATATAGGAATTTATTGTTCCAGTTCATATGAAAAGCATCAATAGCTATAGCCTCAGGGTCTGGTCTCCATGATACGTATGGTTTGAACTGGAAATTTAAACGTGAAGCGAACATATCAATGTCGGGCTGCCCCCACAGTTCTACACAGTTCATAAAAGCGCAAGGGCTTAACTTCCACTCAGTCTTATCGTCAAAGAGCCTGCTTTCTTTGTCAGCTTCCACATTGGCTATCCCAGGTATATGCGTAGCACTTATCCACAATTGATTTGATATACACCAATTCCAAATGTCATGTGCTATGTTGTTACACTGTACCGAGTGACTGCCTCCCATCTCTCGAATATACGATACAGCTGTCATGTTGTCCAACTGTATAAGCAAGTGGGTTTTATTGGTAGTCTTACATAGCGCTTGCAGCCCGAGTAAGGCTGCTTTAAGTTCAAGTACGTTGATGTGGTCTTGTTGTTCAGCCGTCGACCATCTCCCCCCAGTGGAGGGTCCATTAATTAATTTAGCACCCCACCCGTGAGAGGAAGCATCAGTTTGCAAGACGAGATCAGCATTGCCGTATGAAATACGTTTGGGGCAACAACCTGCATTGTCGACCCACCATCTGACTTCGCGCAGCGCATGCGCAGATAGGTTCATACTACCCTCAAAGTTACCCCGACATTTACTCAGTGCAACAGTTTTGTCTTTTTCCAAAGCCCTAAAATATAGAGGCCCATATTCCACGCCGGGGAAACATGACACGAATGTGCCTATGAGTTGCGCCACAGATCTGATGGTAAAATGGGTACCTGTCAAGAAACTCTGACTCAAAGATTTGATTTTATCAATCTTTTCGTTCCCGATGTTCACTGTCATACTAGTTGAATCGAGTATGAAGCCCAAATGCTGCAGTTTCTGGGTGGGGGTTAGTACTGATTTAGAGTCATTTACATGAAACCCCCCAAATCTCTCAAGAGTCTCCTGGTTGCATGTATATTAGCAACACAATCGGAAGCACACGATGCTTGTACATAGAAGTCATCAAGGTAGCCACTGGACATAAACCCTGATTGTCTTAGCTTTGAAAACACTGGCTTCATAAGCTTGGTAAATATTCTAGGTCCCGAGCCTAGTCCATTTGGCAAACAAGTATATTTGTAGAGTTGACCATTAACATGGAACTTGAGAAATTTCTGGTCACTTTCTGCCACTGCCACTGGCACGGATAATAGGCGTCCGTTAAATCTAGAGAACCCATATAACAGCCACGAGTCATTAGATTCAGGCAGTGTTGAAGAGTGTCCATTTTAAAGTGGCAGTAGACTACAAATGCATTCAAATCCTTCAAGTTCAAAATCAGCCTGAAAGTACCCTGTTTTTCTTGGGTCTCAGAAAAAAACTGGAGAAATAAATTCGTCGGGCTCGTGCATCGACTTAAAAATAACACCTTTACCCAATAAATGATCAATTTCTGCGTTAAGAAACACTGCTTCTCTCTGTGTGTAACGTGAACGCCGTGGTTCATACCTTTGCACGGGTTTTTGAGACAAATTCAATAGATAGACCCCGTACAATGTTCAAAATGTTCGGGTCTCTGGTGACAGCCTTCCAGCTATAAAAGTGGTTTTTAATGTTGCCGGCCCGAGTAATATTCAAAGGAATATCCTCACTCACCTCAGCTTTTACAAGCACAGTGTTTACACATTGTTGTGCTTTTGAGATTTGTCCCCCCTGGTCGTGGGTAGGCGCTTCCCTCGATAAGGGCGACTGGATAGCTGGGTACGGCTGCTGCCGCTGTCGTAAGGTCGAGGTCGCCACTGACCCCGCTGGCTTGACCCTAAAAAAGGGAAGCGTTTGTGTGACGAAGTGAAGGTGCGATCACGTGACCCGCCTCGCGAAAGTCTGTTGTATCCAGTCAGCTGGCGGGTAACCTTTGTGGTTTCACTAAGGCTTTTGACAGTATTTCCGAGCTCTTCTCCGAAAAGCAGGGTAGTGACAGGCTCTGACTCACTGCACAAAGTTTTGAAGTCCTCCTTCAACTCAGGTCGGAACGCGGCTCTACGTCTTAGATCCAGTGCATGGGAACTATCACAGAGCAGACTAATGGCATCTGATAGTCCCGACATGGTTTGCTGAGGTGTGGGACAATTGCCACCCTCTCTCTCTGCTGTAACGAAGTCGTTCAGGACGGTGACTGTAGCAGTGATGCCAGCGAGCAAAAGTTTCTGGACACGCTGAATCATAGCGTCCTCGTGGCGGGACTCCTTCTTGATGCTGTTATAAATCTCAGGGTTCACGCGCACCGGCTCCAATTTCTCACAGTTAATTGGCTTTGGAAAATTGTCCAGCGCCAGAGATTTATTGTCTTTCGACATCCCGTGTGTAAGGAGTTTGTCCACAACAGTGGCCAACTGGTCGTCTATACGAGGCCCAGTGACATCCTGTTGCTTAACACAGCTGTCCAGCTTATCTAGGAAGACGAGCGAAGTTTGTTGAGTTGGGGCGCTGGTGCCTTCTTGGTCGCTATCGCTAATTTCACCTCCCTCCTGCTGTGCACACACATGGGACGCATCGTCTTCCATGGGCTCGTTAGAGGCAAACGGCCCTATGTTTATGTCATTAACTTGGCGTTATCGAAACGCCAAGTTATGGCGATCGGCCCGGTTTGTAAGTTTGTTAGTTTGGATGTATGTAACACTTTTTTGTTTCACGATACAGGTCGCAATTTTTGAAATTTCTCAGATTTTTTTTTTTTAAATGGTTGGGACTAATAATGCGCAGAACCGAGAGGTTTTGTTTTGACCTTGACCTCATATTAAGGTCAAGGTCACGTTGTGAATTTTTCAATCCTTCATATCATCTTAACCTATGGTGCGATTTTTAAAAAGTTTACAGTTCCTTGTAGCCTGATTTATTCGCCAACTTTCCATGTCAAATATCATGAAAAAATATGCATATTTCGCCCCGTAGTCCCCACTCGAAAATTTGTGGTAGTGTTTGTTTTACCACATTTTTCAATCGCTTATAACTTCAACAATATTCGATGGATGGTCATGAAAATTGGGTCGAATGTTCACAGAATCACTGGCTATCGGAAGATAAGTGTTTTTTTTTATGTCGATGACGTCATTTCCGGTTACGAGCAAAACAACGTTATTTAGCAGGGCAATCGAAAGTTATTGCGTCATTTCTCCGTCGTTAATGGTCGTATCGTTAAAATGTTTTCACTTGAAGGTAGGCCATACACTTCCGAACTTGAAACTTATTCAACTAATTGTTTATGTCTTATAGTTTTCTCACAAACTGAGCTTAAAGTTAAAAAGTGACCCCCCAACTGCATTAACACCCCAATATGTTTAATACTACTGGGTCGATTTTGAAAATTTAAACATGAATTTGAAGGTTACTTTTCGAGTAACATTTCGTACGCGATATACCGGCAGGAATTGTGCGTAGTTTTCTCACGAATCGCCGGTAAAAGTTCGGAAAACAGCTAAAATTGGCAATTTTTTTTCGATCACTTGTAAAATCGACCATATTCGTTCGAAGGTCACAAAACGTGGGTAAAATGTTACCATGGAGAGCGTGTACCGAATGATGATTCTTTTGGGGAAGTCGCTGATGTCATTTCCGGTCACGAACGAGTGGAAGTTAAAAATCGACTAAAATCTGAAGTTATCGCGTCGTTGCTCTGTCGCGAATGATCGTATTGTGAATTAGTTTGCTCGAGAAGGAAGCCCATTCAATTCTGAACAATGTGTATAATTTTCAGCTCTAAATACCCAACAGTTTTCTCACAAAGTAAGTTTGAAGTACAATGGGTGTCAATTCTGCTGGCTCTTCACTGCAGCCGCCCTGTCGCGCAGAACAAAGGAATCCACAGCTGCCCAGCGCGCGGCTTGAGAGAGGCGGCTGGCTGCGGGAATCAGGTCAAATTGCAGCGCCTCCCGCGCTACATCACCTAGAGGCCCAAGGGTACATGGGGGAACTTTACCAGCTGCATCAGGAAAATTTCATTTTGGTCAATTAAGGCCCCATTCTGAAAATCTCTCCAATTAATTAGATGCAGTTCGCCAAGTTCCCACATGTTCCCATGTGCCTCTTGTCTTGATAGCAGTCATACGCTGCCTTGAGCTCCGTGACCACGGGGTTAAGGGCGTTAACTGACTCAGTTAGCGCAGCTAGCGAGCTCCTGATGAAAGCCATGTCATCTTGCGAAGCCACAGGCTTGGCGCTTTTACCGGACGGTTTGGTCAAAAGCTTCTTTGACTGTGTATTCTTTTTAGAGGCAGCTTTTTGACGAGCAGAGTCTGGCTCAATTGTGATGTCAGTAATATCTGCAGACACTACAGATTCTGCCTTTGAGCTCTTATCCGTGCACTTGCCAGACACTGGCTTGGCACTATGTTCGGGTTTAGAGTTAACTAACTCTTGGTCATCCGAGGCGGTCATGGCCGCCATTATGCTGCCAACAAGGTCAGCACCCGATTCCTGCAAGAAGTTTTTTGATCCACGTGGCATTGTTCAAAACACACCAAAGTCCTGCTAAAAGTACACAAAACAAAACCCAACACACAAAGAAGCAAGCAAAAACACAAAAGCTAATGGTCACAGAACAGCGGTAATCCAGAGACGTGTGAGAACACGTGTGAACTCCTTGAGGCAAAGCACGCTAATGATCTCCTGGCTCTGCCGCGCTCTCTCACGTGATCTCGATATGCAGATGAGATAGGTAGAATGTTGGCTAATGTGGATGTTCCAACGGAAGTTTTATCATGTGCGAACCCGAGTTGTTGCGAGCATGTTGAGAAAATCGATCAATTTCACGATGACATAATTCATGCTTCCAATTTTTGGAAGGAAGTTCGTAAGAAATTTAGCTCACGTGTGTCTAACCCTACCCTTGTGGACGATGCTCATAATGAGGTTAATATATGCGAAACCTTTAAGGACAAATATTCTAGGCTGTATAACTCCGTTTCATATAACGAGCTTGAAATGAACGATCTTTACAGTTCCATATGTAAAGATGCCTCATCATGCTGCAAAACGGGCAAATGCACTTCTGATCATGTCATAACCATTAAGCAGGTCGAATCCGCAATGCGGAACTTGAAACCAGACAAAACCGATGGTAATTCTGAAATCAGCTCTGATCACATTAAGAATGCCTGTCAAGAATTGTTTGTTCATATCTCACTGTTGTTTAATGCGATGCTTTCGCATGCATATGCTCCACCAGGTATGTTGCATTCAACGATGGTACCTATACCAAAGAATAGAAAAAAATCGTTGAATAATAGTGATAATTACAGGTCCATAGCAATCAGTAGTATTTTTGGAAAATTACTTGATAATATTATTTTATCATCCCAGAGTGACGCACTGAAAACTAGCGATCTGCAATTCAGTTTCAAACAGTCACACTCTACCACTCAATGCACGCTTGTTTTGCAAGAGATTGTTGATCACTTCGTAACGCAGGGGTCATCTTGTTTTGTAATTCTTTTGGACGCATCTAAAGCATTTGATCGTGTGAATTATGTGAAATTGTTTGCGCTTCTCATGCAGAAAGGACTCTGTCCAACAATATGTAAATTACTCATTAATATGTACACACGTCAGAACCTGAAAGGTGTTAAGCAAGGTGCAGTTCTTTCGCCATTATTATTTTGTGTATATATCGATGAATTACTAAGGCGCCTTCGTGAAGCTAATGTTGGATGTCACATGGGCCATCATTATATGGGTGCTTTGAGTTATGCTGATGATGTTTCACTCATTGCACCTTCAGTTTCAGCGGCTAAGACAATGCTTAGAATATGCGAGGAATTTTCGAAGGAATACTGTGTGCAGTTCAATTCTGCAAAAAGCCGGTTGCTTGCTTTCAACGCTTACGACAGTCCAGTACATTTAACACTAAATGGTGAATTAATTGTACAAGAGAAACAAGCTGTTCACTTAGGAAGTAATATTGGTTATTGTGCGAATTTGATAAATACACAGCGTGCATGTAGGGATTTGATAGCGAAAACGAATATGATTATGTCTCGCTTTGGATACTGCAACTCTGTTATTAGAAACTCACTATTTGAAGTATACTGTAGCAGTTTTTATGGGTCGGCGATGTGGAGTTTAAGACCCAACCAGCTTGTCAAATTGTGTAGTGTTCTGAGGAGGTGATCAGAGTCCAGAACATGTTCAAAGTATTTACAATTCATTTCGGGAAAATTGCCCCTTAGAAATCAACTGATGTTGCGCTTCGTCAATTTCTTTCATAAGTGCCTGAACAGCACCAATGTTTAAGTATCCTATGTAAGTAGATGTTGTTTCCATAGCAGAACAATTGTTAGTGAGAATGTTCAAACAATAATGCATGCCCTGAACATCAATAATTGTTATTTATTGCAGCATAGTGAATGCATTAAGGACTCCAGCTATAAGATTAAGCCATCAGGTAATTCTGAATATGAGAATATTGCCATGCTCATAAAAGAGCTTATTTCTATTAGAGATGGGGATTCATTATCAGTGCTTACCCGACATGAAGCTGAAGCTCTGTTAAAGGAATTGTGTTTATCATAACTTATTTATTTGTTTATTCGTTATCGTGGGTTTTTTGTTGTTGTATCAAATAATAATGTTCCTGTACACCTGCTGTGCGAAAATAAAGATTATATTATATTACAATACATTTATTTACATATATAAATGTATATATATATTTATACACATTGATAAGAACCCACACACACACACACACACACACACACGCTGACAATAATCTACCACCTAACTTCCATGCTCTGTCATACCGTCTGCTAACTTACTCCCACGTGTTATACCACTGCTGCCTGAGCCACTCAAGGCGGGGCTGGGCGCTGTACACATGCTCACGGTACATGGAGCCGTATCCCACCCGGCGGCTGTTGTGCACCACGACCCAACCCCGCCCCCCAGCTGCCCCTCTCTCTCACACACACACCTCGCCATGCTCTCCCTATCAGCCTCAGACACGCGCACATATACTCTACTGAAGACACGTTCAAGTGTCTCAACACACCCACTCATATCAACACACACATCGCCCATATACACAACGTTCACCCGCTCGTTCCCACTCACTGCTCCACTCACCCGCCTCCATTCATCACCCGTCAATCCACACTCCTCAACACACACAACACGCAGCTTCTTACAGACACACAATTTCACTACAGACTCACATGACAGACGTTTGTTACGACTGACATCGATCTCAGTGATGTGTGAGGATGACCGCATGTGACGGCGATCAGCTCCACATCACTGTCGTCGATGTCGCAGGCACACAGCTGTAACACTGTCAGGTTACTGAGACACTCCAACACACACCACAGCTTGGTGAACTCGTCATGGAGAGGATTGCCAGACAGATTGATATAGAAACATTGAAACAGACTGGCAAGATGCGCTGCCACTGGGGCAGTCAGCCCGCACCCTACAAGAGAGAGGTACCTTAATGTGTTGTTGACTAGATGGAACTCGACCTCGGTGTCGCCTACTTCGTTCACGTCCATTACCAACATCGTGAGGGACGAGTTGGCAACCAGGGCATTCATCACACTCATAACATTCAGTCCACAGTTAGCAAGTAATAACGATTGTAGACGGCAGTTGGAGCTCTCTAGAGCCTGGCTGATGAGCCGAGCTCCTTCTCTGCCCAGCGCCTTGTTATCGCTCAGGTTCACATGTCTGAGCTTGTTGTGAGGAGGCAGAATACGACGCACATCGCGTTCATTCAGTCCACATTTAACCATCGTAACCCCCGTGTGGTGGACGCGGCTGATCCCAGACACATCCTCCTGTGACCCGCCTACTTCATTGCTGCTGACGTCCAGTGAGGTGACGTGTTTAGGCAGCCGGTCACATAAGGTGGCCAGGGAGGACGCGTTCAGGTCAGCATACCAGACACTCAGCGCCTGGACTGAGGCGGGCACCAGGCGCGTCATGTCGTCATCCACCACACGTGTGTGAGACAGAGTCAGCGTACAGAGCGTGGAGTCGTACGGGACGTCTGTCACCGCAGCGGATAGGGCGGAGAGGTTAGGGCGCGCCAAGACAAGCGCCTCAGTGCCACGTGGCGGGGTGAGGAGGTGGCGGACACTGTGTCCCAGGTCACCACCGAGGTACACCACAGAGAGGGGGCGTGGTAAGTGGTGCATGAAATCCCCGATGATAACTGCGTCGTCAGGCGTGGAGTCGCTCTCAGTCAGCACCAACTGGTCTCCTAGAACATCCTACACACAGATACACTGACATTAATATACATTGTAACCTACTGGTTTCACATGGAGTAGTGATTGCAATATCTGGCAGCTTTATGGGGTACAGGAATCAAACATCATGCGATGAACGAACACTGAATAACAGACAATGATAATATCAGACGGCGTCGTCTGTCAATCGTGTTTAGCGCGTTGGGAGGAAAGCCAGTTTCAAAATGCAAAATTAACCTGGATATAGGGTATGAAGTGCATTATCCCAGGATGACCGTCGAAATACTTAATCATACCAAAACTTAATATTTACCTCGGTTTCTCCTATGATAAAGTGAAGATACTATCCGGTTAGTATTTACGAATGGTGTTATACTTCGGCCAACTCCTTCAATGAACCACTAAATTCGGTTAGAACGAGCTGTAATTCTGTGCGCCAGACAGAAGAGACGAGACGAATGAGACGCGTGGCGAGACGGCGGGAAAATGACGAGGTGCCTGGATAAAACTTTGGTCTGCTAGCCTCAACACGCGCTGTGTCGTAAGTTTGGCGGGATGCGGCAGAACATTATGATGACCATGTCAATACGGTAATATCTCTCATCATAACGCATAGCGCGGGTATTACTTCCCATGGATGGACTGCAGCTCTATCTAAAGTTTACGGTGATACAATTCAACTAAATGAATGTGGAGAAACAGTTATATATGTTAAACGAGGTGATATGATTCTATATGATGTACCATATGATAAAGTTCTATATGATGGATCAGGTGGTATAGTTCTTTTAGCAGTTGGGACAATTCTATGTGATGTTGAAGGTTGTACAGTTCTATGTGATGTAACAGGTGGTACAGTTCTATGTGATGTTACAGGTGGTACAGTTCCAAAGATGTAGCAGGTGGTACGGTTCCATGTGATATAGCAGGTGGTACAGTTACATACGATGTAGAAGCTGGAACAGTTCTATGTGAAGTAGCATGGGGTACAGTTCTATGTGATTTAGTAGGTAGAACAGTGATATGTTATGTAGCTGGTACAGTTCAATATATTGTAGCAGGTGGAACATTTCAATATAAAGTAGCAGGTGGTACAGTTCAATATGATATAGCAGGGGGCACAGTTCTATATGATGTAGCAGGTGGTACAGTTCTATGTGATATAGCAGGTGGTACAGTTCTATGTGATATAGCAGGTGGTACAATTACATACGATGTAGCAGGTGGAAAAGTTCTATATGATGCAGCAGGTGGTATAGTTCTATGTGAAATACAAGATGGTTCAGTTCTGTGTGATATAGCAGATGGTGCAGTTCAATATATTGTAGCAGGTGGAACAGTTCGATATTAAGTAGCAGGGAGTATGGTTCAATATGGTATAGCAAGTGGTACAGTCCTATGTGATGTAACAGGTGAAACAATTCTATATGATGTGCCAGGTGGTACCGTTATGATGTAGCAGGTGTTACAGTTCTATATTATGTAGCAAGTGGTATAGTTCCACGTGATAAACCAGGTGGCATATTTCTGTGTGATGTAGCATGTGGTATAGTTCAATATGACGTAGCTGGTGGTACAGTTCCACATAATACAGTAGGTGATACATTTCTTCACGATGTAGCAGGTGGTACAATTCTATATAATGTAGAAGGTGTTAGAGTTGTATGTGATGTGCCAGGTGTTACAGTTCTGTGCGATGTACCGTGTGTTACACTTGTAAGTGATGTACTAGATGTAGCTAGGTATATTATGTACCATGCGGTACACGTTTACGAGATGTACCACTTGGTGATATGTGTAATGTTCCAGTTTTTGCTTTAATCTATGAGTATCCCGGGTTGATATGTCGTAGTTTATCTGCAGCAGATCTAATGCCTGGAAGGCTATGATATGGTGGTGAAGGAGAATGAATAAAGAATTGCTCACACTGATGTGTTCCGTCAGCTGCCACTGCTGGCACTCACGCAACGACCTCAAGCTGAACATTTCACCCCCGCGTAGAAGTCTCCTGTGGCTCCCGACAATAGCTCTCACAACTCGCTTTGCTTTCTTTTCATAACTGAACAGCAAGACACAATACATCACATCGATCATACAATGATAATGCTTCCAAACATGGTCAGTCTGTCACAACAAATCAGTGATCACCCTCGGGTTGTAGTTAAATCTCTGCCATGACAAGCACTTACCCAGATTTCCGTGTCTCTCCTTCAGAGCCGGATTTAGTGGAGGACGCTTGTGAGGTGGTTTTCTTACCAGGCGTTCTGAAAGATCACATGGAATAAGCACACGTTTGTTGAGGAGCTTTGGGGATGGCGTCTGATGAGATGGACGTGTATTTTAAACATTATCCATAATGACGTATCCCCCATAACGTTTATCCCAGTGAATGTCAGACAACAGAATCGTTACCTGGGTTGGGCTGTGGCGCCATTTTCCTCATGAGGGTCAGGTGATATATTGGTGGGACTAGTAGGACCTCCAGTAACAGCATCCAGCAGCTTGTGGTGGCGGGCATTACCCAGCATCCCGACTGTATACAGGAGCAGTAGGTCCATTCTGGGTAACGCACACACAATACGATCAGACAGGGTGATTACAAGCAGTGAACGTGTTGACATCGTCGTGATGTGTGGTGGTTATACGCTGTTTAATGCTGTGTACTCATTGTCTTATAGAATAACTTTTGAACAACATACCTGCCGTTGTTGGTTGTCACCACCTTAAGAAGCTCCCCAGTGCTGCCTATGGCCAAAGCTACAGCCGCGCAGATCTCCTGCAGGGACTGGTGGGGAACGATGTAAGTGGTTATGTAGCCACGGCCAGACTCTGTTTCAACAGGTGTCAGTTGTTTGGAGACGAGTCCGGTCTTTATTAAGTCATCTTCTCTGATATCTTCTCTCCTGAGATCATCTTTAGTGATGTCACGTTGTTTCATATCAGTGTTCAACAAGAGCTTCTTGACCAACACAGAGAGTTTCAAAAGGATTTTTCCTTCTTCATATCGTTTGTTATGGGGTTCGCTTTCAAATCTACGTCACCTGTTTTCATCAATGAGGCCAAGAGGGCAACAGCAAAATCTGTGCGGTTTTCCAGGTGCAGGTCGTCCTCAGCTGATAGCTGCTTTACATGCCAGACTAACGAGACGGCCATGAGGGGCGTCTGGCATAAGAGACGGATGTCATCCCTATTTTCTAGAAACTTCCAGACATCTCGAAACTTGGCCCCGAGTTCTTTAATATAGAGCTGACTTTGATGTCAATGTGGCGAACTCTTTAAGGACAAATATTCTAGGCTGTATAACTCCGTTTCATATAACGTAATTGTCTGTAATTGCACTGCTCTGATCACAACAATGATACCAAATTCCATTACAAATGTACGATAACAGTCATTTGAATAGATATGATTATCAAACACGATTATTTAATAGAATATTTTAACCCTTACTGTACTCAAACAAAGCAAACATGGCAGCAATGGTATGAACTTCGCGCCATAGCCTTTGTCCTTTAGTTTTGTAACGCACGAATATATTTTATATAGATATATATGTTCATATATATATTAATATATATATACATATTTATACCAATTTATACTTATATATGAACATATTTATAGATATATATATATATGCGGGCACATGTATATATAAATATATATATATATATATATATATATATATATACATACATATATATATATATATATATATATATGTATTTATATATATATATTTACATATATAAATATATGTATATAAAATTTATATATTTATATGAACATATTAATATATATATTTATATATATATATATGGGTGCACATGTTTATGTATAGTTATATGTATATATATATATATTATATATATTGTCATGTTTATATATATAAATATATGCATATATATGTATCTATATATATATATATATATATATAATATATATATATATATATATATATATATATATATCTATGCATATTTATATATGTATATACATATAGTTATATATATATATTCATATATATATTAATATATATTTACATATATATTAATTATATATATATAAACGAACATATTTATATATATATAAATTAGTGCATATGTATATATACATCTAGATAGTCATGTTTACATATATACATATATATATATATGTATTTTTATGAATATATATATATATGTATATATATATATTAATATTTTTATGTATATATATATATATTGATATATATATACATTGTTATGTATATGTTCATATATATATTGATATATATACACATATATTAATTTATATATATATGAACATTATATATATATATATGAGTATATAAATGAGTGATATATATATATATATATATATATATATATCATAGTTTTATATATACATATGTACATATATATATGCATCTATTTATCTGTATATATATATGAATATATATATATATCGATATATATATATGTATATATATCTATATTTACATATATATAAATATATATTCATATATAAACATATATATATGTATATATTTATATATATATTTTTATATATAAGTTCAGTGAAGCAAATGATTAAGCATGCCTTCTAGGCGGTGTTTTGTGCCATTATTTATTCTCTATTGGCTGTCTAAGGCCGCAATTAGCTTTGCATTGATTGGAACAAGCGTCCTTAGAGATGCAGGCACATATGATCGTACATAAAAAGTGCGGGACCGAATACAAAATTCAACGCTTGTCGTTTCTGGTCATGTATAAAACTGGCAAATCGAAAAACAAATTCAAACACTACATATCACCCAACAACTTTCTGTTCCTGAAGCGAGAAAAATAGTAGAGTGCCAAAATTCAACTTCTTCCAGACCTTCATATGCCAGTACTGCAGCAGCACCTACTAAAACTACCAAATCTATTAGTACACAAACAGAAAACCACCCTCCGAAACAACCCCCTTTCAAAGCCAGCAATCCCCCAACAGAACAAACAAAACCAAACACCCCCACTACCCCAAAAGTCAATGAACACATAACAGCAAACAAATACAATGAGAAATCTAAACTCCCACGGTCAGTAAAATCAAAATTCATCAGGGTTCAGAACCCAGATTCTTTTGTTGGGCCCAACATCTATGGCCCATTGTCTGCCATGGAGACTGATGAGGTCCCCCATGGCAGACACACCATAAGGGGTCAATCGGGACCCTGGGTCTGTAGTCGACCTTGCATGGGAAGTTGGTGTCGATGATACCTGTGGAAGTGACCACTTCCCCATTCTTATCCACCTAAACCCTCCGTTACCACCAGAGTCACCTCCAAAGTGGCAGCTGCATAAAGCAGACTGGCCCTCCTTTGGATCTCTGTGTGAGGAGGCTATCCACAGGGATAAGATGCAAGGGAGAGATACACACATCGATACATTTTGTGCTAAACTGCTTGAAATTGCCTCCAAAACTATTCCGAAGTCCTCGGCAAAGCCCAGGCGCATCCCAAAACCATGGTTTAACCAAGACTGCCGGGACGCCATCAACCACAGAAAAAGGGCCCTTAAGTTATTTCAAACTCACCCAACCCATGCAAACCTGGCATCATTCAGGGCAGCGAGAGCGAGAGCTCGGCGGGTTGTTAAAGAAAGTAAAAAGAATTCATGGAAAACTTATATATCAAAATTAAACTCGAGAACATCAATCAAAAAGACATGGGAAATGGTCCGCAAAATAAGTGGAAAAAACACCCTGACCCAGAACTAACCATCAATGAAAATCCCGTCCCTGTTGTGGAAGAAACCAAATTCTTAGGTATCATATTTGATTCAAAACTTAACTTTAAATCCCATATTAATTACATCAGGAATAAATGTCTCAAGGCAATGAATCTTCTTAAAGTAGTGTCCAAGCTGGACTGGGGAGCTGACAGGCAGGTCCTGCTCAGGCTCTACCGGTCCTTGATAAGATCAAAGCTTGACTATGGCTGCATCGTTTACGGTGCAGCTCGAAAGTCTTATCTAAAACGACTGGACATAGTCCAGAATCAGGCTCTGAGGATTTGCCTTGGGGCATTTCGAACATCACCCATTGAAAGCCTCCACACTGAAGCCAATGAAATGCCTATCCATCTAAGAAGAAACAAACTGGCCCTTCAATATGCAATTAAAATAAAAAGCAATCCAGATCACCCTGCCTATGACATTATCTTCCATCCCAAATACCAAGTAATATATGAAAATAAACCTAATGCCATACCACCTCTTGGCATCCGTATTCAAGAATCGCTAAACAACATATCCAATAATTTAGACATTATTGCTCCAAACAAAATTCCCGAAACACCACCCTGGCAATTGAACACACCAACAATAGACACATCCCTTACCAAATATGATAAATTAAATGCAAATGACCTCTTGATGAAATTTCATGACATAAAAGAACATCACAAAGACAAGATACTTATTTATACTGATGGATCCAAAGATGCAAACCGTGTGGGCGCTGGAGTCGTGTTCGGACCTCAGACCCACAAGGAAAGACTGCCTGGTGCAGCATCTGTTTTTACAGCCGAAGTTACCGCAATAAGGATGGCATTGGGCCTTATTGCTCACCATCCCAATGCGGATTTTACAATTTTTAGTGATTCTTTATCTGCCCTGGAGGCAATTGGGAATAAGTTGTTATCGTGCCATATTGTTGTAGATATTTTAGAAAAATGTTGAGTTTGTCTGGGTACCCAGTCACATAGGTATCCCAGGCAACGAAAGAGCCGATAGGACTGCAAAGGAAGCCCTACATGAGTCAGTGTCTGAAACCAAGATTCCCTTTACAGACTTAAAACCGCAGGTCGTTAAACTTTTTAAATAAAAATGGCAGGACCAGTGGGATGAATCCATCCCAAACAAACTTTACGAAATCCAGCCTCAACTTGGGGAGTGGCCACACAGCTGCAGAGAGAGCCGAAGAGAAGAGGTCGTTCTTGCTCGCGCTCGTATAGGACACACCTATACAACTCATGCCTTTCTACTAAGGGATGAGCCCATCCCTGAATGTATTCCTTGTCAATGTGCCTATACCGTCAAGCACATTCTCATCGAATGTGCTGATTTGATTTTGATCCGAAATCGCTTCTTCCGGGTTCAAACCCTTTCAGAATTGTTTGAAAGGGTGAATCCATCCAAGATACTTGGATTCATAAGAGAAGTTGGACTTTTTTATAGATTTTAGATCATACAATTATCATTAATTCAATATAGTTCAAATTGATATAATTCAATTAATATAATTCAATTAATGCAATTTTTAGTTGGTTGTAAACCTTGACTTCTTATCCTTTCGTACTCGTATATACCCCTCCTTAAGTAGGCACCATATAACACACTAGTGTTGGTGTGCCGTTAAACCCTATACTTACCTTACCTTTTTCCATCTTAGAGCAGCATACTTGCTATATTTGTTCAAATTTGCAACAGCATTGTGGCTATTTTACTTCCATTATATAACAGCAATGTTGCTATATTAATTCCATCTTATGACATCCTTGTAGCTACACTTGTTCCATTGTATGACCGCCATGTGGCTACATTGTTTCGATCAAGAAACAGCCTAGTGGCTACATTGTTTTCAAGTTGAAACAGCATAGTGGATTATTTGGTTCCATTTCATAACAGCATTGTAGCTAAATTAATTCCATCTCATAACAAAATTGTAGCTACACTTGTTCCATCATATAACAGCAATGTGGCTGCATTGGTTCCATCTTAGAACAGCCTACTAGCTACATTTGTTCAATATTGCAACAGCATTGTGGCTATTTTTGTTCCATTTCATAACAGCATTGCGGCTATATTAATCCCATCTCGGGACTTCTTTGTAGCTACACTTGTTCCATCTTATGACAGCCGTATGGCTAAACTGGCTCTATCTTTTAACAGCATAGTGGCAGCATTGGTTCCACAGTCAACTGGCTACACTGTTTCCTTCTTCGACTTGTTCCATCATATGTCAGCCATATTGGTTCCATCTTATAACAGCCTTGTGGCTATATTTTAGTTACACCTTATAACAACCTGTTGGCTATATTAGTTCCACCATATAACAACCGTGCGGTTATAATGTCCCCACCTTAATCTCATTTGGAATAACATCTTCTTCAATTGTGCAGCTAGGGTTGCATTGGAGTAAAATAACGTTTATTATTCATTAAATAACTGCACATATTTTGAATAACAAACGCTAAATATGACAATACATTTATTGACATATGTAGATATATATTTATTAACATTAATAAGAACCCATACACACACACACACACACACAAACACACACTCACACAGTCTGACAATAATCTACCAACGCTTCCATGCTCTATCATACCGTCTGCTGACTTACCACCACCTACTATACCACTGCCGGATGAGCCACGCGGGGCGGGGCAGGGCGCTGTACACATGCTCACGGCGTATGGAGCCGTATCCCACCCGGCCGCTGTCGTGCACCACGACCCAACCCCGCCGCCCCAGCTGCCTCTCTCTCTCACACACACACCTCGCCATGCTCTCCTTGTCAGCCTCAGATACGCGCACATATACTCTACTGAAGACACGTTCAAGTGCCTTCACACACTCACTCATATCAACACACACATCGCCCATATACACAACGTTCACCCGCTCGTTCCCACTCACTGCTCCACTCACCCGCCTCCATTCATCACCCGTCAATCCACACCGCTCAACACACACAACACGCAGCTTCTTACAGCCACACAATTTCACTACAGTCTCACATGACAGACGTTTGTTACGACTGACATCGATCTCAGTGATGTGTGAGGATGACCGCAGGTGACGGCGGATCAGCTCCACATCACTGTCGTCGATGTTGCAGTCACTCAGCTGTAACACTGTCAGGTTACTGAGACACTTCAACACACAGCACAGCTTGGTAAACTCGTCATGGAGAGGATTGAAAGACAGATTGATATAGAAACATTGAAACAGACTGGCAAGATGCGCTGCCACTGGGGCAGTCAGTCCGCACCTTGCCAGAGAGAGGTACCTTAACGTGTTGTTGACTCGATGGAACTCGACCTCGGTGTCGCCTACTTCATTCTCGTCCATTACCAACACCGTTAGGGACAAGTTGGCAACCAGGGCACTCATCACACTCATAACATCCAGTCCACAGTCAACAAGTAATAATGATTGTAGACGGCAGTCGGAGCTCTCAAGAGCCCGACTGATGAGCCGAGCTCCCTCTCCGCCCAGCGCCTTGTTTCTGTTCAGGACCACGTGCCTCAGCTTGTGGTGAGGAGGCAGAAGATGACCCACATCGCGTCCATCCAGCCCACATTCATTCATCGCAATACAGTTAACCCCCGTGTGGTGAACGCGGCTGATCCCAGACACATCCTCCTCTGACCCGCCTACTTCATTGTGGCTGACGTCCAGCGAGGTGACGTGATTAGGAAGTAGGTCACATAAGGTGGTCAGGGAGGACGCGTTCAGGTCAGCCGACATGACACTCAGCGCCTGGACTGAGGCGGGCACCAGGCGCGTCATTTCGTCTGCCACCACACGTGTGAGAGCCAGAGCCAGGGTACAGAGCGTGGAGTCCTGTACGGCACGTCTGTCACCGCAGCGGATAGGGCGGAGAGGTTAGGGCGCGCCAAGACAAGCGCCTCAGTGCCACGTGGCGGGGTGAGGAGGTGGCGGACACTGTGACCTAGGTCACCGGCGAAGAACACCATGGAGAGGGGGCGTGGTATGCGGTGGAAGTATTCCCCGATGACAGCTGCGTCGTCAGGCGTTGAGTAGACCTCAGCCAGCACCAACTGGTCTCCCAGAGCATCCTACACACAGATACACTGACATTAATAATCATTGTAACCTACTGGGTATACACGGAGTAATGATTGCAATATATGGCAGCTTTGTGGTGTACAGGAATCAATCATCATGAGATGAAACACTGAATAACAGACAATAATAATATCAGACGGCGTCGTCTGTCAATCGTGTCTAGCGCGTTGGGAGGGAAAGCGTGTTTCAAAATGCAAAATTAACCTGGATATAGGGTATGATGTGTATTATCCCAGGAT
The DNA here is from genome assembly GCA_034190875.2 of Urechis unicinctus. Classification (NCBI taxonomy): domain Eukaryota; kingdom Metazoa; phylum Annelida; class Polychaeta; order Xenopneusta; family Urechidae; genus Urechis; species Urechis unicinctus. Next base: position 16,971,285 of record CM067350.1, on the reverse strand, counting down.
GAACGTCGAAATACTTAATCAAACCAAAACTTAATATTTACCTCGGTTTCTCCTATAATATAGTGAAGATAATATCCGGTTGATATTTAGGAATGGTGTTATACTTCGGCTGACTCCTTCAATAAACCACTAAATTCGGTTAGAACGAGCTGTAACTCTGCGTGCCAGACAGAAGAGACGAAACGAATGAGACGCGTGGGGAGACGGCGGGAAAAGGACGAGGTGCCTGGATAAAACTTTGGTCTGATAGCCTCAACACGCGCTGTGTCGTAAGTTTGGCGGGATGCGGCAGAACATTATGATGACCATGTCAATACGGTAATATCTCTCATCTTAACGCATAGCGCGGGTATTACTTCCCAGGAACGGACTGCAGCTCTATCTAAAGTTTCGGGTGATACAATTCAACTAAATGAATGTGGAGAAACAGTTCTATATGTTAAACGAGTTGATATGATTCTATATGATGTACCATATGATAAAGTTCTATATGATGGATCAGGTGGTATAGTTCTTTTAGCAGGTAGGACAATTCTACGTGATGTAGAAGCTTGTACAGTTCTATGTGATGTAACAGATGGTACAGTTCAATATGATGTAGCAGGTGGTACATTTCTATGTGATGTAACAGGTGGTACAGTTCTGTAGATGTAGCAGGTGGTACGGTTACGTGTGAAGTAGCATGGGGTACAGTTCTATGTGATTTAGCAGGAAGAACAGTGATATGTGTAGTAGTAGTAGTTGGTACAGTTCAATATATTGTAGCAGGCGAAACATTTCGATATTAAGTAGCAGGTGGCACAGTTCAATATGGTAACGTTCTATATGATGTTCTGTTTAATGAAGCGAGTGGTAGCTCTATGTGATAAAGCAGTTGGTATTGTTCAATATATTGAGGCAGATGGAACAGTTCGATATAAATTAGCAGGTACGGTTCAATATAATATAGTAGGTTGTACAGTTCTATGTGATGAAGCAGGTGGAACAATTCTATATGATGTGCCAGGTGGTACCGTTATGAAGTAGCAGGTGGTACAATTCTGTATAATGTAGTAGGTGGTACAGTACCATGTGATGTGCCATGTGTTACAGTTTTGTTCGATGTACCAGATGTTACACTTGTAAGTGATGTACGAGATGTAGCAATGTATCTTATGCATCATGCGGAACACGTTTACGAGATGTACCACTTGGTGTATGTGTAATGTTCCAGTTTTTGCTTTTATCTATGAGTATCCCGGGTTGATATGTCGTAGTTTATCTGCAGCAGATCTAATGCCTGGAAGGCTATGATATGGTGGTGAAGGAGAATGAATAAAGAATTGCTCACCCTGACGTATTCCGTCAGCTGCCACTGCTGGCACTCACGCAACGACCTCAAGCAGAACATTTCACCCCCGCGTAGAAGTCTCCTGTGGCTCCCAACAATAGCTCTCACAACTAGCTTTGCTTTCTTTTCATAACTGAACAGCAAGACACAATACATCACATCGATCATACAATGATAATGCTTCCAAACATGGTCAGTCTGTCACAACAAATCAGTGATTACCCTCGGGTTGTAGTTAAACCTCTGCCATGACAAGCACTTACCCAGATTTCCGTGTCTCTCCTTCAGAGCCGGATTTAGTGGAGGACGCTTGTGAGGTGGTTTTCTTTCCAGGCGTTCTGAAAGATCACATGGAATAAGCACACGTTTGTTGAGGAGCTTTGGGGATGGCGTCTGATGAGATGGACGTGTATTTTAAACATTATCCATAATGACGTATCCCCCATAACGTTTATCCCAGTGAATGTCAGACAACAGAATCGTTACCTGGGTTGGGCTGTAGCGCCGTTTTCCCCATGAGGGTCAGGTGATATATTGGTGGGACTAGTAGGACCTCCAGTAACAGCATCCAGCAGCTTGTGGTGGCGGGCATTACCCAGCAGCCCGACTGTATACAGGAGCAGCAGGTCCATTCTGGGTAACGCACACACAATACGATAAGACAGGGTGATTACAAGCAGTGAACGTGTTGACATCGTCGTGATGTGTGGTGGTTATACGCTGTTTAATGCTGTGTACTCCTTGTCTTATAGAATAACTTTTGAACAACATACCTGCCGTTGTTGGTTGTCACCACCTTAAGAAGCTCCCCAGTGCTGCCTATGGCCAAAGCTACAGCCGCGCAGATCTCCTGCAGGGACTGGTGGGGAACGATGTAAGTAGGTTATGTAGCCACGGCCAGACTCTGTTTCAACAGGTGTCAGTTGTTTGGAGACGAGTCCGGTCTTTATTAAGTCATCTTCTCTGATATCTTCTCTCCTGAGATCATCTTTAGTGATGTCACGTTGTTTCATATCAGTGTTCAACAAGAGCTTCTTGACCAACACAGAGAGTTTCAAAAGGATTTTTCCTTCATCTGCCCACAACGTATCGTTAGTTATGGGGTTCACTTTCAAATCTACGTCACCTGTTTTCATCAATGAGGCCAGGAGGGCAACCGCAAAATCCGTGCGGTTTTCCAGGTGCAGGTCGTCCTCAGCTGATAGCTGCTTTACATGCCAGACTAACGAGACTGCCATGAGGGGCGTCTGGCATAAGAGACGGATGTCATCCCTATTTTCTAGAAACTTCCAGACATCTCGAAACTTGGCCCCGAGTTCTTTCTTCAGAAACTTCTTCAAGCTGCTTTCTCCGAACCCGAGAACATTAACTTTTTCATTGAATGACTCCCAAGCTTCCTGTAGGCCCCACGGCCGTGACGTAACCACTACTCGCGAACTAGGAAGCAATTTTCCTTTCAATAGGTTGCCGAAAACATCCTTGACGGGTGCTACCTTGGTAGTGCCCGACACAGGGCTGACACTTTTTTTGATTTCTAGGAACGGTACTAGGCACTCGTCCGCCCCGTCAAGGATGACAATGAGCTTGTTGCTTTGCTTCTCTATTTCTTCCAAATCTCCTCCTCAAACTCTGCTTCTGGTCCATGCTGCATGAGCAAGTCCCGCAGTGACGTGCGGTGGTCTTGGATTGATCGCAGGGGAATAACAAACGGGGAATATGGAATTCCAGGCCATTTCTTCGCGGCAATTTGTGACGCAATATACTTCATTGCAGAGCTTTTGCCAGTACCTGGATGCCCGACGAACAAGATAGATCTTGCTTTTACCCCGCGCTCCTCGAATATGTCCTTCAGATCGATGGAATCTGTGGCCGTGCGTGCGAGTCCCTGTAGGCCACTTATGTTAGGTTCGTCCTCTTTACGATTTAATGTTAGATCAATGTATTCCCGAGAGGGAAGATTCATCCTTTCTTCTAGCAGATTTGGTTCAGCATATTTCTCCCCAAGAAGACTGAAATAAGCTTCGATCCAAACATCCTCCACAGACTGAGCTGCTCTGATCGTGTCCTCGTCACGGATGAGGCCACTCAACTCGCTTTGGTTGGAAACAAGGAGGAATGTGACTAATGCTAAGTATGCATGGAGACTAGCATCCATGATGCAATCAATCAAAATCCGGACTTGGTCTTCTTGTTCTGAGGCAGCTAATATCATGTCAACATCCCTAGCAGGAAGGTAGCTGTCATCTGACGTCATCATTCGCAAGATGGCGCCCTGCTGTTTCATTCGTACGAGTTGGTCTTTCTTGTTCCCAATTTTCTCCTGTAAGTGAGTCGGAATCTTATAACCCTTTGGGTCTCCCTCATGATTATGGCTGTATAGTCGATATCGTAGCGTTGTAAGCCCCTCTTTAGGCGGGTCTACTTCTTCATTAGGACTCAGTAACTTCAGAAGGCCTAGTTGTTTGGAGACTTTCAATGTGTCAGCGAATTCGCTGTGACAATGCTTTTTCATGATAATGGAGTAAAGAAGATATTGAACTTGCTCATAATGGTTTTTCCCTTCAGTTGAAGCCGCCTCGAAGCAAGTGATCACATTGTCCACACGAAGCTGTTCCATTATATATTTTGGATGCTTAAGTCGCTCCACGAATTCCTCTACATGTTGTATCAGTTGTTTGCACTCCGGGCATTCTGATTTCTTAGCCATGGCGCTATCACTGGTGTCATGCGATAGGAGCTGCTGAATAATAAATATATAACTTATCAAACATAAAACACATATGAATACACATTCACTATACCTAATATTATGTTTTGTGATACCAGTTAACATTTCAGTAGGAAATAGATCTTGCATTGATATCGCGCACTGGCTTGGTTGAACGGGGAGTGGGGGCAGCAGGTTTAGCGAGCATTGGAATCAACAGGAGTACATCGCATGAAAAATGCAGGTACAATGAGGCTGTGACATCACAATATATATTATCTTCGGTTTCCACTCATGTTCCCCATAACTAATGTGTCTTGCAGTCTGAATGTCAGTTTCTTTCGCTCCTATCTCATTCTCCTGTTATCCCGTATCAGTCAGGCGAGGGTGTTGGATTGGGCTGGGGGACGAGGGGCGGGGTGGGGTTGGTACACAAAGTAACGGGAGCTAGACAACAGCTCGGTTTCAAATAATCATCACCATAGTCTACTTGAGATTATAAGACTCGGGTACGCCTTTAGGGGAGGTGTACTTTACAGACTATGGGATATGGTAGTTGATGTCCGTTATCAGGTAAACTGGTTATATGCACATATTCGTTGTACAAAAGTGTCAGAAAACACAAGTGCTACTGAATATATTCATTACCTTTGAAGATGTATGTGGATCGCCGTATGAAGTGTATGGTAGAGTGTTTGTAGACAGTCACTCTTTTCCCAGATCCCTAGATAGCAGGTAAAAAATCAATTCGTCTCCTTTGTGACGTAAATGGATTATATCACCATAACAAGTTCCTCAGCAAACCACAGCAAACAGTAATTGATACATGATTCAACGCTGGTGTTTATGAGTTGAAAACCTGCTGTCCTTTCGCAAAGACGAGCTGCGACCGAATGGCGCAGTTGCTCAAAGACCACACCCTTAACTTTCGTAGAAGTTGTCTCCAATCTGCTGTTGCGTCTCGTTGGCCGAGCAGCCAATCAGAGTTTGACACGAACTCCAGCAAAGTTTTTTTCTCTATTTTTCATTTATCGGTTGGTTAGCCAACACATGACCTATAGTTCATTGGGTTAGCTAGGCTTTGGTATAAACAAAATCTGATTCCGTGAGCGTAAATTCGTTCATTTCCATAAATGAATGAATGATTTATCTGCCAGTGTGATGATAAGCGCTGCAAGCCTGAATGTAGCAGTGTTTGTACCATACTTAATGACCCAGTCGTGTAGGCCATTTTCTCTTCCGAAGTTAATGTATGTCTCTTAAATATCCTAGGTATGGAAGTTTGTATATGTCAAATAAACTTCTCTGGCCTTTTTTACATATGACTCATCTGGTTATCAAAGTTGGACGGAACGCCTAAAATGTGACAAGGTCTTCGGAACCCCACGCGGTCAGGGCGTCGCCGCGCATGCTCATACACACCTGACGTGTAAATGCTACCACTCCTGAAAAAACGCTACCAGTAATGATCCACCATACAAGATATGATATGAAACCTTCTGTCATCTTCTGTCCTTGCATCAACCTAATCTGCCACCTGTTGCTAGCCCCCTCTACCTTCTTAATCTGCAATCGGCTTCCACCTACTGCTACCCCTACTACCCTTCAAGTCTGCCACCCCTAATATCCTCCTAGTCTGCCATTTACTGCCTCTCCTAATATCCTCCTAGTCCTCCTAGTCTGTCATCTACTGCCACCCCTTATATACTCATAATCTGCTATCTACTGTCATTCCCTGTATCTTCCTAGTTTGCCATACACTGGCTCCCTAAATATCCTCATAGTCTGCTATCTACTGCCTCCCCTGATATCCTCCTAATAAGTCATCTACTGCCACTCCTAATATCCTCCTAATCTGCTACCTTCTGCCACTCTTTAATATACTCATAATCTGCCGCCTGCTACCATCCGTAATATCCTCCTAGTCTGCCATCTATTGCCTGTCCTAATATCCTCCTAATCTGACATCTACTGCCACCCCTAATATCCTCCTAATCTGCTTCCTTCTGCCACTCTTTAATATACTCATAATCTGCCGCCTGTTACTACCCCTAATATCCTCCTAGTCAGCCATCTATTGCCTCCCCTATTATCCTCATAATCTGCATCTACTGCAACCCCTAGTATCCTGATAGTCTGCTATCTACTGCCACCGCTAATATCCTCCTAGTCTGCTATCTACTGCCACCCCTAATATCCTCCTAGTCTGCCATCTATTGCCACCCCTAATATCCTCCTAGTCTGCTATCTACTGCCACCCCTAATATCCTCCTAGTCTGCCATTTACTGCCTCCCCTAATATCCTCATAGTCTGCTATCTACTGCCTCAACTAATATCTCCCTAGTCTGACATCTACTGCCTCCGCTAATATCCTCATAGTCTGCCATCGACTGCCACCCCTAATATCCTCCTAGTCTGCCATTTACTGTCTCCCCTAATATCCTCATAGTCTGCTATCTACTGCCTCAACTAATATCCTCCTAGTCTGCCATCTACTGCCTCCCCTATTATTCTCATAATCTGCCATCTACTGCCACCTCTAATAATACCTAGTCTTCCCTCTACTGCCACCTATTTTCCTCTTAGTCTGCCACCTACTGCCAGCCCCTTACATCCTCATATCTCCCATTTACTGGTAGCCCCGTATACTTTCCTTATTTGCATGCTCCTAACAGCCACCTACTATCAGCTAGTTATATATTCTAAATCTGCTACCTACTGCCAGCCCATTACATCCTTTTAATCTGCCACCTACTGCCAGCGAGCTGCCAATACACTGACCAATCTCCATCATACTCTTTTGTTACAATCATCATCATCATCATCATCATCATCATCATCATCATCATCATCATCATCACTTTCTTTTTCAATACCGCAATAACCCTTTCTACCCTCGGGATCGAAGTCATCTTTCTTGCTTTGATAATGCCGTCATCTTACCATCTGCTTTTAATTCCACCACTGTGGCTCATTCGGTAAGTATTCCGGGTGTTTCAGCACTCTCTATAATCCTTTGCATTCCACGCTTTGCCTGTCACGCCATCACTTACTGGCTGGTGCGTTCTGCAATTGACCCCGAACGATATATATGCACTTATAAGGCATCAATTCAAAATGATCGAAGCAAGAGAGAGCCTCCCACAGAAAAAGCGGCCTGGACGTGGATGTTGCCACGAGACCTGTGATATATATATGCTATTATAAGGTTTACAGTTTAAATGACCGAAGCAAGAGAGAGACTCTTATGGAAATACCGGTTTGTATTTGCTTCGCTTGAATGCCTGGTACAAATTCTAGTAATTTTTATTACGAGAGAAGGTTCACTTTGTGACTGAATCGCAATCGGTATTTCCTCTTCGTTGGTCTCAGTTGTGTCAGTTTTTCATTCGGACAAGAGAGTTATGAAGCTTTAATAAATCGAAAACAAGCGGGCGAAATGCTAGACGTCCCTATGGCTGGGTTATTTAGGCTGCCGTGTAAACAAGCACGTCAGTACCTTCACACGTGTCCGATTTAACTGCTCATATTAAAGTACATTAACAAAATCAGCATAGACTGGGTCACTGCGAAGATGTCAGTGCTGTCATTGCAAACGAGGTCCACCAATCATCGGCAATGATCGAGCTGCTCCGCGACGATCGTATACTATGTAAGTTACAGCGGGGCGGAAAGCGACCACTCCGTAACGCTCGGCGGCTCGCTGGGTTTGAAAAACGGTTTGCGAAGTCGACTCCCTACACAAATTATCACATTCTCGGGGATGCCCATAATAATATATCGCGTTAAAGGCAATTGACGACTATATGCATTATTTATCACGAATATTAAAACACTTTAGTTCCTATTGTTCACTGATGTGTACATCCCTCACTCTGTCGTAGCCATATTTTGACAAGTCCCTATGAGCAAGAAGTGGGAGGCCTTGGCGCTAAACACACCTCAATGAAGCAATCATTGCATCATAGAGGATGACGGGTGATTGAGGGAGATAATGGGTGAAAAGAGACAGAGTTTGTATAAGGAAAGGTAATGGTAATGGTAATGATGGGGTTTTACGTCACTTTCATCAACGAGGTGATATCGCAATAGTGATGGATGAGGATGATTGTGATGCTTGGAGAGCGCCCACTTGGCACAAACCCATTGCCCAGGCCGAGCTGCGAAACAGGTTTCGAGATGGGACCGCGATTTAAAGACAATTGCGACAGTTCTAAATTCGTGCCTAGATTTTCACGATTTTTTGCAGAGAGTAAGCTCATATATAAAGCTAACGAAATGTAAAATAAAAAGTATAGGTCACTGGTGTAAATTTCTGAGTATGGCGAATTCAAGATCCACATGTTAAGCCAATGGGAATTATGATAATTTGATAATATTTTGGTTCTAAAGAAAAGTTCATACATCGAATTGCATTATATTTTAACATACAGACAGCACAATATCTGCTTTACAAAAAATCAAGAAAAAAATGATTTCGCGCCGCACCCTACGGCTAGCTGTTTATGAATTTATTGTTATTTTTTCTTTAGAATGGTGTACATCCTCCATAAAAAAAATTTGACCAGTGACATTTGAACTAAACTTGGTAATATTGTGCAGTGGTATATGTACTATGAGCCGAAGTTAAAAAAATAATAGGTTCACGTAGTTTATGGAAAGCCACAATGGGTTTTCGGTTGTATTCCCTGAGTGCGGTGTATTACAATATTCGAACCTCCATAAAAAAAAATGACCAGTGACATTTGAACTAAACTTGGTAATATTGTGCAGTGGTATATGTACTAGGAGCAGAAATTAAAAAAATAATAGGTTCACGTAGTCTATGGGAAGCCACAATAGGTTTTCGGTTGTATTCCCTGAGTGCGGTGTATTACAATATTCGAACCTCCATAAAAAAAAATTGACCAGTGACATTTGAACTTAACTTGGTAATATTGTGCAGTGGTATATGTACTATGAGCAGAAGTTAAAAAAATAATAGGTTCACGTAGTCTATGGAAAGCCACAATGGGTTTTCGGTTGTATTCCCTGAGTGCGGTGTATTACAATATTCGAACCTCCATAAAAAGAAATTAACCAGTGACATTGGAACTAAACTTGGTAATATTGTGCAGTGGTATATGTACTATGAGCAGAAATTTAAAAAATAATAGGTCCACGTAGTCTATGGGAAGCCACAATGGGTTTTCGGTTGTATTCCCTGAGTGCGGTGTATTACATTTTTAAAATGACATAAAATGACTGCTATTGATTATTACAAAATATATGTTTATTTGTATAACCCTTTACTTCAAAATTGACGTACAAAACAGCATATCATCGTCATATACATAGTCAACAACATAACGTCTAGTAACTTAGAACGGCACTATCAATTTTCGAACAGTATAATTTCCAAAAGACATACCATTAACATTCAATGAATCATAGCTAGAAAGACACACTAACGTTGTTGACTCAGGTAACTGGCAACACATGAAATTACTCTTTTACTTTTAGTGACTCTTATGTGCCCATTTATATCTTTGTCACCAAAAAGCGACACCAACCCTTCTTCACCCTTTCTTCTGTATGCTAATAGTAGATGCCGAAGTTGCAACCCACTTGCAGCTATCTTCTATTGACAATAAATGTGGATGAAGTAAATGAAGAAAGATGATAAGAACACATACATTGTCTTTCTGCTCTCTTCCTGCAATGCATCAGAACAGCTACCAAGAGCAACATCATTTATACTCTTCGTTATTTCTCTCTCTCTCTGGCTTTCAATGCCTTGTGGTGCAGTGTAGGCAGCTCGAGGGCAGACAAGAAATTACTCATGTGGGTTTCACCTAGACCAGTGTGAAGCACAGCTGAAGAAATAAAAGCAATTCAATTGTTTAATAACAGGAATAAAGTAGCCAAATCATATATTGTAAACATCTTACATAAACATTCATACAGACAGACAGAAGCTGTTTATATAGAGAAGCAACATACCGCCTGCAGCCTTCGTGTTGATGTCGAACACAGGCATTGTCTTTTTCTTAGTGGGGTCGTGATGGCGCTTTCCAGTAGGTACACTATTCACAAACCTACAGCTTACAACAGGACAACGTATATACAGTAGCGATGCTAATCCGTAGCGCTTTTCGGACACAATGTCGCATAGATTTAGCGTTGATTTGCACACGAAACATCCTTGTTGGAGCTTCTCTGCTAAAAATTGCAGTTCAACCACTCTTCTTCCTTGAACGTCACAATTTGGTTTCACAGTTGTATATTCTTGTCCGTCGGCTGCCCTAGATTCAAGTGCTATACAATCGCTTGGCTCGGGAATAATATCTTTCCCGGAACTTTGCTGAATTATATGCTGCATCAAATTCGAATCACTTTCGTTGCCGTTGCAACGTGATTTGTGCCAGGCCATCAAACTATGAGAGGACGCTCGTCTTCTTTCAGTTTGTGTCTTGCTAGCAAATTTGCCGTATTTCGTACGGTAGGTGACAAATTGTTGATTGCCACGACAAGAATCATCAGCAATGTTCTGAACGTCAGGGACATTTCTGTCTAAGAGTCCTTCTGTTTCTGTTGTGTTGTGCCGTGTGAGTGAAGCTACCCCATGGTGATCGTCAGTCTGTTGACTACACGACACATCGTCACCACATTCATCAGATCGAAGATCATGCTCACAACTGCTGATAACTGCTTTATTTAGATTCACCATCCGAGCTGCAGCTGCTCTTCGTCGCTCTAGCACGCCCGCCTTGGCAAATTTTCCTTTATATTTCATCTTGATTATGCGTAGCACAGGCCAGAGACCAAGTTGAAGTATATTTTCTTTCTGAACCTTAGGTCATTTATATTTGAACTTGGATTGTGTCGTACATGAGGTGTGACTTTGAACTTAACTCAAAGGAAATAATTCGCCGCTATGTGCGCACAATTTTCTTTGAAACCAACTCGTTGCGGCGCAGACGCGGTCGCACCGGGCGCGAAAATGTGCGCAGCGCGTCAAAGGTGGTTCCCGCCGAAGGACGCGCAGTTACGCGACGGCCGCTGGGTGGCGCGGCAGTGAACTGTAGCATTTCCCTTTAACGTGATCATCCATCACAAGTAAGCAGTTAGGTTTATAAACACCTTTGGATGTGAAAAGTGAAGGTGTTGGGACGAGCGAGAGGGGATAATGATGAAGAATGACAGAAGATGAAGAGTGTCAAAGGATAGACAGAGACATATGCATTGAGTACCTTCACCATAGGTTGTCTATACCCCGTTTTCATCCAGTCATATCTAAGAGAGTTGTTGGGCATTCAACTGTTCATAGAACTAACTCTCTGAAAAAAGCTCACGCTCACTTGAATCTATATACTGTAATCACTGGGGTGTAGAAAGCCAATATGTCACAAGTCAGATGAACTCAGCGTTGGTGTACGGCACGGGGTGGAAATAGTTTACATAGCGCTAATGGGTGGGTCTGGGTTTTCTCCCACGATGCAGGGGGCATGAATGAACTCACTCAAGCAAGAGAACTCTAAATAAGTATTGTCAGCCATTATTCACGAGACCCACGAGACAGCAATTAATGACCTCGTACAGTACTCACTTAGAACACATACGGTGCTTATACTGACGGCAGATACCTATATCTTCCAGCGAATAAAGAACCTTAGTTTCTCCACCACTGGAGCAAGGAACTTTCAGGATTTTTTGGTCACAACTGGCTCATGTGAGCGAGGCAATGACGCAGACGTTAATAAAACATCTGGTGATAAGTGGAAGAAAAACATGTTTCAACGACTAAACGTTTCGCGCAACATTATCAGTGTTGAAAAATATAAGCTTAAATTCTAAAAAATGCCGTCCAATATTCTTCCAATGACCACGCCACGCCCCTCTCTTAATGGCCACACTCGAGTAAGGCACATGCAACGCCCTGCCATCAACCCAGCGCAACATTGCCTCGCCTCCAGCCAGACACCAACAAGACCCCGCCATCAACCATTGTGCTATAAAATGGGGTGTCAATTACCGTCAGTTTGCTGATCACATATCAAATGCAAGTAACATGTAAGCTACTATGATTGCCTCTGTCGAGCGATAGTATTACATCTAACCACAGGCGTTCGGTTACCGATGCTTATAGCTTCCGAGCGCTGAGCCGCTTCCGAGCATCAGGCCGCTATCTTCGTAACATTAACATTTCTTCTGGGATAGGCGCATGATTTTCCGGTCCCCCTTGTCGAACTTTCACGTATTCGGTAGAGGAGCTCCCTTCATGGCAGACATGTTTGACGCTACTGTGCAGAAGCCCCGGGGCAGAAGCCGATGCACAGGGAGATCGACGTTACGTATGTATAATGGGATCTTTCTCTATAATTTATATGTCAAGTTCCCCTAGCCTGTTGGCAGCGGGCCTTGCTTACATGTTACTGAACCCCTGGAGTCTGGGACGCAGACTAATCATTTATCGTTCCTCCAGTATACAGCAGTAATTGTCGTCATAACGCTTCTTGGATAAGAAGAAATTTCGGATAACCCGAGCGGCGCGCCACCTACCGATTGATGACACTGGTGTTTTTAAGTCACGTTTGACGGCCAAAACTCGACTATCAGAAGGGACCAGCATGTATTGTAGACCAAATCCGCCGAGTTCTGCTAGCTCTGACAGGTTATATTTTTGAATGACAATAGCCCAATTGTTAAAGTTACTTATATCTGCCAATAGCAGCTAAAATGCTGCATGAATGGACGTCACATATCGCTTTGTGTAAGGCATGTTTACGTTGGCGATATTGGGGAAATTTTACATTCTTCCACGTTCTGCTTAGCCGTGCAAACGTCTTATTCCAGTTATTGACGTCCAGGGCTAGACATTAACGGTTGTCCGCTTGCCCGGGACAGGTGGTTCTGCTTGTGGGATAAGTGAAAAGTCCCAAGTACTTGTCCGACCGGACATGTTAATTACTTCGCCGATCGCGAGTGTTATCTCGAGCAAACACTGAGACTGAGGCTTCAGCGTCTTTCGATGTGCAGCAGAGCATGTAAGACAGAATAATCAGTAACCGTACAGCACTGATCCATTCGCCAGTTTCGTGTGTGTGAAGTTCTTTCAATGCTAGTAATTAAGACTCACTCAGTCGTGTACGGTTTAACCGCAAATTGCTTTATTCTACCAGTACCCGATGAATCGAAAACAGAGGCACTTGTATGTATACATAAAGGTAGCGGCCGGCAGCTCAATGTAAATCCCTGTGCTTGTTACGTGTCGTTATATGCATTGCCTCAATAACTAGCTAGCATCATGACAGTGATGTAAGGTCGAACTTGTTGCAGGAGTTTCGTGACACGCTTTTAACGCACTATTGATTTAACACTACATGTGCGTGTTGTGACGTTGGCGCGTTACGCACCGCGCTACGACGACGGAGCGTGCGAGCCAACACGTTGTGTTTAGGTCGACTGTTGTACAACCAATGTTTCAATCTGCGAGTCTGATGGCGCAACAGACACAAAATATATATTAAAGGGTCAATATGACCTCAGCTGATAAATTCAACTGCTATGACCATAAAAGGAATGAAGCCACGAATATCTTGCATTAACAAGAGGTGGATTTGTACCATTTAATGTGTTCGAAAACTTGTTTTCATTAAGCTGTAAAGAAATTGTAAAGGTACATAACATTTACTGATTGGGGTATAAATAATTTTAATGCAATAAATTTTTTACATAAGATTTTGTTACTTATATCAATAAAAACAACCATACCATGTGAACTTCCATGTCTTATGGGACTAGTAGGTTTCACATGGGACAAGTGAATGCTGGAAGTTAGTGTCTACCCCTGACGTCGTGCGATGATCGTAACCGAATGCGGTGTGAACGATACATGAGTTTCAATTAAACACGATAATTACACAAATGTACATATGAAGAATATATTTTTTACATAAATGAATGTTTATTAACAAGTTCAGTTAGTTAACGTGTGAGATTTAGTCAAAGGCGATTTAATCCGGCCAGACAAATTTTGAAAAGTTCATGCGGCACACCCCTATCCGAGTTAGGGCCAAGTGCCCCCCGGGATGCTAAGGCAATGCGGATGAGGCGGCGGGAAATCAAACGACCCAGTATGTTCCAAAATGGCAGTCATCATATCGCGATTTTCCAGAAATGATATATCAATGGCATTTCTTGAAGAATAGCGTCAAGTTTTGGCAAGTTTTCGGGTGTGTAGGGACTTTTGTTGTGCAGGCTCTTGATATATGTTATTTTCTAGAGGCGCAGGGCAGCACTTTAGCCAAACATGTTTTCTTGGACGTGCGGAAAATGTTGAAGCAGAACGATATATATTCATTCGACTGGAGTGAAACCTTGATAACAGGTGAACGTTTGTAAACACATATCGTTTTATTATAATTTGATGTGATATGCTATTCGATCTAACCCTCTATCCGTCATATTAAACATCAACACTTTGAATCTGATCAGTGGTGAAACCTAGCGCTGGGTACCGGTTTTGTCTAGCGAGAGCCCTGTATATAGGTACGTAAGTACACAACATTGATGAGAAGCTATATGCACTCGGAAATAAAACGCTCACTGCACGAACCACATATCTTCGCCCACGAAGGTGTATATTTATATTATCGTCGTGCACGGCTACGTTCTGCTATGCTATTTTCTCACGCACAATGACGTCACACGCTGCCCATAGTGCAACCTGTGAAATCCACCATTTTGTCAGAAGTGGAAATCCAATCAGCGATAGAACGTAGTCCGACGAGGCATACTCAGTTTTCTCAAATTTTGTATTGATATTTGTTAACAATGTCGGCAGATTATATCTCTGGACATGAAGGATGTATTCTAGATCGTTAATAGCGCAAACTAGGTTATGTGGGTTGTCAGATTGTCCTTACAGACTGCCCGCAGCCATTTGGATAAACTACCCTTGGAAATGGCCCACCAGGAATTTCTGTAATATCAACTTCCATCTTATTGAAACACCAGGTAACTACTGGCATTCCCATATTTTGTTATTTCATTGTATGCCTGGTTTTCTTTATTTTCTCAAAGAGATCATAATTCAGTTGTGTGGCATGTCCATCCTAATACACGTTAGATGCATGGGCATTACAATATAATGTACTTCTTTGTATCGCCCATCGTCATTGAAGTTCCAATAAACAAGTTATGTTCAATGTTTAATTATCTTTTGGCAGACCCTGAGATTTGTTTTGATTATGTCTTAACCAGGTGTCAACACTCTGGCCTCCGCCAAGCTGTTGGAATCTGGCTGGGTGCAGACAGTTGCACATATGATCCCCAGTGACACCCACCTTTCTGTATTGAGAGCTGATGTGAAACCCTCCTCTCTTGTCAATGAACATCAACATTGTGTTGATGCTTCTTCTGCATATAAGTTGAAATTTAAATGGATGTTACACTCAACAGATCGAACATTTGTTAAGTTGTTTTTTTAAGAAGCATCCAACTAAATAAACAAAATAAAGTATTAGCCATTTTCTTTATGGAATGGACACATAACCACAATAATCTCAGACCAAATGAGTATATTGCTGAAAAGATCATTAATTCAACAGGAAAACAAATACTGCCATTAAATTGGGCCTTATGTTAAAAAATAATTACTTAGCTTATTATCACTGATGGACAAATAAAGAAACAATGCATGGGATATCACAGGAATCTGATTTTACACGGATTACATCATATCTACTACATACTGTGAATCAACAACATAATATACTCAATAATGCAGTAACCAAAATCAGGCCTGTGATTAATCGACCTAAATGACAACATACCTCCAAAGTTTCTGACAACTGTTGTCACTAGAAGGGTTGAGTTTGTTGTCAGGTGTAGAAAATTCCCTACCCTAAAAATGGCACAACAATCTATTGTTTATGGCAAAGCGTTTTCACAAGATTTGCTCGACTTTTCTATTTTTTAGTGGTATGCTCTCCAGTATGTGGAGAAATGCCAAGAAATTACTAATTAAGTGTTAATTAAAAAACCTCACCAGGACCGAAATGTGCTGAGCAAATGTAGAACGAATGTCATACTTTGACTGCCATGGTTATTGGGTAACTGGATCAGTTCCAGGGCAAGCTCTCTCCCACTTGGCTCAGACTGTTTCGTGTAACTGGGAAGCTTAAAAAAAGATAACTTGGTTTTTCCCTCCCATTTTTTATCAAATGGTAGTTCTTGCACTTTCCAGCACTTCACCACTTCATCATCATGTTATATTCGTACTAGAAACCTAAAAAACATCGCTACAAAAGCCTATAAACTTTCAATTTTTTTTTTCTTACATAGCAGACCCTACGTTTGTTTCCACCATAAACAAAATTGCGATTCATTGCCAGGCACAGGGACGGTGGTGCCCTCTGCGAAATAGCTTGATGTATTTGTGTAAGTTATGTAACATCAGCAGACGAGTATTGCTTGTTTTTTTCAATATGTATGAGTTCAGTAATACAATAAATTACTTAGCATGAAGGGTTACTGTTAATTTGTGTGTACAATAGGCAGGAAATAATCCTGACCAGTGGGCATGATCAGATCATCTGTGAAAAAAAGCTATTGACATCGTCATTTGTGCAGCTGACCCTTGATTAGTTTTAGTAAAAAGGTAGAGGATCCCCCTAGATTACTACATTTGATTAAGAGATATCTATTATTGGCTCCCTCTATGTAATAAAAAAATACTGCAGATGGTGTACTTACCTGACAAGTAAGCAGGTAAGGTCAATGCTACATATATTTGACCAAAATGACTGAAACCAACTAGACTAAGATTAGTCATCATAAGAAAAATGGAGGATTCTTTAACCAAAGGGTCATGGAGGATTACAGCCATCACATAAGACAAAGGGTCAGATGTTATCAGAAAAGGTGATTGTTTTGCTTTACACGTACAGTCCATTAAGTCAATGTCTTTACATAGATTTTACAGTGACATCCCACCCATGTGTTGACAAAACATGTTCATTTCCTTGGCGATTGATTTTACAGCGTACATCCCAGCCATATTGTGTTGTTGGTACAAAACATGTCATATTCCTTGGCAATTGATTTTACAGCTAATCACATCCCACCCATATTGTGTTGTTGGTACAAAACATATGTCATATTCCTTGGCGATTGATTTTACAGCTAATCACATCCCAGCCATATTGTGTTGTTGGTACAAAACATATGTCATATTCCTTGGCAATTGATTTTACAGATAATCACATCCCACCCATATCGTGTTGTTGGTACAAAACATATGTCATATTCCTTGGCGATTGATTTTACAGCCATTCACATCCCAGCCATATTGTGTTGTTGGTACAAAACAAAGCTCTAATGGCTTCTGTTTAAATACTTTAATCCATTTACTGTAATCCATTCAATGTAATCCATTCACTGTAATCCATTCAATGTAATCCATTCACTGTCACAAATCCCTTGTTTGTTGATGATATCTATTCTATTGCAGTTGAAAAATTGCAAGAGCTGTTAATGAAAGCAAAAAGTGTTGTAGTCAAGTGATAACATGCAGGATTTTAAAAACTGATGGCAAGAAACTTTGGAAATAAAACATCATTACATATTGCTGTTGTCTGCCCTGTCTCATGTTTGATGGAGACTTGTTAACATCGGGAAATATGAGCAGCCTCTTGACTTCTCATCATCAATTGTTGCTCATTGTTGACAGCGGCAGTGGAGAGGATGCGGAATGTGACAACGTTCTACAGACTCCCCCCATCAGCCCCACCAAGCTCTCTCCCAAAGGCACCACCAAGGTAGATGACTTATGGAATGCGACTGTACATTGGCTTGGTGTAGATTTAACATTCATCCACCCAAAAATATGTATCTCAGCAAGTTTATATGTCAATATGGTTAAATCGGATGTTTTACGTAGTTGTTATGATTCCAGCCGGGAGGGGTGAAGAGGCGAGGTCGTACAACAAGTATATCTGCCAGCACAGGGGAGGGACCTGTTGTACGGTCGGGATCACGCACAATATACACTGCTGGCAGACCCCCATGGTACGACTCTCATGGACAACTCAAGGAAGCATTTGTCATAGGTTAGTTCAGTGGGCTTATAATGGCTGTGTTATGTGTTTTCATGTTTTCGTCAAGAATAATTAAAACATTCCCCTATATGGCTCTACTTCCTAATGGAAATTTACTTCCATCATTAAGTTGTTCATGAAATAGTTGTTGCCCTATCCGGATGAATTCAGGGTCAGCTGTTATGATCTCACATTATGCCATAATCACTTTCACTAATGATTTGGAATTTATCTATACAGGGTAACAGCAAAGCATCTCCTGCATTTTATTAGAAATTGAATAAGAAAATGTACTTAAAACAAACGCAGCAACCCATGCTTGGTCTGCAACTTAAAGATGTACTAGTATTGTCCCAGCTGGTCAGTAATAAGGTTGTCCGTGCTCCAGGTATATGTGGTGGCAGTGCGTCGGGTAAGACTACAGTAGCTAAGCGTATTATTGAGGCTCTCGATGTACAATGGGTCTCACTGCTGAGCCTTGACTCATTCTACAAGGTAAGACTGAATGGAGGTGTGGTACACAGTGATCAGTTCTCCAGGTATAAACTCACCTGACGTTAAGTTGCAAATTCTGCTTGAGGTTCACTGATTACAGGTGATATTGATCTGTGCCTGTGTCAGGTGTTGTCCCCAGAACAGCATGAAGCTGCCGCCAACAACGAGTATAACTTTGATCATCCTGACGCGTTTGACTTCCCGCTCGTGGTGACAACTCTGAGGAGGCTGAAGGAAGGCAAGAGTGTTGAGGTGCCCATCTATAACTTCACCACACACGCCCGGGAAAAACAGAAGAAGACGATATATGGAGCTAACGTTGTCATCTTTGAAGGGATCATGTCATTTAGCTATGCCGCTGCCAGAGACGTGAGTTGCCTCAACTGTAATATGTCTCAGGATACGTTGATCATTATGATGGGAAATACGCAATTCATTGTTTCTCTGCTAATCCTGTTTCACATAATCTGTTATCTTGTCAGCATGGCCCATTTATTGTTTTTACACTTTCTCTATTTTAGTACACTTTTGCAATAACAGCCTTATAAAGTATAACTCAACACTTGTTTATCAGTGATATTCTTGTGAGCCGTTGTTTTTTTTATTCATCGGTCACAAGTTACATTGTCATCACACCACAGATGTCAGCATCGTAACCTGTTGTCATGGTGTTTTCTCCTTGGGAATGAATCGACAACCTTGATCTTAACATATGTAGAAGCCGCACAGTCTGTCTGATAATCGCATTTTTGTGTCTGTGTTTGGCAGCTCATGGATATGAAAGTGTTCGTCGACACAGACTCTGACATCCGTCTGGCACGGAGACTACGGAGAGACATAGCGGAGAGGGGGCGAGGTATCGAGGGGGTACTCAAGCAGTACGGCAAGTTTGTAAAGCCGGCATATGACCACTACATCGAACCCACCATGACATATGCTGATATCATCGTCCCAAGAGGTTAGCTGGCGGGGTTAATGAAATCTCAATCACCAATGATATTATGTTTCAGTGTGAGGTTTGAGGCTTGTTCTTCGTTTAATTGTATCATATGAACGTGCGTGTCAGGTGGGGAAAACGACATTGCTGTTAATCTCATTGTGAACCATGTCCATCAACAGCTCATGAAGGTGAGTTGTCCTCTGCTACTGACCATCGACGTGTTGATTTTGTATGTTCCTCTAGCCATACACAGGCATTACTGTCCTCAATTCAGAGGGAGCGTTGTTCCCCCTAGAGAGCAGGCCAGTCATGTAACCAGTCCTAATGTTATTAACCTGTGTGCACTGATGTTAGGTGTTGCTCATGTTGTAGGAAACATTCACAACTTATTCTTGAATACCTTGATCCTGTGTTCATTTCGAGCTGTTAATTGTGACAACTAAATTAATAAATATGATGATATAAGATCATGTCCCCATCAACAGTGCCCAAAAACTTTATGTCAATGCAGCCAATAGAAAACCCGTCAACATTATAATGTTATGATACTGATACAACCCGATGGGCCGTAAAAAGCTTTATCAAGGAGAATAATATTAATCTTGATTGCATTGATCTGCTGTGTGGCTCCGTCGCTGATTTCTCTTCGCCAGAGCCTAAGCCTGTTATTTGTATGCAACCTGGGAGGGGCAAGTAGGTGGCAGTCGGAGGGGTTGATGGTCTAGTTGGTAAAATTCTAGTCTACCCTATTTTAAAATCATTGGACGAGTGGATGGGTCTCTGGCTAATAATAGCATCCTCATCATCTTCATCTTCATCATTATTTGTCATCATCATCATTATCTGCAATCATCTTTATCATTTTCTGTAATCTTCATTATAATCTGTAATCATTTTCATCATTATCTGTAATCATCTTCATCCTTTTCTGTAATCATCTTCATCCTTATCTCTAATCATCTTTATTGTTATCTCTGATCATCTTTATCATCATGTCATCATCTTCATTATACTCTCCATCATCTTCATAAGAAATCATCTTCTTCATCCTCATCATCATTGTTATCATTCCTTCACTTTCTCATTAGACCATATGTTATCCAATGTATAACATGTCATGTATTTTAACCATTACCTTCTGTAGCGCGGCTTCAAGTTGCGATCGAAGCTGAAGCAGGCCGCCCATGAAGGACAGCCCCTGCCGGCTACACTCCATGTCTTGGAGAGCACACAACAGGTCAAAGGTCTACACACCTTCATCAGGTAAACCATGATAACATGGCAATGCACAGATTAAGCTGCCTTGAATCCACACAAGTCTGTCATTATTTGACTTCCATTTAGGAAGTGATTGTTAAGAGCATCAAAACATCTCCAGTCATAACTAAACAATATTGATTACACCCCATTCCAAGTTGGCACGGGGCTCGTCCATTACCGGCGCTGGTGCTGGCATTGTTTGATGTAGACACTGTATGTAAATGTCAGGAACAAGGACATAAACAGGGATGAGTTTATCTTCTACTCCAACCGACTCATGAGACTGCTCATCGAGTTCACCCTCTCTCTGGTGCCTTACAAGGTCTCCATCTTATCCCATCTTTTCTTATATGCTTTTTTGATCAGGATAAAGTAAGACTCTTAATCGACTTATATTTCCTTGTAACCACCATGGTTGTTAATTTTTGTAACCCAAACTAGTTATTTAATGTTGACCCAGCTGTTACTAATGCAGCGTGATAATGTAGTCGATATGAAATCAATACTAAAATTGACCATAAAACCACCATTTAATTCCCTGGGGTAGTGTAGAAAGTGGGATTATCCAGCTGTGCTGTGATTTGAGCTTCTATGATATTAAGGTGTATGTTATTCAGGAAGTGGTGATCGACACTCCGCAGGGGGTCCAGTACCACGGCCGTAAGATGAGCATAGATAAGGTACGATACCCAGGCTGCTGGGTGCTATGCTCTCAGTACCCTATTCCACTCCATTATATAGGGCCTCTCACGTGCTGTGACATTAGTCTGAGTTTAAAACCTTTTGTGCCAATACAGCCTATATATCATTGGGTATCCTTAAGATAGCCAGAAGGGAAATGCAAAAACAGTAACATTATGCGATAGAGGATCCTCTAAATAAAATATATTGAACTTATAAGCGGCATAGAAATTATAAATAGAAAACCACTCGTTCAATTAGTCTTGCTCCATTGGGTAAAGTCTAATTTGCCTAGCATTGTTGCTGAAATCATCGATGCATTGTCTCTGTTCAATTCAATTGTCACATGGTCAATTCATATGAGTCACACATTTTGTCATGCTGTGTGTATGTAGCTGTGTGGGGTTAGTATCCTGCGAGCTGGCGAGACCATGGAGCCTGCACTGTATGAGGTGTGCAAGGACATTCGACTGGGCAAGATCCTTATCCAAACCAACCTTGACTCTGGCGAACCAGAGGTCAGTTGCCAACTCATCTCGGCCAAGTCAGCATTTATTTGTCAGTGAAATATGGAATGTTAAGGCTTGTCACAACAATGTTGTTCACTGTTATTAATTTGTTCCTACATATTCTAAAACATATCTTAACCCTTTTTTTCTTTGCGTATCTTAAGTTTTGATTAATATGCATTTGTCTGAATTCTTTGAGCTTTTGTTTTGTCATGGTGAGTTCATAATGTTGTTTATTCCTAAAAGCTCTGAGCAACTTGACCATCCTTTCCTCTTCTTGTCCTCAGCTTCACTACATCCGTCTACCCAAGGACATCAAGGAGAACTACATCATGTTAATGGATGCTACGGTTGCCACGGGAGCCGCTGCCATGATGGCTATACGTATCCTGCTGGATCATGACGTACCTGAGGAGAACATTCTCCTCGTCTCCCTCCTCATGGCTGAGTCAGGTTAGTCAGGTACTCAAGTGAGGTCCTCCATCTTGTGTAACCCTCACCTCAAATGAGGTCCTCATCCTTGTGTTATCCTCACTTCAAATGAATTCCTCCACCTTTTTGTTACCCTAACCTCAGATGAGGTTCTCCACCTTGTGTTTCCCTCACCTCAGATGAGGTCCTCCACCTTGTATGAGGTCCTCCACCTTGTGTTGCCCTCACCTCAAATGAAGTCCTCCACCTTGTGTTACCCTCACCTCAGATGAAGTCCTCCACCTTGTGTTACCCTCACCTCAGATGAGGTCCTCCACCTTGCGTTACCCTCACCTCAGATGAGGTCCTCCACCTTGTGTTACCCTCACCTCAGATGAGGTCCTCCACCTTGTGCTTCCCTCACCTCAGATGAGGTTCTCCACCTTGTTTTACCTTCACTCCCATCACCAAGTCTTACCTGTTGTTTCTAACATGCACACCCATCACCAAGTCTTACCTGTTGTTATAACATGCGTGCGCACACACACACACACACACACACACACACACACACACAGCAGCCTGGTGCCGGTCTACATCTGATGATCAACACACTGTTCCTCCATCTTTAATGTTAGAAATATCTGGTAGTCTTACTCGCCTGCAGTTTGTAAAGTAACATTAGGCCAATTATGTGTATATTTTATTGGCTCATCATGCAGGCTTGGTATCAAATTATTACTGTACATAGTGACTGAAGGTGTTGTTATTGTGCCATTATATTAATTCCATCTGTTCATGCATCAGGAGTCCATTCAGTGGCGTATGCCTTCCCGAAGGTACGGCTGGTCACCACTGCCGTGGACAGCATAGTCAACGACCAGTTCCATATCATCCCAGGACTCGGTAAGCTCATGTTAAACTCAACCTGGTCATTGTGTATAGATATAGTCTGATTGTCAGAATCAGTTGCGATCAGATTCTTATTTATTTCTCTACAGGAAACTTTGGTGATCGCTATTTTGGAACAGAACCCAAAATGTTGATACCCATCAACACACCATCTGCCAACGGGGATGCATGAATAACTAACGGTCCTGCTCTGATCTCAACATCAAATCCCACATAGTGTACACTTATCATTTGGAATGACGTCATGCCATATATTTGCACGTGTTTGGTATACATATTTTATCAGTATCAACAGAGCTATTTGTTTTGTTTATCATCAGCTTGTTGATCGAACTATTTAAGATGTAGGAAGTTAAAATCTAGATTTGTTTTAAATTTTTTTCCCATGGAATAGGTAGTTGGTATCCATTTGAATTTGGAATATTTATTATGACTGTGGTTAGAAAAAGACAATATGCCTAATTATGCAACTGAACAATGCAGGTGCTGAATATTTTCATAATTAATTATAACTGGATCAGCTCAGTTGAAGTGTGTGCGATTTTGTATGCGTGTCAGAGATTTCGGTGAGAAAATTACCTATATTCAAGGTAAAGTAGAAACGTGTCTTAATGAGATGGTCGAGGGACTAAATCTGTTGTTGGCAGGTGTTTGACTCCACCTACATTTGCTGTAACTGTTGGTAAATGTTCCCACCATAGACATGTGTTCTAATATATCCAGGAACCTGCTAATTGGGGTCTACCTTTGTAACTTGTAGTGTGTAGTACCTGCCCTTGCCAGTATTACTTCCCGCTTCTATTATGAAATAGTCATTAGAAGACCAGTGCCATGCATTTATAATAATCTACTTCACAAACTGTTCAAATATTTGATAGCCTATATGGCAAGTTATTTTGCCTTTCATTAATTAGGTTATTATTTTCGTTGTTGCAGCTGGTTAACTTATTTTGCCAGTAACTAACGCCAGTAACTAACGCCAGTGATGTTTGTATTTCTGATTGTGATGCAATGAGAGAGAAATGCTAAATGCCAGTATGTTGTGGACAGCAGTAAAACTGTTATAGATCTTGGTCACATTTCTGACCGTGTTTGCAGAAATGTTGCGACTTGATATTTTCCTCAAAGCTGGAGGTACTTTCTCATAGTTGATATTGAACCAAAGCTGTATATATCACTCATATCAGTATGCATTACATAGGTCAATGAAAATCTTGTTATATCCATTTCAACTGGTTTTGTGTGAAGACTGTGTTTCTAAAAGCTGATATCAATAGCCAGGTTACAAGAATGAATAATCATAACAATAATTCCTGTAACTTCAGCATGTCAGCATCAGAGTATTTCACCGATTTCATGTGTGGCATCCATTGGTTACCAGGCTCCACAAATCCAATGACTTGTTTGTAATCGCCGTAATAATTTATTTTGCTGGGCTTGATGTTTGAACTTTCCATTCAATGAATAAAATGGTTTAAAAGAAACATCGGATAATAATTACATCGGATCATCCAGTGACATTTAGAACTTTCTAACATTTGTTGTTGGCAATGATTGCCAACAAGATCTAAAACAGTTCATCCTATTCATGGGAGTTTAACCTATAAAGATGTCAATGTAGTTTGCCATGTAGTATCAGGCAAAACAATGAGTAGCTTAAGATTCTTTATTGTTGAGCTTTATCCATCAATATGACCATATCACGAATGGTTACATAAGAGGTAAAACCATTGCTTGACGTCAGCACTGGGAACCAGTTAACTGCCAAGGCAGTTAGGTGAGCACATCCATAATGAATAGTGTCTTACAATATAATCACCGAGGTTTTCTCCACCATCCATCCATTCACAAGCACAGTGTTAAGCAAATATAGCAAAGCGACATCTTCATTCATGTTTAAGATGGTTATCAAAAGATGGACAAAGGTTAGGAATGAGGCTCATTACTCGCAAGTAAGACAAAACAGTACAACATGATAAGTATCAGGGGCAAGTTCTGACTTGAGTACAATTATATTGCTGAGAAGCTGACTACGGTGAAAGAAAAGGTATTACCACATTACATTACATACATGAAACAAAATATCCAAATGAATATAGTTGAGACATACTTCTCCACATATAGCAATTTGGCAGTCTTTTAAATGACAGAGGATTTAATCACAAATGGCACATATACTGTCGTACAGTACAAAGATCTACTGTAAGTACTCTTAACATTACAGAGGAAAACTTTTAAAAAAAGCATAAAACAAAAACAAGCCCAGTTATGGCACAGACACCCCATCTCCTGATGAAATAGAAACTGACAGGGGTCACTGATCAACCATCGCCCAGCCGAGCCATGTTCTTAATCATCATGATACTGTTGTATATCTTGAGAGCAGGGCCAAGTTTGACATCAAGTATCTTGACAATGTCAGCTTGGTTGAGCAATAGGAGAGCTTCCCCATCAATTTGCTGAAAAAGGCAAACAGTGTGTATATCCACCAGGTAACAACACAGGGAAAGGTTGATAGTGTAAGATGGGAGAGAAAACACACATAAATAGGATTCGAAAACCTGACGAATAGTCCACACGAAAAAAAGAATAAATTGTAAGCCTGCAGTTCCAACCTGCTCCTGGAAGGTGTTGGCCAGGTGCTGGCATCCAGGTAGGTTCTTAACGAACTCGACCACGTCCATATAATCCCATTTTGCTACATCATCCATGCGATGATGCTCGATGCTGGGTAGTAATTTACTGTGCTGCTGCCAGCACAGGGATAGTTCCTGCGTCGAGGACATAGTCTGGGAGGTGGGAGGCATCATGGATGACATGAAGACACTCTGGTGGATCCCCTGGAGGAGGGTGGGGCAGGACCCACTCTCGTTGCTAGACATCTCTTGGACTAGACGCACAAACGCCAAGTCAATTCATTAAATCATTCATGTTTAACTCATAAAAACACAGGTCATTTGAACAAGGAGTTGGTGATTTTGATGTAAGGTTGCAGATTTGGCACAGAACCCCAACTGTTGGTCAAATGCTACACAGCTTTATTGACGTAGATGGTGGGGTGCCAGACAATTTTCCTTTTCATTAAAAAGCATGAATAACTAAATACCTCGACTCTTCATCATTTCTTGTTGCTGCAATATCAGCTTCCTGATCTTGTTCCTGGACACAATAAGAGCCAACAATCAAGAGATATGTTTATATTTACTGTGTAAATAAACTACTGTCAACTTAACATACTGCTTAACAAACAAACAGCACTAATCTCTTTCAATAAAAGGAATGACAAGGTTGCTCACTTCTTCCTGCCTCGTCCAGACCCAGGTCCAACAAGAGGTTTGCCTGTCTCATCGTCAAAGAGAATGGGAGGAGAGGGAGATGGAGGGTTGCTGGATGGTGGTCTCTCCACCAGGGGGCAGCCAGACAGGCGGTGGTGAGCTGTGTACTTGCCAGTCACATGACCTCCACCATCACAGCCAGGTGTGGGACATTTTCTGTGCACAGCCCAAAAAACAAATCAGATTACATGTGGCGGTTACAAAGGAAGTCAAAATTGTAGATTTTGCAAAGGACGGGAATGAAAAGTCACCTTATACATTGTCAGTATAGGGAAATAGTACAGCGAGCAAGATGACAAGCCAATCTAGTATAAGTGCTAATATTAGCAGCAGCAGATTTCAAAATGGCACAATCATTTACTCTGATTTCCTCACTTAAATTCCGGTGAAATTGAAGATGTTTTGCTGAAGGATGATCTTGGAATGGTGATTGTGAGGGGGCCTTCAAAAGGAGTGGATTCCTGTCTCGTCAACGAGGCAAACCGATCTGGGATCACCGACTCCTTGTTCATATTGCTTGTTGAATACGGACAGCCAAATGCACTGGGGGGAAAAAAAAGAGGAAAATAAATTTCAAAAGCTATCTGTGGCAGAGAAAGTAAACAATTCAAAATAATACAGACGTTCAGTAAGGGATAATATTTTAAACTTAAAAAATAAATTGTGTACCTGTGATGGCCTGTGTATTTGGCTCCTTTTATGTGTCCAATACCATGACAACCAGGAGTTGGGCAGCCTCCCTGACTTGGGGACACTGTCAAATCTGATGGAGCTGTCACAAATCAACAACAAACACAGCAAACCTCTTAAGGTTTAAATTTACTGCTGGCAACTTACATCAGCATTCTCATTACAGACAACCATCCTATCAGTGACATCCCTTAGTCTGACAAGCATCAGCAATTATAGAAAGCGCCATGTCACACAGTTGAATTGACATAAATTTATATAAACAACACTGTTTATGTGTATTGAGTACTGACTGATGGGTGGCGTGAGGGGGTGGTTGGTCTTAGCACACCAGCCGGGGGGATGGATGTCAGGAGAGTCATCATCGATCCAGTAGTCGTATACATCCAACCAGCCATCAAAGTGAATCTTAATGAGATGCGGCTCAACATCCACCACTGTGGCACAGCGAATAAGCGTCTGGTTGCGCTTGTCAACTACTTCTAACTTCATTCCAATGGCAAACTGATTGGCAGGCCGCTGCAGTAGGCAACACTCACTCAAATAAGCAATGGCATCAGGGTCATAGAAAGCTACAATGGGCATATCACAATGATGTATTGAACACAGAAGATTAGATTCAAGCAGGAAATGAGTCAATACAAACAGTTTTAAAAGCTCTGGCAGGCACAGCTTGGGATTTGGTTGTGGCCAGATATTCCTCCCATGTGAATCCTTCTATATCGGGCCAATCTACAAACAACAGTCAGTATGTGATCATTCTGATCCGTCTTACCAAACAGAAACGGCCAAATACAAGAGTGACAACAGTGAAAGAGTACCATTTGGCGGAGACAGTATGTTGCAGGTTTGCTGGCACCAGCCGACGGGATGGATGTAGGGTGACGACGGCTCGCACCAGTAATCGTAGGAATCCTCCCAACCGTCAAAGTGCACCAGGATACGTTCCCCCAGCACGTCCGAAACAGATGCTACACAGGTCAAGGCCGTGTTCTTCTTGTCAACTGCTTCCAACTTCATCCCAACACGGAAGTTGTGTGGAGTTACAGTCTACAGAAAAAAGTAAACAATCGACAATTAGTTAACATTTGGTGGAAGTATAAAACTTGATGGAACCAGTTACGACAAATATGCTGTGTAAAAATAAGTCAACTCACTGTAACATTTGTGTTTGTGAAGAGATTTTTTGGAGCAGCCTGGAATTTGGAAACTCTGAGATAATGGGACCAGCTAAATGTATCTGCTGTGAAACCTGCATTAATTCAAGCAAACTGTTTTCTAAAATAGCGACTTGAGGTTCTGTGGATTCCATAGCATTACAGAATATGTTTTACATATGCTAGTGCATGGAAACACTTATTTCCTGAGTTTCTCAAATCAACAAGCAACAGTAATATCCTTTTTAGAAATACTTACCTTTTGGTGGTTGAAGTTTCTTGCCATTTTTCTCTGCCCACCCAACCGGGAAGATGAAGGGCGAGTCAGCATTTACCCAGAAGTCATAGCACTCACTGTAGCCATCAAAATGAAGCCTCAGTCGATAACCACGCACTTCAGCAACGGTCAGCACGCAGTAGTAGGCCGGGTGATCCGGGTCAATACCCTCTAACTTACTCCCAACTTTCGCCACATTTTTACCACTCGGAAATGCCTGAAAATGGGGACAAAACCATTTACAATAAACTGTATAGAAAACCACTGATATTGTTGTAAAATCCAATTATCAAAAAAACATTAATATTATCACAGATAAGAATAATACTCAGGCCTACTGCTCTGTACTTTGACATTGATACAGCATTCAGAATAACCATAGAAACAATCCACTTATTTATTCTGACATAACTCAACTACAATAATAACATCAATCAAGACTTACATTTCTGAATAACCTTGCAGGAGAAGCTTTGGCGCCTTCTTGGTCGAGATAGGCAGCCCATGAAAACGATTTGGTTCTCTTGTTGCCTGACAATATGGGTGCTGTAGCCAGCAGCCGAGGATCAGTCACGTCATCAGCCTCAGCGAGGCGCGAGTACTTGCTTTCACTGGCTCCATCTGTAGAGCCTTCATGGCGCCTCTTCTTTTTTTTACCTCCGGATGATTTATCACCAGTCAGTTTCACCTTGGCTTCCTCAAGCTCCATCCTGTAAAGGAAAAATACCCACCTCCTTGTGATGAGATTATGTGAAATTTATTGATCATTGAAAACATGATGAAAGTATTGATGAAATGACAAAACTGGTTATGGATCAAATTAACCTCACTATTCTAGAGGTAGTAAATGACACTCACACTTTGATGTGTGTGTCGGAGCAAGCTTTGGTGCAGTACTGATCTGAGAAGAACTCAGGTGGCATGCCATATGTTCCACAATTAGAACAACATATTATATCATCGTGCATGTATTTGCCATCTGTGAAGGTGGAACCTGAAGAAACCAAGCAAAATATGTGAAAATAAGCAACATCAGAAAAAGAAGACCTTATTATTTATTACAACGAAGCCCTTGATTGTAATTTTACAAATACACATGGATTTTTGGGAATTTAATGCACCAGAATTGTTGCTCGATAATGACGGGGTGTGTAGGCTGGAGTCATCTCCATCTCCTCCCTCTCCACCAGCCTCCGTACCAACTTCCCCATTACTGTTCACCTCCATGTCCTCTTCTCTCACCATCTCCTCCTCGTCTTCCTCTTCAGTTATTAATTCCACCACACCAAACTCATTCATGCGGAACTGAAAAATCACACCACCATGATGATGACAATGATGATGATGACAATGATGTTGATGATGATGACAATGATGATGATGACAATGATGTTGATGATGATGACAATGATGTTGATGATGATGGCGAATGTGCTTCAAGCAAATGGATTCATCAGCGCTTTTTCTGGCGTCTGGTTCATAAACAATGAAACATACTACAATTCAATTTGGTTTATATTGGATTCTTACCTTTAATTCACTGCCAGGAAGAGTGCCGATCCCATCTTTCCATTCCATGGCATTGGCAGGGTCAAAATCATCTGCTGGGGCACTTTTAGCTTTATCAACCTCACTCTCACATTTGCTGTCTCCACTCACGTCAGAGAAAACAGACATCTCTTGTGATGTACTGTCCTCACTGACTTGTGATGTGGTTACATGGTTACTCATAGTGTCCATAGGACTTGGTGCTGAGGGGTTACTTGGTGCTGACGATGGGGTGGCTAGAGAGACAGGTAGAGCGTTGACCTGAGCAGTGGGCAGGCTAACTTGAGCAGTACGTGCCGGGGATGACACTATAACTGGGACAGTATTGGGCCGTGTTGTCAGTATACTGGCTGCCGTCAGAGTGGGCTGTAAAGTCCCCACGATGGGAATGGCTGTTGAAGCCACCTGTAATCCAGCTGTGTGAGCCCCACTTGGCCCCGCAGCCCGGATGGGGAGTCTCATGCTCCCTAACGGAGCAACACCCTGATTGACATGTGCGATCAGCTTACCTCCGTGGGACAGAATAGCGGTAGGTTGGGGTTGTAGGATGTGTGTGGCATGGACTTGCTTTAGCTGGCCTCGTGTGGCTGGTACAACTTGACCCCGAATCTGTGGCACTGGTTGTAAAGTTGCACCTCGTAACTGGCCCGGTGCACTGATGAGCATAGTAGGTCTGGCTCCCAGCACTTGGGGTGACACCCTACCAGCTACCCCTTTGGTCATAGTTCCACAGGGAGCCATCCGTATATTCAATGCAGGGGCTGTATTCTTCATGTTAACGCCAACTGAGGCAGCCATTTGAGATGGTTGGGCTAGGAGAGATACCCCGGGACTAGCATTGGTCACACCCAGGTTACCTGAAAAATACAACATCAGTTGGATGAACAAACCATACCTGTCTTAATTTCGGTCGACCAAAGATCAAAACCAAGTGATGAAGTAAAAACGTACCTCTGATTAGTGGTGTGACCATATTAGGCTGGGTAATCACATTAGGCTGGGTGATCACATTAGGCTGGGTGATCACATTAGGCTGGGTGATCACATTAGGCTGGTTGATCACATTAGGCTGGGTGATCACATTAGGATGGGTGATCACATTAGGCTGGGTGATCACATTAGGCTGGTTGATCACATTAGGCTGGGTGATCACATTAGGCTGGGTGATCACATTAGGCTGGGTGATCACACTAGCCTGGCTCCCTCCATTTGTAGCACTGGGGGCCGGCTTAATGTTGATGGCACCTGTAACAGATGCAAATACATTTAACAATTGTCTGCACAAACAGTTACAACAATCATTTAGCAATCGCTGACACCAAAAACAATAGTCAACATGGCAGATCCAGCTCTGGGCGATAGTAAGGGGGGGGGGCCAGCTCACTTTGTCGAAGACAATAAGCCAGGCACATAGTAGAGAAAGGGAGTGGGAGTGTCATCATCATTTTTCTATATGTCATTACGTTGTGCCAAAAAGGGGTACGTCCCATCCCCCTTGAATACGCCCATGGTTAAACAGTATTCTAACATCCAGCTTTCATCCCCAATATGAGAAATATTGAACATAGTCATATCACAATATTGAATTATGTAATGGCAGTACAAGTGATTGAGGGCAGCAGGTGAGATGATGTATACTGACCGTTTGATATAGTGAGATTGATGGATCCAGAAAAGCCAGGTGGGGCGGCCGCAATAGGCAACATGGCAGGTGGTGCAGCCGCAATAGGCAACACGGCAGGTGGGGCAGCTGCAATAGGCAACATGGCAGGTGGGGCAGCCAGTGAGAGGCCAGATGAAGGTGGTCCTGTCATCGGCAACACTGACTGCAGACTGGGAACCACAAGACATGCAGTACTGGGAGGGCGCACCACAGGGATGGTGTTAATTACAGGTGTAGATACAGGTGGTTTGGTGATGCTGACTGGAGGCTGCAATGATGAAGAGGTTGATGAGGATGTTACTGTTGATGCAGCACTCTCTGGTGATGTGTTTTGTGCTGATGTGGAATCTTGTGAAGAAACAGTTGTTATCTCAGAGGTGTTCGTCGGGGCATCATCTGTGCATTTAGGTGGCGAGTCGGCCATTTTATCGCTAGTAGGTGCATCTGTTATACTGACAGGGGGCGGACTGGCTGTCTCTGTGTCACGGGCCATAGCTTCACTTGTTGGCTTCTGAACTTGTTGAGTCTCTGCTTCAGTATTTGATATTGGTTCTTCTGATATTGTACCCTCAACTTGAGTATCTACCCTTGAACTCGACATATCTGGGTCTATCACTGCATCCAAATGTGGAGCATCTAACACTGAATCAAGCGTTGGAGCATCTTTCACAATATCCAGAAGTGGGGCTTCCATCGCTTCGTCGAGACTCAGGGCCTCATTCACTGCATCCAGACTTGGAGCTTCCATACCAGCATCCAGACTTGGGGCATCTAACACATCCAGACTTGGGGCATCTAACACATCCACACTTGGGGCATCTAACACATCCACACTTGGGGCATCTAACACATCCACACTTGGGGCATCTAACACATCCACACTTGGAGTATCTGTCACAGACTCGAGATTTGGAGCATCGGTCATTGTATCCTGGGCGGTGGTGCCTGCTTCTGCATCCAAAATAGGAGCATCCTTATTGATATACATAGCTTCAGTGTTAGTTACCACATCCGGGGTTGATGCATCAGTTCTTGGAATTGGGGTGTTTGTTACATCACCATCGTTCGGCAAGGCTATCGTTTCTTCCGGGGCTGAGATTCTTATTTCTGTATCTAGTGTGGTGGAGGCTGTTTCACCGTTTTGAGATGAAGAGACTGCAACTGTCTCCGTGATGCCTTCAGGAACACCTACAGTAGCAGTGTCTGTCGTTACGTTGGCGTCTGTGGCCAGAATGGCGGGGTCGCTCATTGTCACCGGTGATGAAGTGTCACCACTTGCGTTAATGGTCGGTTGTGTACCAGACTGATCCTTGTCGATGTCTATACTTACAGCTGATGAAAGCAAACCATCATTGTTACCGTTAGTTATAGCCGGCTCTGTGTCGACGGCGCTTTGCTTGACAAGAGGCGTAAAATCGCCATTAATCGTGTCTTTCGCAGCGTCAACTTCGTCAGGTGAGGAAGCTTCTGGTGGCGCCGCTTCTGATTCGATAACAGACTTCTCTTCATGGTTACTGCTCATCCTGGTTTATTTCAACCCAGATATATCATACGGTACGTGCGATTGTGACGTCAACGGGATTCGGAATGAATTACAGTAAACCTTTCCCCTTGGCGTGCTACACCTGTTCCACACAAATGAATTGAATTCATTAAGTACTCGTGCGCTCGAAATATTAGTAAATTACACATTTTTCCAAATGAAGTAAACGGGTACAAAGCAAAATCAATAAAACGAGTGCAAATCAAAATCAATGAAACTTCGCGGCTAACTAAGTATCCCTGCTTCATATTGGTCTTGATCTTCCATGTACAAGATTTAGATATTTTTTTTATATATGACAAAATTTATTTGGAATAAATATCTGATCAAACCCCTAAAAGTTATAGTTCTTGTTTAAATAAATCATCGACATTTTGTTCTCTCTGGAGCGCTGTAATTTTCTCCCTAGACGTTGATATCATCACTGTTTTTACCACAGTTGATTTCCATAAAATATACATGGGCGAAAATGTCAAATATTACATTTTTGACGTGAAATGCTATTCCTCCAAAGGAGTATCCATTAAAAAAAAGTTCATTGCATATGAAAATAGTCCGCTAGTCCAAACACGAATAACACCATATCAGTCAATTCAAAGTATCGATATCATAAGCTCTTTGGTAACGCACGCAATAACTTGCCATACAACAAGTCAGATATATTCAATGTGAAAAAGTCCGGGGAAACAATAATCGTTTTTGTAATCAGGTAATGGTTTGAGAAATTGCATTTCAGATCGAACCCCGATTTTCACCTGCTTATGACATGATTGATCCCGATATTTATGGGCCGATCGTAGTTGAACGACCTTTCTGGTGCAATAATTATATTACGCAACGTGTTGATGATTTCATAAAAATAAACGCCATTCGATACAGGAATGAAATTAACACTATGCGACGCCCATGTTTTTAATTTTCCGCTTTTAAATTAGTTATGGCGGCTAAACGTGATATCTAATAGATCAAGTAATTACGACTGTGAAAAGCAGTGATACGTCACGTAAGATTGTTTGAACCACAAATCATACATATTTGTTCGAACTACGTCACTATTCAGATTTTTTTTTAGATAAGTGGATAACAGATCGTCGAGCTAGGGAAATCATTCATAAACACGAAAGCTGATCGTTTATATTTGAACCGTAATGAGGTAAATTGCTGTGGGAACATAAATGAGCTACGCATATGTTTAATCGACTTTCTTTATTTAATGTCATAAGGCATCGCTAATGGTAGATAATCACATCCACACTACGTGGTTATGCGCAGCGACATTTTGACTCGATGACACAGGTTAGTAGTGCCGCTGTGCGGCATGACAAAGTAACAATGTCGGTCCGTGAATCATTCTGTTGCGTAGTAAAGTGATGATATACACACGTGCACCATATATATGACGTCATAATAAGCAGTGGGTTTTCTCAGAGTACTTGCGCACTCACAAAAATGAGCATCGTGTATACCGTATGCTGGTAGACAACTGTTCAATGACTCCTGTGAAAATCTAGTAATGCGCTTAGTTTCGCTTTAACCTATTCGCAGTCGACCAACCAACCTTGCCTTGCCCTTGAAGCCAGCACCAAAAAATTGGTCTACACAATCACCTTCCGACAATATTGTGATACTGAAATTACTAAATTGTCTTCATTACATTAGCAAAGAACTTAAGTGTCCTTTGTGTTAGGTTAGGTTCCGTAGGGTGTCGACCCACCAACGCCAACGCGGTCTACTCCCTACTTATCTCTGTTCATGGTCGAATACATACTGAAACTATACTTATAATGTATAGAATACCAGTGATCGGGATATGCACCCAATCAAAGTTCCTTTTCAAACCATAAGATCTCTGACGTCAAGATCAATTTATATAGATATAAACATCAAATGACTACCCGATAGTGGCGCATCTTGTGGTGAAAATCTGTACGCAATGATGGAATAGGGCTTGACGTTGCTGTATCCACGCACGATTGCGGTTTTCTTATGAAGTCATAATATGATTCTTCTCATCATAAACGAAATATATTGTGGTACAGTTTTCAACGGATCCAGACAGGCGTAAAGCTTAATACAGTTCAATAACAAGCGCAGAAACCTTGAGGTTATTGGTTCATATGTTATTTGTCGGGCAACTGAATAATATCATTTAATATTTAATCTATTCGTACAATAAGCAACATAATGATGTCTTTATCGATCATTTTAGTCCAAGATCCTAGTTTTTCCTGAAGCTAGACTAGTGAGTGGCACCTTACATCCCTGTCATGAACAGGAAAACGAACCTTTGCATGCGTCATATAGTGTCCGTTTTGGTTATATGATAGTAGGGCAGTTGGTTTAATTGGTGTGGCATTATTGCGTGGCAAACCTATCGATACTGTTTTCGAAATGTCAAACATCAGCATTTGGTTGGTTTTTTTAAATAACGCATTGTAGCTGTCAACAGGCCTTTAAAGCCCGTGACCCGCGCCCTGACCCAATAAACAGCCAATCGTAGAATGTGCTCCCTGTGTCAGCCTCGATTCCATATGTTGGCAATGCAACCTTCCATGATTTTAGACATATAAAAAGAATGAAATTTTACGTAAAAACCGAAGCAATCGTGCCCACAGTATGAGTAATAAAAGCGGGGACACATTATTGTAAATACAAGTAACAGGTGTATCATGAATAAAATACGATACTATAGCTCACTCCATAAATTCATTCAAAATAGGCCACTTGCACTAATTTAGGGAAGTCGACGGACGGAAATTTCAGAAATCGCGGTCAAAATATGTCCTCAGCTACAATAACTGCTTGGGTACAGCAGATGACGTATAAATAAAAGTGTAAAACAAAACATTGCGCTTCAAGCACAATTCACTTAATATGCTTTATTTTTTTCAGTTATGTAGAAAGTAAAATAAAAAGTGATGTCACTAACCATTTGATAAAGCTGCGGCGCCGACATTGGACTTCGCCAAAGCACACTTCTGCTCTGCGCTTCGGCGGGGGTGTATTGGAAGAGCAAATTGGCTGTTATATTGATTGGACTAAAGCAAATGACAACATTATTTGATGTAGAATTTAATAAATAAGAAACATCCGTATTTATCTACATAGCTTGTTGTGGTCAGCTGCTAAATCTTGCACATTTTTTTGAAGATCGATGATTTTTTACCAGTGTACTGTTTATTTTGCAATCCCAGCATGCCCCACTTTGTTTTTGGTGACGTCACGAGCTATGTTTATTTTCTTCATTGCCTCACAGCTGTAAATAGTTGGAAGACGACACTCGTAAAAATCAGCTAAATTTCATTGTTGACATTGAGGTAAAGATGTGGCATTGTCAACAATACTGTCCAAATGCATTACCTATGTAATGTAATAATTAGTTCGGCGTTTCATTTCGCATGGATGTGGATTTTTGCTCACATCGTGATTGTCGACATTTTGACAGCTGACAGCTGCCATAATTGAGCAACTAGCATCCGCGGGTTTGTGTTCACATATATTCAGCAGTTCTGCATATTATATATTCCAACCCTCGTCAAACACAAATTCCTGTGGTTTAGATTGGGAGGTGTTATTTCCACGACAGTGTCATTCAGTTAAAAAGTTCTGGGTGTTGGTTGATCAATAAGATATTTTTTTTTGTTTGCCAGAATTTTCAGATAGACTTAAGACAAACTTAGTAGACTATGCATACTACTTAAATATTGATTATCTGAAAGAAAAGCTGTGACATTTAGTATGATGAAAATAAAAGGAGATTTTTGGGTAGTATTTGTTTTGTTGTTTTTGTTAATATATCACCTAATAAATTCGGTATAATGTAATATATACAGTGTTAGTCAATTGCAATGACTGCATACATTTTCTCATTAATAGCAGATATTTGCTGTGTCGACTGATTGAGTGATGCTTTCGAAATTATTATGTGGATTGTGCTTTGTTTGTGCTTTGTAATGGGATACTAACTCTGTACTGCAGAAGAAAGCATAATTTGTCTTTGCAGATTGCTCTCATTAGGACAGAATAATCCTCAGGAGAATCGAACAAAAACCTTTCTAAGAATTCTTGATCTAATTTCAAATAAGGCTAACTTCAAAAACAAAATAAATAAGAGGGAAATTGCTGTGTTATAAAAAAAAACCCAGCAAATTGGTATGGGGAATCCATTAGTTTTGTACTGGATGGTGCACTGAACTAAGAGGATCCATCTGCCAGCACCAGAAATATTGAAGGTGGTCCCTCTCCTTGAGAGCTTAAATGAACTGTAAAAGGGAGTTCCCTAACACCAACTCAAATGGTTTGACTTTGTGTCAATAATTCTACCCAGGGCTCTGCTCCTATTTATAATCTGTGATGCTTCAAAATCATAATTTGCTCCTGTTGTGTCATCATCGCTGAGTTTGTACTGAAATGATGTATAGTGCAATAATAAACTTGTTAAAATTTCACTACACATATAATCTGCATGAAAGGGATCTGGTGTGAGTGGGGTGGGGGTGGAGGGCATGTGTTTCTTTTTAGCACTGCTGTTTTACATATACCTTTGCTCTTGTGCCCAGTTGTCAGTTCCTTAACTTTTGGTGCAAGCAGCACCAAATTCATATGGAAAAGCTTTTGATGGCACATATTTGAAACTATAGCCCCAATTCATGTGATTTAGTCCTGTCAAATCCTTCAGTTGAAAATCATATCAAAAGCAGTGGAGATGTAGGGCCTAATGGCCTCTTTTTGACTATTTTGGAGGGATAGGGTCATGTTTTCCAAACTATCAAGTATTTTTAACCTAGTCAAATGTATGTCTCGCCAACAAAATACCCTAATGAAATGTATGACATTGTTTTAATATAAACAAAATATGTTTGGTCGACAATTACACTGGTCCATGGTACATTACGAAGACTATTTAGTACCTGATCGCTTCATTGTTATAGAATTAATGCCTTACAATACACATGTATGTTGTGTTAGTTTACATCAATTTGATTTACCTTCTGTGATTATTTATCCATGGTATCCCCCATTCCTGTCGACAATCCATGATTTTCACACATCTGTATCAGTTGTAATGTGTAAACCAGTACTAAACACTGCCATAAGCTGGGTGATTTAATGGCGTCATCTTGTCTTGTGTCACTAATGACAGAAAAGTGCCCATCAGCATGGGGGGAGCTGTGAGTGCAGGGGAGAGCAATGAGGAACTCATTGACAATCTAGTGGAAGCTGACTATATCAAGACTCCTCTGGTAGAAAAGGTGTTCCGGGCAGTGGATCGGGCAGATTACTACCTGACAGACCACAGAGAAAGTGCCTATAAGGACTTGGCTTGGAAACATGGCAATATCCATTTGTCTGCACCATGTATCTATGCTGAAGTTCTGGAATCCCTGAAGTTAGGACCCGGGATGAGCTTCCTCAATCTTGGTAGTGGAACAGGTTATCTAAGTACGCTTGCTGGACTCATATTAGGTGAGTGTTGTCTGTATAAGAATTCTTTGAAATTGTAATGATACACAGGTTTGGAATATATCTAATTTAAGAATTATTCCCACGATCAGTGATTTTGCTCCTTAATCATATATACACCAAAATAGAGGCATATATATGATATTTGGTAACTGGGAAATATAATGTTTTATCTTCCATATGAAGTAAAAACTTGCATGCTACTATTGTAGATCCATAACAGAAATATAGGTGATTATATTCACTTGCATGTGATGTTTAGGTCCGTACGGAGTGAACCATGGGTTGGAGTTCCATTCTGATGTGGTGGATTACGCCCATGAGTGTCTCGAGTACTTCAAGAAAACCTGTCCTGGCTTTGATGAGTTTGAATTTTGTGAACCCCAATTCTGTATAGGCAACTGCCTCCAGCTTGTATCCGACTGTATTCTGTATGACCGTGTCTACTGTGGGGCGGCTTGTCCCCCGGAACATGAAAACTTCATGAAGAATTTGATCAAAGTTGGCGGGATTTGTGTTATGCCGCTCAATGACCAGGTAAAAGTCTTAAGTTTTGACAAAAATACTCAATTTTTTAAAATCTTGTCCAAATATTATAATTGTTATGTTAAGAAGTAGGAATGAATTTTTTGCTGATGTGCGCTACTATGCACCATCCTCAGACATCATGTTTACCTTTTTTTGTTTTGCAGCTGCTACAGATAACTCGTATTTCAGAAACATCATGGGAGACCAAGAGTGTGCTTCCTGTGTCATTCGCATCTCTGATTCTTCCCAGCCAGGACAAGGTTCTTGAAACAGTCAGTCTCAGTAAGTAGATACATTTGGTTTGGACTTCTATTGCTCTGTATCAGATGTAACATTTTGACCAGTGTCCAATATGAAAATCAGGGGTGTGGACTATACACAAGGTTACCCAGTTACCCTGAAAATCAGTCCTGTATGAACCAGGTGGCTTAAGTCCCATGGGAATGAAATAGGAATCGCAGTGATTCAGATTTACTCCTCTTCTTACTTCCACATGTCCTAATGTACAAGTTCAGCACGGTTTTGTCAACCAAGCCTACTCCAAACAAGTCAGCTTAGACATAAAACATAATCTGAAATGCTCCCTGGGCTGTACGGTCTCATCATCGATGTGAATTTTTTTGACCGTATAAATGTTTAGTGCTTTATTGGATGATATTGATGTCATCACAACATTTAGAAATAAGATATCCTGTACTCATGATTGGAATGTATAATAAATATATCACATTCATTGTTGCATCATTAGCTTATATTCTTTTACAAAGATGGTATACGTATTGACAATATCAATGTATATTATCTGGCACATACTGATAAATCACTTCTCTTACATTATCTGTTGTCTTTCTTTGATTCAGCTGTCACAAAGGTGATGACCTTACAAGAGATATGTCGAGTTGCAATACGTCGAATCGTTCGTAAGAATATCCAAACTGAACATCCAAGTCTCACACGCACCAAGCGAAAGCCCAAGAAACCTAAACCCAAATCAAATGAAAAACGCAGGAGGATTAACATCATGCCAATGTCCATGGGTATTATGATGATGGGGAACTTGGATGACAGTGACAGTGGAGGGGAACGTGCAGATGACCTTGAGAGGTCAGGTGATGCTGGAGCTGCTTCATCACGAGGCGAGTTGAGGAGGAGGCCCATAGCGCGTCCTCATGGGGTGAGGGCACGGGCAGAGGCTGCCAAGAGGGATGAGGAAGAATCAGATGAAGAAGAAGAGGAGGATGAGTTTATGAACGCGCGAGGGATGCCAGATATCTTACGTCAGATGGCTGTGATGCAGAGGAGGTTCATGGAGATTACCCAGCAAGATGATGATGAAGAGTTTGAAGGAGACTCATCACGAGATGCAGAGGACATTGATCAGGGTATCGAGGGAGATTTGGACAACAGTGCTGAGTCACACAATAACCCAGGACGCTTGACAGACATCAAAGAAGACAGTGGAGAAGAAGAGGGCCATTTGTCTCATCCAGGTACTAACCCAACTCCACATGTGAAATTTGACTCCCAGCAATCTGTTAGCTCTCATGAGGAAGTCGACGTATGCATTGAGTCGACACCAGGAGGCACTGCAAGTGCTGCAATCCCAATCAAAGGAGCTTTAACGAGCAACGGCAAACCAGGCCGATCAAGATACTGCTCCAACACAAGTGTCTCTACCTCATGCACGTCTGGAATCGGCACAAGCATTGAGGAACCCAGTGATATTGACATGAGCAGGGAATTGAACACTCCACCAGAATCACAGTCCACCCCCTACTTAATGTCTCCAAGTTGCTGCTTCAACAACTCGCGCCAGCCAGGCAGCGATGGAGAAGCCAGCAGTAGTCAAAACTCCACAGGCAAGACAACCATCAACAATAACAACAACCACTGCATACGTTGCTGGAGGCGGGAAGACCCTGGTGAATTACCTGATCATGCTGGGGCCACCAACGGGGGCCAGACTGAGATGCAACCTGATATAACAACAGAGGATGATGGCAATGCCAAGAAGGGTGCTCCCAGTGATGTTAATGACAGTTTTGAAGCAGCAGAAGTCATACTGCCCACCATGCGTACCTACATGAAGGAAAAGGTAGACCTACTCCCAGTGCCATATGCTCTCAAGCAGTTCCTCATATTCTATCGTGATTGAATGTGCGCTGAACACCAGCTCTGAAGGGTTGCCTGAACTATTTGCTGAGTGAGAAGATGCCCATTACATATGGGATGTGGACAAGGACAGATAGCTGATTTGAGCATTATCTTTTAAGTTAAATAACTACGTTAACAAATTTCTGTATTGAGTTTCAATCATTATTTATGCATGTTTGATATATTGCAAAAATGTTTCTGCAAAGTGATTGGTTGACCCTGTATTGTTGATAAAGGCACGTCAGCTGATGAAATATATTTGAACCCCAGGTCCTTATTAAATCTAGTTAAGGTTATAGCAAACCATCACCCATGATAATGCAAGGTGTAAAGGTACGTACAGCTTATCGTATGCTGATATCACATATGATCTTTTCCTTTTGATCTGAAAACATAATATGTAAGGTTATAATGCATTTGGGAATGTGGATGTATATTTATATATGGTATATATATGCCTGGTTCTTGCTTGCAGTAATTCATGTGCATATCCCAGACAGCTTGGTTTGCATTGGTTTCCTATGCCAGGTGCACTTGTTGATCTGTTTATATAAGTTGGTTTGATTAGTTTGTTTGTTGCATTGGAGATGCCATCGTGTTGCATTGGAGATGCCATCATGTTGATGGGATCTTGGGTATACCATCCGCCCATGCCCACAGGTCAAGCTGTGAATATTGAAGACATCCCTATTTTGAATTACTATTAATTTAAAAAGATGACTGATATGAAATCAGCAGTGAATTACCATACATATGTTGTTGACAAGTTTGCATCCATTCGCTTTATGATTGCTAAAGTTATAATACAGAGCTGCCTAGGAATGTGTATTGTTGATTCACATGTATCAGTCAGTAATAAAAGTTGGCACAATTACTTTGTTATATATAGGCACAAGTTCAACTTGTTGGTCAGTGAGAAATGGATTGTATTGTTGGATCAAGTTGAAATTTCGATCGAATTGTTTCGCAAACTCTCAACAGCTCCTCCCAGTTTGGTGTTTGATGCATCCCTCCCAAATTACATATAAAAAAATCACCACAAAATATACCCCAAACAGTTCTCTCATCTGTTTGTCTGTCTGATTATTTGTTGGCTCTTTCCAATTTATGCTGTTTTTGGCAACTTGGGCAAAATATTTCTGACCAGTTAAGTGCGTTTTGCCTGATTTCAAGGAATGACACTTGGAACTGCTGCTGTTTGAAATTGTTAATCATGTGAAGTTGGTATTCCAAGCCTGCATTGGATATTAATAATCAGCCTCTAGTACATTATTGGTATCTTATTCTTAACTTATTGATTAGGGTAGGAATATTTCTGCACCTGTCAGGATTTCAAGTATTATAAGAACTAATAAAACAGCTGTCTAGGAGGCTTTTGCATGACATAT
Organism: Urechis unicinctus; assembly: GCA_034190875.2. Taxonomy (NCBI): domain Eukaryota; kingdom Metazoa; phylum Annelida; class Polychaeta; order Xenopneusta; family Urechidae; genus Urechis; species Urechis unicinctus. The sequence continues at coordinate 16,928,212 of CM067350.1, read as the reverse complement.
AACTGAGCCCCACATCTTCTAATTGTTCATTCGTTCTAAATAAAACCTCATAAACACAGCTGTATATGTCATACCTGCATACCCCCTGAGTAACCCTTTGGAGTGAACATCTGTATACAAGAGCTTGATATTACAGGATTTAACAACTTGTTAAAATAGGTTCATAGCTTAGATTTTGTATGCAAATTTTATTGTTCAGGGTTTAATTATAATTTCTATTCAATTATGATAGTATTTCCCTCCTATTTTATTTCATCCTTGTCTGTGTGCCTTCATTTTGCAATATATCACATACTCCATGTATATATATATAAACTGCCGATAATTGTGATTACCTGTTCCTAAAAATGATTGGTTACTCTTTGCCACCATTGAGAACGATTGTCTCTTCTGCATGATATAGTCTGCCTGGTCTTAGTTGACCCAGAGCTGTTTTGCATTGCTGGAATCAATTGTGGGTTGATCTTTAATTTGCAGATGGAGGTCGGAGTCAAATATGTTATAGATATTGGCCCCTGGTTGGTTATGCACATGAAATTAGGACTCGAGAGAATTTTTAGTCGGGTGTATGGAGTGAACAGGCTCAACTTGACCTAAATATACATTCAACATTAACAATACTGACATTGATTCATGACATATTTCAACTTTATTGACTTTGACAACAGATATCAGTACCACCTGACCAATTCACTGAACCCAGTAGCAAACAAAACATGGCTAGCACTGCTTGATCACATAACTAATGTGACCAAATACCATGACTAACATGTATATTTAAGTTGCATGTAAACGCCCACAGTGACTAGATTCACTGTGCTGTCATCATAGTTCCAACAAGCACTACAAACATTGAACGACACCCAGCTTACAATACAACCAGGCTTAAAAAGTCACAGCCACACTTTAAATCTCGGGAAGAGTTGAATAAAGTGTTTAACTACATAAATTCGGTTTAGGAAGGACAACTTGACTAGATGATGGACTCGAACAAACATATTGCTGTGTGATAAGCTAAACTTGGTCTAAATAAACATACATTCAGCATTGACATATAACATTATTATTGTCCTTACAATCTTCACTCAGAACCATTCACACATAAATAAAATATTTCATTGCAATAAAGATAAAAAAAGAACAATGATTGCACATTTGTCCAATACCACCATTATAACATCTGTAAAGTGTGTCATATATACTGTAATAAATAAAATAATTGAATATTAAAACATCAATATTTCTAAAAGCAATAATGATAAGTGCCCATATACAAAGGAATAACCATTAATGGGAAATACACCAACTCAGACCGAGATTCTGTGTTATGAAAGGAGCAAATCTGACTCGCTCACACAGGAGGTACAGCATTTGGACATTGTCATGGATGCACCATCATTCAGTCTATATGTTTATCAGTTAACACCACTGGACATTGAATAACAAAGAATCACGATTAAAAAGTCGAACACAGCATAGATATTGTGTGCAAAAAGACTAGAAATCCACAGAATATCCACACCATACCGGAGCTATAAACCACACCATACCGGAGCTATAAACAACATCCACACCATACCGGAGCTATAAACCACATTGAAGAACCAGAAATGGAAGACACCAAACAGAACAACATTTACAGATAACAGTTATTGACAGCCATAGATGCACAGGTCAGATAGCAGTCATAAACAAAATATAAACAAATGAGAAGCCCCACAAGATCTGGGATAACAATATGTCTGAATAATGTGCTTGCATTTAACCCACAGACACACCATACACTGACATTATGGAATGTTATAATAAGCATTACTGAAACAGTATCAACATTAATACAAATCAAGCCCTTCAGAGGGCTTTGAGCTACGACTGATTTCCGCAAAGGTTGAAATAACTACATTTCGCTGTTTTCCATCCCGTCAACCACACTCTGAATAACTTCCTTAACATCCATGCACACCTTATAGTGTTCAGAATCCAGCTGATCACCGGAAAGCATCGTTTGAAACTTCTCCAGATAATCGCTAAGATTTTCGGCTGTGAGGTTTTCATCACAAATCAAGTTGAGATTCTGAACATTATTCAAGCAGGATAGGAGCTTGGCCTGAAGGGATAAGTATCTGGAATTCAGTTTTTCTGTTTCCTCTTCCAGTATTTTACTCTCTTCGTCTTCCTTCTCTTGAGCGAGGATTCCATGGTGGCAATTTCATCCCTCAGCTGGTCAATTTCAGATGCCATATCACTGCTTTCAGCTTCAAGAGATACTATCTCCACACTCAGGCCTTCTAGTTCATCAGCACCTGCAACCACAATGTAACTCTCATTACCCTAGGGGAAACAGAAAAGTAACTTTCATTGTCCACTCATTAAGGATGGGCATCCAAAAAGTAACCGTTGTGCAGTTCCTTTTCATAATGATCAATAGAAGGTATAGATACATACCTGTCTGGGATTGAGCTTGCATGGCGACTATTTCTTCAGTGCCATAACGCATTCGCTTGGCACTGAAACAGATGACAGAAATGCCAGTTTCCATTGTAAGATCTGATTCCATTTGATTAACATAATTAACTGTCTGAGAAAGAAATTACACATGTATTTATTATGAACAAGTGTCTATTATAGAGTCATGGTACCAGTCAGTTCTGAATCCATGTGGCCGGTTGAGAATGGTTGACTGCTTCTCGGACATCATAATCCCATTAGTAAGCGGTGTGGTATGGAGACGGTAGGTTTTGTGGCGGTTAGCAATGGGACACCCAGAAGCACTGTACATAGGAACCAATCAAACCATGACATCTTTAAACTTTCACAAAGATGACCAAGATCAAACTTATGGATCTTTAATCTATAAAGTTAACAGCAATGAGTCACATTCGACTGGAAAGGAAAATAAGAGCCACCTGCGGTGGGAGAGATATTTTCCTGTCACGTGACCAGAGCCATCACAACCAGGAACAGGGCACCTGCCAAACACCACATCAAATCTAATTATTCAACGAGATAATGATCACATGACCATTATTAGTACATTTTAATTGTACTATAATATATAAAAGCATATTTATATATATATATATATATATATATATATATATATATATATATATATACCTATGTATACCTATATATATATATATGTATATATATATGTATATATACGTATATATATATATATGTATATTTACGTACATATATATATGTATATATATCTATATATACATATATACGTATATATATATATATATATATATATATATATATATATATATATATATATATATATATATATATATATATATATATATATATATATATATATATATATATATATATATATATATATATATATATATATATATATATACAGTTAGTGCCAGTTTAGGGGTGCAAGTATGTATATGTGACAGAAGTACCTCAGTGGCTCCACAGGTTCTCCGTTTTCTTTAACCTGCGGTTTTCTGGGTTTGATGGCTCTGGGACACCCAGACAGACTCCTGTGTGAAGCATAGTTACCAGTGATGTGTCCAGAACCATCACAGCCAGGAGTCGGGCACCTGAAGTCAATACAAATCTTAATGTCAATTCACATGCGTACACACCATATCAACAACAGCCTTACAATTCAAATGAAAAAAAGTAGCTCACTTTTGGTCTGATTGGGTTCCAGACTGTATGAGAATGCGCTCAGCAAGGGGACACCCAGACAGACTACGGTGGGTAGCGTAGTTGCCAGATATATGCCCAGAACCATCACAGCCAGGTGTTGGACAAACAGCCAAGTCTTTATTGCCCTTAGAGTCAACACTTGTGCGAACGCTGTGTGGACTGACTGGGGTCATCCCACTTGTCGGTGAACTGAATAACAAATCAAACACATACATCAAATGGATGCACTGACATGGTTTCCTATGGAGAGAACGGTATGGCTGGCTAACAAAGGTGATTTGTACCTGGCTTCATCTCCAGGTGTATCAGGAGATGACATGCTACTCATCGGGAGACTGGGCGAGTGCAGCATCACATCTCCGATGGCAGGACTGCCAGGACCAGAGGACGTAGCATCCTCCTCCTCCTCCTCTTCATCATTTTCTTCCTCGTCTTCTTCCTCATCATCATCGCCATTCTCAGCAACACCTGTTTCTTCTTTGGGTTGAGGGGAGAATTGCGGCAGAGACTTAGGACTGGTTGGGGTATTCAGGCTCTCAACGGCAGCCTTTGGTTTCACTCCGGCTGACTCTCCTGTCAGGGGAGGGGTGGGTGTATCCCCTAATGTAGGCATTTCTAATGGAAGATTTATATGGAGAGGGAGGTGGAGAGGGGGTGATTGTGAGGAAGTTACCAGAGGAGAGGAATAAGTCTCGCTAACTGTGGGCACCCCATTGGTATTAGGCAAAACACCCCCTTCTCGAGTCTTCTTGGAGAAGTCAATCGGCTCCTGTTGTACTTCACATGCCAGACTGTAAGGGGCTACATCGTTTTTCTTCACACTCAAATCCAAAGTTCCTGTGTCATCAACAGAAATATTGGAGACACGAGGGCTAGTTGGGTTCTCCCTCGTGCTCAAGTTGAGTGGTCCCCCGGATGGGTCGTAGCGATACTGGGGCTTATAATGGGGGCGTTTACTCAAGATGTTAGGTCTGTCTGGAGAGTGGATTGTGGTGACTGGCTCCTTGACTTTCACCACAGGAACAGCTGCAGGTGGTAAAGGCAGGGCTTTAGCTGATTGACAGCTGCCTGAATTTGCAATGGGAGGCCGGTTATATTTTTCAAGCTCCTTTTGTAAGTTTGTTCTCAAGGTGGTTTGGGCGATGTTTGGACCTTCTTGAACATCTAGTTGTTTGGTGACAATCATGGGACGCAGGACTCTATCTGACGCACCTGAGGGACCTGCAAGAGCAATACACAGGTCTATCACCATATCAACGGCAATGCTTCTCATTATATCCACCACCAAATTAACCACACTTAAACAACAAAATATAACAATATTGACTGTGTACCCACAACAGCAAGCAAGAAACAAAACACTACCAAGAACATGTATGTGTTTACAGCAAGGCTGTGGGGGTGATGAACCAACCACTAACCATAGCGTGCTGCAGTCAGCGCTGCCAATCCTTACTGGTCAGCTACAGTAAACTTCGGACTAAAAAGTCACGTGTAAAAACGAACAACAATAAAAACCAAATAAGTCAGACAACACCAAATAATAACAACAAATATAACACCGACTGTACTGTACAACCAGATAAGAAATCTTGCAATGTATCAATATTGTGTGGGGGAACAATTATAATACTACACAATGGGAACAAAAATCCATGGAAACAACCATTGTTTAACCACAGCATATTATCATTTGTGCAATAAACCCAAAATAAAAACATTTAAAGGCCAAAGTTGTCCAAAAAACAGCTATATGAAGGGTCGAATTAAAACCATCAACTTAAGCATCAGTATGATTCAAAAACAATATATAGACAGTTGCAATTTGCAATAAAAATATAGTGCTGTATCCCTGTGATAAAAGATGAACTGCTACCTTACAGAATGCCATAAATAGAAATTTCGACTTGCACATAGATACATATATAGATATATACCTTGTGATCCAACTGAGCCGTCCTTGCAAACAAACTGTTGAACATGTGAAGAACGCTGTTGTGTTTGTTGTTGTTGTAACAGTTGTGGTTGCTGCTGCTGTTGTTGTGGTTGTGGCTGATGCTGTTGCAGCTGTTGATGTGGCATTTGTTGTTGAGGCATTTGAGTTGGATGCTGCTGTGTCTGTTGTTGTTGTTGTGTCTGTTGTTGTTGTTGTTGTTGCTGCTGCTGCTGCTGCTGCTGCTGCTGCTGTTGAGGTATGCTTTGGGGCAGTGGACTAGACAACTGTTGACCAGATCTCTGTTGATTTTGTGGCAAGGGTTGGGGACCATGGTTAGGCAGAGGGGTTCCTCCAGGCTGAGAACAGCTGGGTGTAGCTGGGGCATCTTGCTGTTTCTTCTGCTTGTTAAGAGCTGCTATAGGGCACCCTGACAAGCTGCAAAAGTATCGAACATGTTGAGTATGGTTACCCTAGCAACATAAACATAGGGGATTTCTCAGCTGTCTTCCCTTGGTCCTTGTTAGTTGTTCAACAGACATGGGCCCAGACAGCAGAAGTATTTGTTATACTAGAGTTAATCCACACCCCAAATAATGTATGTACAGTGGTATGCTAGATTAATTCCACACACTAATAATTTACTAAGACTGATTTCCCTAGTTCTAATTTTTACTTGCTTAAATATCACAAGGGTGTCAGATAATTGGAAGCAGGTAATTTACTATTGATAGCAGGAGACAGAATGCCTGGACAGGTGGAAATAGATAATCAACCTATTTCAGGTATTATGATATTGACAGAAGGATATCATAACACTAAAACCAGAAATAAACATGTCTTGGTACCTTCTGTGTGAATTCCGATTACTGTTGACATGTCCTCTGCCATTGCAGCCAGGTGTGGGGCATCTTGAACAGGTACAAAATAACAATGTATCACTGCAGACCCATAGTAAAGCGATAGCTTATGAATACTACATTCTAAAACATAATAACAATAGGTACATTCTTACCTCAAGATGGACTCGTGGAGGGACAAGACTGCAGGGAGGAGAAAACAGCCAGTGTTAATAACAGGATTGTTTGGTGATGGTGTGTGGAATACGGAAGTGAGCAAGACAACAATAAGATACTGCGATGGTATTTTTAATATGAATTACTAACGCTCAGTGGAATGTTTATCCTTCCTTGGACAACCAGACAAGCTAAACACACAGAGATGATAGTCCATTAAATGATGTGTTCACTTCATGTTTTGCCACGTCAATCAGTTGAATACCCTGACGGTTACCAACCTTCGGTGATGGGAGTATAGGCCAGTAGCATGGCCGCTGCCATCACAATCTGGGGTTGGACATTTACTGTCACCTACACAGTAAACCAATTCAGACATTCATCAATAAATTGAAGCTTAAAATAACATAATGTGCCGTCACTGCTGAGTGTTAAAATATAGGGTGGAATAATCGTACGAAGGGAATGACCTTTTCTTGCACCATCAGGACTCATTGGTAAGAGTGCAGTAGATTTAGCATCAACCGGACAACCAGGAGACTTTCTTTGGGCACTTGATGGCTTGACTTCTGTACTCTGGTGTGAAAGGGTGGATTGGGCTACAGGGGATGTGATCTTGCCAGAGGCTTCACTGGCGGGAGGTGGGGGTGAAAACACAGGTCTGGAGGTAGTGGCAAGACTCACTGGATTCTGTGATTTTACTGGATGTGACAAGACAGTGGTAGCTTGTTGAGCGATAGCTTGGGAGACTTGCTGCGGCATACCTGCGGTTAATTGCTGGGGATATCCTGCAGCTATATGTGGGAGGCTAGCGGTTATTTGCTGAGCCAAACTGCATGAGATATGCTGGGGCAAACTTGTTGTAACTTGGTGTGCTAAATTTGTGGTAGCTTGCTGCAGCAAACCTGCACTTGTCTGTTGTACCAAGCCTGTGACAGCCTGCTGAGGTAAAGCCTGGCTGCTAGGCTGTGGTTGCTGCTGCTGCTGTGAGAAACTTGTAGCTACTTGATGTGGCAACAATACCTGTTGCTGAATATGAGTCTGAGTGGAAAGGTTCATGTGATGAAGCTGAAGTTCTTGTCCGTTGTTTGGCAAGCGTATGGGGAGCTGCATTGTCTGTGGTGCAGTCTGCGTGGCAGGTATTAAGGTAGGGGGTTGGCTGCACTGGGGAGGCGTCGGAGGGCAGGAGAACCTCATCTGAGTGAGATGAGGAGGCTGAGGAGAAAGTTGCGGCAGCTGGGCATGGATGGCTGGGGAGTGGAGCTGGATTGTGGTGAGTTGCTGGGGGGACATAGGGTGTTGATCGGAGGACACAGCCGGTCTGAGTTGTTGATTTGTGACCAGTCGCGGTCCTTGTGGTTGACCGCCGGACACGGCGGCAACCTGGGACAGTTGCATGGGGACATGTAGCTGAGTGATCTGCTGCGTCTGTATTTGCTGCTGAGCGCAGGGAGTCAAGGCCAGGCTGGTACCGGTAACACCTGCCATCTGGTTGACTTGCACCTGTGCCTGATGGAGTTGAGGGAATCTCATGACATTGAGGAACTGAGCCGTCTGCTGAGCCTGGAGCTGTGTGGCGTGAGAAAACTGAAGCTGCTGATGCTGCGCTGCATGGATGAGAGCTGTGCTCTGTGACACCTGCTGAGACTGCGCTGCTGCAGCGGCTGCAGCACTTGGGAACGTAACCGTGGGAATGTGCATGAGAGGTGGTGGTGCATCCTGGATGCCTACTATGGGTTGCTGAGGCTGAGGCAGTACTGATGTTTGTACAGCAACTTTAGGCAGTGTTTTGGGTGCAGGTGGTAGTAGCATTGCATCTGGTGCTGATAGTGCCATGGAAACAGGAGCGGGACTGGCAATAGTTCCTGATGTTGCCGGAGGGGAGCTAACTTGAACAAGAGATAGAGTGTCTGTTTTCTTAGCCACCTCCATAGTGACAACAGAGTTGTTCTCTTTAGTAGCAGTTTTTGCACTTACAACATTGTGTTTTTTGGCTTCATTACCATCTTGGATTTGTTGATTTGCAATAAGTTTCTGTGATGTTTTACTCATACTTGTTTCAGAGCTTTCCACCTTAGGGCAAGTCAAATCTGTAGATTTGCAGGTATCTTTGATTGTCACCTCTTCTTCAACATGGGCTTTAGCAGAATCATCAGGCACTGCCTTACTCACATTCATTTCACATTCAAACTTGTCAATTTCTTCACCTTGACCTTTCTGATCGACCTGCATCCCTACATCCCCACTCAGCCCCTCACCTCCACTGCTCTGTTTCATCTCTTGTGACTCCTGTATTGATTGAAGATTAGCACACTGCAATTCAATGTCAAGTAGGTTTTCTACTGGGTCATCGTAAGCTTCCATCTTGTTCTCTTCCACTGACCTCTCTACGATGACATCGGCAGCGGGGCTGCTGGGAGTTGATGGACCCTGCACAGCACTGGGTGACTTCACCCCTACATGAGGCATACACTGCTGGTCCAGCCCACTGTCAGACTCCTCGCCATTATCAGACATAGCACCAATATTACTCTCTAACACCGTACATTTCTTCACTTTTTCATCAGTCACATCCTTAGGTTGTACAGTTTTCACAATCTTAGAATCTTCACTCTTGGCACGAGCAGTATTGTCTGATTTTTTGTTTTTTCTTGCAACCTTTACCTTGCCTGATCCTTTTTGAGCACTTGCTTGTTGGCCATTTTTCTTTTTTCCAGTTTTTTTGTCTCCCGTCATTTGCTTGTCGAATGCAAAGAAAGGATCTGTCCCTTCCCATTCCCCAGAGAGGCTTCTGAGAGCTCTCTCGGTCTCTCGTATGGTTTTCCTATCCTCATCCAGATCAGTAGAATCATCGTCTTCATCCTCCTCTGATCCCGTCTTGCTCTCTGATTCCTCCTCAGTTAACCGGTCAACTGTGTTCATCACCACTCAATGCGACAGCTTTCTCTGTTGACAAACATCCACTCTCCCCCTCACATTTAGACTCATTTCCACAACCTCCATCTGTTTTAGCACCAGCCAACACACTCCCTTCTTTGGCTTCCGCTTTCTTCTTACCCTTCCCTTGATCATGTCTGACTGCAACTTTCTTCTTAGTTTTACCAACATCTTTATGATCAGTTTCTGGGCCACTTCCAGTGACTTTCACAAAATTGCTGTTGTCATCACTTTTGTTGTCCCCCCCTTGGGAATCCTGTGCTGGGGGTTTCTTGGCACTGCCAATTTTTGTGGATTTCTCAGGGCCACTTCCACTAACGGCTTTTATTTTCTTACTCTCTGGGACATCAACATTGTCCTTTTTCTGTTTCCGTTTCCTCACAACTAGTGGACATGCCTGCACCCTGCATGTAGCAAGCATCATATATTATGATAATCATTTATATTGTTTTTGACATCAGCCTATCACAAATTCCTTTAATCAAGTTATAGTGCATAGATTTACTGTATAGATCAAGGCATTGATATGATTGTTGATCTTTCAATTCAGTTTTGATATCAATTTATCAGAGAATGATGGTGAGAGTGAATAAAGGAGGGAAAGATTACCCCACAGCATAACAAAAAATCTGACCATATTTTTAATCCACATTTCTACATGCTTTAAAATCAAAATGAGAATGCGAAAACAAGATTTTGATAAGCAGTGAACCCTTCACTCTGGAAAGAGTTAACTGGGCACCTAGTGGGCTAGTATGATATTGACATGTATTGACTGGTACCACATTGCTAGTGTAGTTCCAGAGCAAATGGGGGGAATTTACTAGCCATCAAGAGACAGTGTGACTTACGATCTGTGTCTGGCGTATTTGCCAGTGATATGCCCCACACCAGTACAGCCTTCTGTAGGACAGCTGCAAGTGACCAACAATACATCAATCAACCCCCACATAAACATTACCTCATGTTACCGCCACCACACATCTTAAGAACTCATTGCAAAACACAATATTGAAAACATACATGATGTGGGTTGAGAATGCCTGGGATTGAAATCAATATTGTTCCAAAACCAATTCACCACTATTGCAAAAGAAAATTATTAAATAGCTTTATATCAATTCAGAAATAAACACTCCACACCTATGTGTTATACGTCAACAGTGAAAAATAGCACCAACTGGACATATCCCATATTCAAATGAAGTCTTTGTTTACTAACCTTGACTGATCGTTTGTCTTACTGGATTCGGAGGGTGAATCTTGCAGAAAGCAAAACATGCAACAAAATTTTAAAAGATCACAGAAAAGTATTTGATAGTAGTTCAGTGCTGTCTGTGAAACTGACCACATTAAGTGTCCTAACCAAATAATATTGATTATTGGTACTCATATCACCAGCTGTCTTGTTTCAAGACTTTGTTCAATCTTTGAGTCTTCAACAAATTCACAGATTCAACAAACCGCTAACTTAATGAAATAACGCTAGCACAAATACCACCCATTCACTTCAACAAGTCCACAGCACGCACTCTTACAATCTGACCCATACATACATGCACATACTCGGATATAGTAGTAGCCTACCCCCATTGGACTTGGCGCGACCTTGCTTCATCATTGCCGCTTTCACTCAGCCGATTCTTCTGAAAGTTGATGGCAAAGATGGTTACCATGGCAACAAAGGCAGATCAATAGGGTACAGGTGGAATGCCGCAAATAGAGAGACACAAACATTAGGCGGACGCAGATCGCGGCGTCTGTCACAAGTCGATCGAGCTCCACCTGACTAGCGCCAGATAGCAGTCTCCGTACTATCTTATCTCTCTATTATCTCGTCAGGCGAATATTTTCCCCCACAGGGACGGTGCCCACGCTAAGACCCGCTTTGGAAAAATTACAGCGATTCTAACGGGTACGCGGTAGAACGGCTTTTACCATCGACACACACCAGAGCCCTATATTGTTGTCGGGTGACACTTGGTCCGTGTTTTGTGTTGTTTTTGAGTGCTTTAGAAAGTGGGTCGGTATAAGAAACAGAGACACAATCGATCACGCCCCATTCATTCCCCGACTCATCCCCCCCCCCCCCCCCCCCCCTGCAACACGGTAAGGTGCGGGAATTGAGTGATCGACTTCGAGGCTCAGTCAAGTCAAACCACCTGGCCCACATTTGAGAGTATTTAAGTGTATGATCCACTACGGCGCGATTGATTTCTTTTTCCCATTCCCAAAGCGTTGAGCGGTAAAAATAACTGGTTAATTAAACGAAGGTTGAATGTCCTTCGCAGATCAATAACGATGGTGGCAAACTATATTTAAACCATTACCTCTTTAAAATTACCGCTTGCCAATTTGAAATCCAGCAATCGAGTTCAACATACTTCGAAAACAACTGGGCGACATTGTGTTTCGACATTTGACGATGAATATGCTGTCATATGACAGACGCTCGCTCCCTCGATCGTAATACTTTCACACTCTCTTCATTCAATAGTTAATACAATAATCTATCTGTCTACTGGGTGCTTTGTCGTCTCGGTCCAGAAGTCGGAAGCGACCCGGAGAACAGATGGGGTGACCCTATCTCTAGTGACTAGTGTCCCAACACCACAGCCCAGCCCCGCGGCCTAAATTTGTCACTGAAGTGTTCGACGTCATCGGGACAGTTGTCGACTGTACCAAGTGATAGAAAGAGCGAGTTCCAGTTAAAGCGCATCATTCATGTTCGCGGATTGTATAATTGTATACAATACATCCAGCGAATTCTCTCTTTTTTTTTAACTAACTAACATGATTTAATTAAAGAAGCTTAAATGCTCTGCATTCTATAACTCAACCCTGATTGTGAAATCCTTATAGCTTTGAGGCCTAAAGTTCGTTTCCTGAGGTCATGTCTCCGAGGGCCGAACAGCGGGCTCGTTTTGTAGGACTAAGGTAACTACTGGTATTATGCGATTCAGCATATAGGGACTCGGACACCTGATGTGGGGATTCGAGCGCCCATGACAATAAGCTTGTTAATAACCGGTTAGGGCCATGCGTGGAACAGGTGAATGGTCATTGACAGCGGGTCACAAAGCTACATACAATAATAGGACAATACGCTACGTGTCACCCGACTCCCATTTCAATTATGAACCATCCACAGCTGCGAAGTAACTGCTTTGGACACCAACCACCGCATCATGTAGAGTTCCGTTAACATCCGGTCAGCTAGGCTTGAAAGTTAGACCCTCTTTAAAGCATTTACCATAAAGGATACACGGGTTTTGACAAGCGCCACCTGACCTTGACATAGATTCCCCATCCACGACGCTCCGAGATAACATGGAGCAAGCCGTGTCCTAAATGACAGAGTAAATCTTAGATTAATGATATTCGCGGACACCGACATATTGACTTACCGACATGACCAGAATGCCACATGGTAATTAAGTAGAAGAACCAGCGGCGAGGAGTCTGCGACGTCTATTTGTGAAGTGACTAAACAGAAAGCGCTTGCTGTTGCTGAGTCACGTGGGTGATATATGGGGAAATCACAGCCAAATTAGAACTTATCCGCAAGAGCATAGACACGCGACTTCCATGCATACGTTCACACCTGGCTGAAGCTATAACGATATCAGCGTTATAACCTATGAGTTATCGTTTATCAACCCACGCCTCTTCCAGACAACGAAAACGAAGCGTTATGGTGTTTGCATTTACCAGGAAATATTTACGTCATTGCAAAAAACGTGTAAAGTTTATCAGGTTACTTCAAGCCCTTGCTACATTTGTATGAGGCTGTTGTAAACTAGGCCCAGAAACGGCCCCTATGATTTACTCCATTACAGAGCCAAATATGATTGAGTAGAAAATCAACATCAAATTGTTCACACTATTGTTTTGTCCATTTGGCACAGACATGTCGTAACCTTTAATGTCAACGCAATTATTGCTCACCTTATTCACTCATGTACATCACAGGGCAGTGCTCACAATTTATCATACGTAAAAAGCCACAGGGAACAAGTTCGAAACAGTGCGCATCGTAAACTTCAACAGAGAGAAAAGTGTCTTAAAGGTGCATTTCATCTAGTCTGCGTCCCAGACTCCAGGGGTTCCGCTACGCTTCTGGTGGCGAGACTATTGAATACGAGTAACATATAAACAGCGCCCGCAGCCATCAGGCTAGGGGGACCATGACTACATTTCATCCAAAGTCATCGAAATTCTGTTCTGAAAAAAATATTCTTCCATCGATTCGCAACTATGTTAAGTAATGATATCCAAAAACTCGAGTCCGATCGATGACCCCAGCTATGTTTATGGCCTTTGTGAATTTCGATTTGTTATGTTTGACGGGACGTGAATTTTAACCCAAATATTGTACACTCTACAATACATCCGAGCTGAAAACTGACGGATTTTGAGCGATGATACCAGAAAATGGTCATTCGGAGGCTGTTTTCAGTGCGCCTTAATCGATTAATTATCTATGATTTGGTGTTCCCAGTTATTTTAGAGGATTATAAACGAGTCATTGTAGCAACTACACACAATAATAGTCAGCGAAGTGAAGATTTGTCAGTCCACCACTTGTGCCGGGCAAGTTGTAATCATGAAATATACCAGGTATTACACAGCTTAAATACAGTCCGGTGTCAACATCAAGTCGATTACCATAATTTGTCGTCTTAAAATAAGTGACTTAGACGGCGAACAGCTACATAATTATAACCTTGAATACAGGAAAGAAGTTATTTACTTGCCCAAATATTTCGTACGAATATCGGGATTTGAAACTCTGTTTTTTTTGTGTTAGATTCAATTGAGGCCATAGGCAGCTATCACCGTCTATTTGATATTCAATCCCAGTAGGAAGTAGGGTCATATGAGTTGAGATTTACTCGGGTTTGGAACGGGTGATGGGCGCTCGACTCAGGGCAGATGTTCCCTTTCCGCACCTGTCGGACTTAAGACAATGGGGATACCTTATATAGGAGAGTCACGGGTGACTACAGGGCGACATGACGTCACCACCTTACATTACACTTTCCAGAAAGCCATCGCAAATATAACAGCGGACTTACATTATTCTCCACGCAGCGCCATTTTGTGGAGAAGAGCAGCTGTGTTACACATCAAACATCATTCTCCAAATAGCCCATGAGAAGTAATCTCAGTCCGAGACTTATAACGTAGCATTGACAGACCGTCGGTGCCAGGCCTGCATGTCTCAAAGGGGACGTCTCAAAGGACTCAAAGGCATCAAGTGACAACAGGATGTGATATCTAAGCTAGCACGCTATTATTACAAACAAGGTGCTGCAAAGCATCATGGGAAAGAAAATGCACTGATTTATTATTCCTTCAGTATGGTTGCTCGAAATCTTTTTGGAACCCAAAGCACAAACAACGGAACTTGTCAAAGAATCTCTGAACATCAAAGCAGTCGTGATAAATATGTCGGACCCAGATTGTCATATCAAACCCTTACTTAACACAGATTTATGAAATAATGGCACCATGGCGAAACCTAGAGCGACTCAGCATACTGACTTTCAGAGTGACTCAGCAGGGTGAATATATCATTGCTTCCCCAAACAGCGTTGATCACTCTCATGAATACTTCAAACGTGCCTGAAGTCACATGGAGCAACCTGGCGGTCCGGATCGATATAAACTTCATTCGGGGAGGCCATTGTACGCGACCACTTTTACAAACAACGCTCCAATAAAATCCAACTCTACACCCCATCCCACCTTAAACACGGAGCGCCTGCGAAACATCCTCAACACTGGGCAAGCATCACGCAGGCTGGCCAGTAAGTGGACAGATATTGAGAGAGTGAGCTGACGCCCGCGAGCCGGCGCTGCGTTTTAACCGATATTGATCCTTCTAACAAAGTGCAACTTCAGTGGGGAAATCTGCACACTGCCTCCGAGCTGCAGCTGCAGCGATGTTCTACTGAGCTACACCGGACTAGACCACCTCTACTGCAGCCAAACATGGCAAAAGATTCCACAACAAGTTGTCGACAGCCAGCAGCCATTTTGGATCGATGAGCTATGTCCTGGACTGGCAGGAATAGAAGGTTGGAACACGCCTAGCCCTTTAGCACCACAAACAAGCCTCCCCGCGCGCGCGATTGTCGAATGCGATGTCTCTTATGGTGGGCTTGGAACAACTCCTTTTCATATGAAGGTTGCCATCCATATGTACAACTTCTTGAGACAGAATTACTTAACCACTCATTTATAAACTTTGTTCACCTTTATTTGAATGAAAGCCCCTCAGCCTCGTGAGTTTGGGTCAATACCGATACATCCCCCGCCCCATTTCCGCCTCACAGACTTGACTGTCACATAAACTAGCATCAGGTAGACAGAATGACAAAGATGGACTGCAGAGAATTGAGAGATGCGATCCCTACTAGCGTGTGAATGATGGGCATCGGCTGCAAGTTGGGGGCCGTATTGGAGTCGGACGTCTCCAATCTTGGACGCCAGCGGCAAAGACAAGCGGGTTAGACTTGTTTGTGTAGACGTGACTTACACAGACTGACAGCTAGTCCCAGTTAAAATCATTACAAGACGTATGCTAGTACATGGAAAGAGAGAAAAGGAACCTGAAAAATATTTGATAAATATCACATAAAAAGTCCAAGGATAGATGCACTAACCAAACCAGATCGGATAGCGCAAAACTAGTTAAGTTGTCGTTTCATAACTTGCACCGATAAGCTGATGTTACATAAATCTTTTTGTTATGTAGGAGTTACACAGAAGTTGTGATTATCCCGTATAAGCGTTGTTTTCTACTGAGTGAACACTTTCGATCCACGAAGGCCGCGAGCCACAATACGCAATCTACGCACACCCATGCACCTGCTCATTAGCATAGCCAACTCTGTCACACGGCCATCCGTCAAACTTAC
Organism: Urechis unicinctus; assembly: GCA_034190875.2. Lineage (NCBI taxonomy): Eukaryota > Metazoa > Annelida > Polychaeta > Xenopneusta > Urechidae > Urechis > Urechis unicinctus. The sequence goes on along the minus strand of CM067350.1, from coordinate 16,911,728 downwards.
TTGCAGAGTCATCAAACTCACCTTTGTAGCGAAGCATCAACCTTCTTGTACAGTTCCTCGGGTTCAGCACAGATGGCGGATACTTGCTGGAGGTTATATGATCTTGGAAACTGCGAGATGTCGACCATGAAAGGAAGAATTGTCCTTGCAGAAACTTAGGATGTGGTTGACTCCGAAGACCGTGCGTTGTAGCTTGCAAAAGCAAGCGCATAATGTAGTTGATACAGTCTGCGTACGCAGCAGCCCGGCGTATACGGCGGCCCCATCGAGCTTTAACTCACAACCACGCTCCCGACAGACCACACCCCTCACCTCCCCCACCCCGCCTATCGGCCCTTGCCTGCTGCTGCTGGCTGCTAAAGTTTGCCACACGCACAACAACCACGCCATGTGCGGGCAAAAATCAATAACGTCCTTGCTCGAAAAAGTGAGGACAAGAGTGCGCGCGCAACACGGCGGGGCTTATTAGCATGTTGTGGCTGAGGGTTGGGTTTGGCTTAGAGGCACCTGGTATAACTAACCACAAGAGAAGGTCGGTCCGCGTCCCCTGCACATCCCGCCTTTCTTCCCCTGGTCTGAAGCTGTAGTGTCCTAGCAGCTAGCCGTCTTTCACTAAGCTTTGGTATGCAAGGCTTATTGGTTTCCCTATCCTGGGCACCGTTCCATTTACTACTTCACTTGGTGCGAATAATTTATGCTAAATCGGTATCATGCCTGAGAGATATACAAGGGAGGATGGTGAAATTGATTTTTGTCTTAAAGCTAGCTGGCCCTGTCATGAGATTCCCAAGTCGATGTGCCTTTGCCTGGTCTGTGATGTACACAATGTCACATGAGAACAAACTTGAGCTTTAGTAGGAAAACATCGCAAACTCAGTACAATCCAAGCGTCTGAATAGCAATGTCACATTTGCCTCACATCAGCATTGAGCTCGTCGTTAGCCTAGTGATGTCTGAGGAATTTCTGATTAAGTTTGGCGACTGAGCAACGACAGCAAGCCTTATGAGACTGGTTCGCATTCGAGGCCAAGTTCATCCGTCGGTGGCACGTCGAATGATAGTTCGTGTTCTGAGGTATACTGCAGCTTCACTAACTCGCTATGTAGCTAGTCCCGGGAAAAGAGCACGCAAATGCTAATAATTGTCACTTAACAATGAAGGCCATATAAATGCGCTTCGTTTGGTCATATTGTAAATATAAGATATCAATGCTGTTAAACCAAGTGTCACATTATATTTCGCCGCTCCCATATTTGGAAACAAATTATGGATAGGAGCAATGGAAGTCGAGGGAAACCAAGATGTCATATAAAGTGGTCGCTTTATAGAAATAATATCACACTTAGTCACCTCAAACGCCTGAAAATGTTCCCACTCGATTTTCTAGGCGTTGCTCATCGAATCTATATCAGTCGCTCAATCACATATAACACAAAATACACACTTTAATTCGGTAACAGGTGAATGCATGACAGGAAGAAATTTATACACATTTTGCAAAACGTTTCATTTCTAAGAGAATGATCAAATCGTCTAGTTCTTGTATAAATAAATGGACTTGCAACGCTGAGTTGTCAAAAGTTTGACTTAATTTTATCTGAATTATGTGATAAAATGAAACGTATTACTGTAAGATGAAAGTTGTTTGAATATTAACCATACCATACTATGGTAGTTTTTTGCCTTCCATAGTCGCATGCTGAATCGGTTAAAGTATAACTCCGCGTGTCCAACAAGGGAGATTTTTGCAAGGGACATAGAAAAAGATCGAGACAATGACCGTTATGCAGACACCAATATGAGGAATATCGACATCATAACGTGATTTAAAGACTATGGTTTACGCAAACTAACGGAGAATACAGCTATCTCGATGTCGATTGAGCCTGCTGAATGCTCAGCCAATCTGACTGATTCAGACTGATTGAAACGCAGTGTATATTACAGTTATAATATTCTTTTGGGAGATAAACCAATATATTGAGCATGGAAAGAGAACAGATTCTGGCAGACTTTCAGGTATAAAACCCCACAAATTAATCTCGATGCTAAATATCCATCTGTTTTCACAGGGGAATTATTTTTAAAACTTGCTAAGACTTGGATTTGGTCTGAGACAATGAAAATACCACACATAAACTGGCATATATAATGACCAGTGATGACCTGAACTAATCATATTTCTTACTAGTGATTTGTTAGATGATTTATTGATGTGTGCCGTGAGCGATGCCAACGATTTGACCCTCTAAAGAGGCAATCACTCGAATGGTTGGGGATTAGATTATTTTAAAGAGACTTGGAGTAGAGGGGGAATTGTTGGATAGGCAGATGGCTGTATGGGGGATCTTGAAGATATCAGTATCGTCAACGAGGGTCTCATTACTTCATGAATAGCATGTATCTGTGCCAGAATTATGTACATCTAAATATGATATGTATTACAACAAGGATAAGTTGCTCCAACTCTGTAATATGAAATATATTCTGGTTGATGTGTTGCTATTCTGATGATGTTTTAGGCATGTACTGGAAATGAACACATTGATGAATGTATAGCAATACTGGATCAGCATGGCTGGGATCTCACCGTGAGTTGCAAATTACAGCTGTGTTGATTTCAAGCTGTGTGAAATATTTTTGTCGCCAAGCACATTTACTTTCAATATCCTGGTAAAAATATACAATATTTCATTGATTCTTATTTATTGATTAAATTGATTGATTAATTATCTACTGAACAATTCTTTGTTTGTTTTGCATTGTGTAGCAAGCCCTGCAGGCTGCTCTATCTGATACTCCTGGAGCTCCGACAGAAGATATCTCTCCACCTCTAGAAATGCCTCCCCCTGCCCCACCATCCTACTCAGAAGCAGCTGTTCAGCCTCCCCCTGCATTTGGCTTCCCTGCTGGCGATTATGAAATGATCCAGGACATTCCACCCCCCGTGAACGACCCTGGGGGGAGTTCTTTTCAGCCGTTGCTTGGGTCCAGCAGTTTTCATGGTCAGGGAGGCTCTTCTGTGAGTTTCATTCAGGGAGCATCCTCTTCTTCCTCTGCCTCTGCATTTAGAGTACCTTCACGTCTTCTCAAATTTCACATTGAGTATAGGGATCGGAATGTGGATCTCACAGTGCCTGACTCTGAAACTGTCGGTAGGATGACCACCTTGTGTATTGAATGTGTATTCATGTGTAATCAATATAAGTTTCTGCTACACTTAGTTAGCCAAGAGATATAATCATATAATTTAAAAATATATATATTTACAAATATATATATATTTATATATTTTTGGTTTTTTTTGACAGGTAAACTTAAAGAATTATTGCAGGCAGAGGTTGGTGTTAAATCAACGGATCAAGAATTGTGCGGCTGGATCAATAAATATAATCAGCAAGTCCAGGACTCGGTAAGACTTCTATCTGTATCAATTTTACTGAATAAGACATTTATCTGATAGTTATTATTGCCTACTGCCAGTTGAACTGTATTGTTTGATATTGAGACAGATCACGTCTGTGTGGGTTGCAGGTTGTATTGAGAGAGTTGAGACTGCCTCTAGACAATTCACTCATTCTGCTCAACCCTAACTACACCCCAGACAACTCGGCTTCATCGGTCACCATGGACGAGTATGTCAACTGCTTGGATTCATTCCATTATTTGATGCCATATCACCGGTACCTTTGACCTGACTCACGTTGTTTCATTGGTACCATTGACCTGACTCGCGTCATATCATCGGTACCTTTGACCTGACTCACGTTGTATCATCGGTACCTTTGACCTGACTCACGTCATATCACCAGTACCTTTGACCTGACTCGCGTCATATCACCGGTACTTTTGATCTCTTACAGCGCTGTCATGATGGAGCGTCTTAGCCAGTCATTCATGCTCAACATTACCTTTAAAGACAACGGTATTCAGTATAAACTCAATGTCCTCGGAAATCGAACCATCCAGGAGGTCAGTCGGCATCACCTTTCCCTCAATCTACAGTTCTTCTTAAATCATTGTGCAGCATTAAATATGATACAGCGCACTTTAATATCCTGCTGACGGAGTGATTTAGCTGATTTTGTTTGATCTTGTCCCAGGTGAAGTACGATGTGTATGCGTTGATTGACGTGGCTGTGAGGCATCAGGTGTGGATGGGCTGGCCTGAAGCAGCGCAGGACGACTCGGTCAGTACCTTCTTGTCCTATGTCAACCCAGACCAGTCGTAGCACGTTACCAAGTTCTCCATAGCCAGGGGATCGTTCTAAGTCTCATCTGTGTTGTATGACAATGACACTGTTTTCTGATGCCTTGAAATAATTCATCATGTTAAGACAAGTACTAAGACCCCCATATGTAACCCTTATTTTCCTCTACATTTCATCATCACAGTCATGTGCTCTGCTAGATGCAGCAATTGGTCCCATAGCGCCTGTTGTATTCACCAATAATTGACGATGCTATTGTCAAAGGAATTTATGAATTATTCTGTCTAAAATTTGAATGAAGAGCATATATTGATGTTTTATTGATTTTCCCATGATACATGTGTTGCTTTGCTTAATGATGATATTGATAAACATGAAGTGGTATAAAGCATGTGAGGTGTGGTCACTACAGATGACCATAGCAGGATCAGGGGTGAGCTACCCATGCCACGAGCTCCAGGTGGCTTCCTCAGCAGCAGCAGCAGCATCTACGAGTAGTGACAGCAGACCAAACAATAGCCATACACATGTTAGTGGAGCAGCTTGTTCACAAATAGAGTGGAAATGATCCATTGATTATACCTCACCCAACAAAGGGATATTCCCATCCACGTCTGTGATTCATAAAGTGACTTCACTGTTGCGTTTGTATGAGCTGTGGTGTTTCTGTGTAACTCTCTACCTGGTTTCACCTGACTGCTCTTGTTTCCATTGAAGGTGATTGAGGTGGACGAAGACAGTGATGAAGACTTTGAAGATGCTCATGAGGGCATTGTGCCGCTGGACGACCATATAGCCTATGATAGCGATGATCACGCCACAACACAGCGAGCACAGCCACTCAGTCAGTATCACAGCCACTCAGTATCACAGCCACTCAATCAGTACCACAGCCACTCAGTATCACAGCCACTCATGACTACCAGGCAGTAATATGGAGGGAGACTTGACCATATGTTCTGTGTGTGTAGTGTGTGAGAACGCTGCCAACGAAACAGAAGCTCTGCAATCATTTACTGCCGAGTTCACCAAAAGGTGTGTCACAAATGTCATCTACATCTTAGTGCATCAGTTCTAACTGCCAGGTCTAATAGTGTTAGGCATATGTGCTATGCCAGTGACCTTGATCCTATGAATAGGGGGTGGTGTACAAAAGTGACCTTCAACACTGGTTATAAATGTTGCTCATAAAACCATATCAGAGGCTATTTAGGGTGTTTCTAGAGTAGTATGTGGTGTTCTAAATTTGAATACATAATTTATTGTTGATTCTCAATACAGATTTATGATCTGTCCATGTGTTTTGGACACGAATAATCACTTAACTTGCCGCTGCAAATGCAGATCTTTTCAAATACTAACTTGTCACAAGGAAGTCTTTAGTTGTGTGTACACTGCAATTGCATTATAGATTGCAGTGAATCATACGACCAGTTTTTGGATGTTTCTATGTGTGTGTTTGTGACTAGATACGGAGACTGCCATCCTGTGTTCTATATTGGGGAGCTAGATGATGCCATTAAGGATGCATTACACTGTCCAGCCAGGGAGGTCAGTACTCAAAAAGTGGTCGCTACAAGGCAGATATATAGTATACTCCATTTTTTGCCTTTCTGCATGTGATTCAGTTTGGGGATTTGGGATTGGCTCAGCAGCATTACATGGGATTAGGTTAATGGGCTGTAATGGTGTTATGGACTTGGAGCTGAAGCATTGCAGTTACAAGCTTAGTGTGGTATTTGAATAAATTGATAGAATTATCAGCTAATTACCATAATTGTCATCTCTCATCAGTCCTGTCTTTTGCTGCTCAGTGAAACCAAGCACTATTGCTTGAATAATCCTGCTTGTGGACTGATGTCATTAACTGTGTATCATGTGTATGTTTCAGAGGAAAATGCTGGCTGTTTACCTTCACCATGACAACAGCATCCTAGCCAATGTGTTCTGTGCCCAGATCCTCTGCTCAGAGTCTGTGGTAGCCTATCTGAGTAATAATTTCCTCACCTGGGCCTGGGATCTCACTAGTCCTGCTAATAAAGCCAGGTAGGTAGTTCAACATGTAGTATTCCCAGGTGATAATAACTACATTTAACCTCAAAGGATTAAATCTATTCCACCTATCATGTTGGCTGGACAATTCCGTAGAATACATTGAAATATCATATTAAGCTGATAAACATATTTCATTGTGACCAAACCATGCTCATCCTCCTCATCAGCATTCAATCAGTGATAGACGAATGCAGCTTCAAGTAGTTACTTTCATTATCTTGCCCCTAACACAAATGAAGTGATCCATGAATTCATTCCACTCTGTAGGAGTGAACGTTATGATTTGTTACATTGACACGCTATGACTGTGGCCTGAGCAGGTTATTGACCATGTGTACAAAGCACTTTGGTAGTGTGGCGGCCAACACGGTGCGTAACTTCCAGCCTGACGAACTACCTCTCCTGCTGCTGATCTCTCGAACGCGAGGCTCTAACGAGGTCGTCCAGGTCATACATGGTGGGTCAACACTAAGTGGTCACATTTTGAATTAAAGACAGATTGAGTTTCTTGTCTCTGGTGTCAATAGTGGCTGAGTTTGGAGTAGGTTATTAATATGAGGGATCCTTTGATTGGGAATGCGTTGATGTGAGATAACAATTGATTGAGATGTGTTTATTTGAGAGATCCATTGAGGCTGTGCTATAGTATGGGATCCATTTAATGTGGGTGTGAGGGATCCATCAATGAGGGTAGATTTATGTGAGGGATCCATTGATTAAGGGTAGGCTTGTGTGAGGATCCACTGAGTAATGGTGATGTGGGTTTGTACAGGAAACATGTCTCTAGACGAGCTGATGACACAACTCATCCAGTCAGTGGAGGTCTTCACAGAGCAGCAGCGAGGGGAGATACAGGAGGAGGAAGAGAGGAACGCCAGAGAAACCATGTTGGCAGAACAGGACGCTGCCTACCAGCAATCACTGGAAATGGACCGGGCTAAGGTAGCCACTGATCACACTTCTGCCCTGTCATCATCAGGGGTCAATGAGTTCACTCTCACCTGACATAGTAGGGGTTTCATTAATTGATCTCTCGGCATGTTGACTGAAGGTTGTGGGATCAAGCTGTGACGGGGGATTTTAAATAGCAGAGCTTGTTGATCTCCATCAATCGTCATTCATTTCTCACTTTGATCTGTGATCTTGAACGAGTTGTGAGCCCCATCCTTTGTGATTCTAAGTCCTTGGCATTATAGATGTCCTGGTTGTAATTGGTGTGTAGGCTGAGGCCAAGCAGAGAGTGGAGGAGGAGAAGCAGAAACAAGAAGCCCACGAGCAGCATCTCAGGCTCACAGCTGAGCAAGAAAAACTGAAAGAAGATGCAGAGAAAGAGGTCGGTGTTATTGTTATTGTTTGTGTTGACGGCAGTGAAATATATCTCAGGTTCTCTGTTTGGGTAAATATGGAAGCATTACTGTGTATATATTGGATCAGTGTATACATGCAGGCATGAGTGTAGAATATTTGTGTGTGTGTGTATATATATTAGTGTAGTGGTCCATCTGATATCCTCTGTGTATGTATGGGTGTGGCTGGGTGAATTGTAGCCTACTTACACTCTATGAATATTTGCAGGCGTTAAGACAATCTCTGCACGAGCAGCTGCCTGAAGAACCCCCTGCCAACTGCACCAAACCCATGGCCACCCTGCGCTTCCGATGTCCTCAGGGTCAGGTGAGGACACGCCGCTTCCTCGCTGATAACACCCTCAAGGTGGTCCTCAACTATGTGGCCTCCATCGGCTTCGACCTGGGAGAATACAAGCTCCTCACTACCTTCCCACGACGAGAGGTGAGACACTGTTCACATCAGCCAATGAAATACACAGGGGTGGTGGGCGAATTCCTCCCCCCCCTACCCCCCATGAAGAAACAATGATAAAAACTTGTCCCTGGTTCACATGTGGACCTCATTTTGCTGTCCTTTGTACCAAAATTAACCCCTTAGTTCATAGCATTTATATCCAGTTGCAAATGACACACAAGTTAATATTTTGCCTTGTTTCAATATCTATTATTTAATGTTGCTGAGATGTTATTGTTTACAGTTGACTCAAGAGATGCCATCCAAGACATTGCAGGAGCTGAAGCTCTGTCCACAAGAGACTCTAATGCTTGAAGAAAAATAGTCCTTTGATCTGTGTCTGTTTTATAATGAGAGGTATTTATGCTGTGATTGTATGAGTGTGTTTTACTGTCTGTAAGCAGTTTGGTCTGTGCGTCAGGGCTATGTTATACCAAGTTTACAACCTTAAACCAATTCAATATGTCAGGACTTTCATCAAAGAACTTATAGATATGCTAAGAGGGCTCACTCGTGCCTCAACCTTTGTCATAGTGGCTCTTAAACTCTCATAAATTTTCGGGGGCAGCGTTGCATCAACCAATTAGAAGACACGAGGAGTAGATCCCTGAGATATTGGATCACGAGTTTTATGTAGTTTTGTTCATTTTGTGGCAGCACCACCATGAAAGATGGGTGTGTTTCATGCATTTGCAAACTCACCGCATTGCTAGTGGGAGTGAGCCCTCTTAGTGTAGTTATCAGCCATTCGTTTTCATCCCCTGAGAGCCATTGGCAGAGAATCATGCAAAAATGTTCGGGGCATTTTGTATTGTGGCAATAACACATGAAGAATGTTCACCCATAGTTGGCACGTGTTTGCCGTGCTCTCTGAAGTCATCGCTCTGGTATTGGTGACTCCATCCAGCGTAAGGGCAACTCTGAAAAGCTTCCATCCTTTTTCAATTTACTTGGACAGACTCATACCCACTCCCCCTCAATCCTCGGGGTCGGTTTGTATAGATCCTTATCCAATCCAATTCATCTGGATTATTTGAATTCATTCTTTTCATGGGGCTGCTAAGGCATCCACGTTCCTCTCCACTGGTACACTCAGTTATATATCCACCAGTGTGTCCCTAGCTCCCACTCACTCCTATTTTAGCCGAGGCATCGGTGTCACGTAGAATGAAAGCTGTCTTGTCCCCTATGGGGTTAGCTTCTGCGTTGGTTGACACTGTTTAGCTGTGTGATATACATGCCAAACAATATGATTGTTCAAGGTATATTTGTATTCATATTACATGAATAAATATGTTCTAACATGTTTTTCTCCCTGTTAAATTTTACCTTTGGTTTTGAAAGATCGTACTTCAATGTAAACAACCAAGTAGATCAAATGTTGACACGCTATGACTCGAACGGGTGATTATGTTGTGTGTCGATATGTAGATACATCTTGAATGTGTGGGTTGCGTTATTTGTAGAAGACTCTTGAATATTCGTCAGATTGAGTATTTATATAAGGATGTTTCGAGTGTGGAGAGGAAAAGCCAGTGACGTTAGAAGAATTGATAATCTAACAATCAGTCGACCATTGGAAGTGATCGAACAGAAGATTTTTGGTACTCGACAAATTAACCTGTAACATTGACCCGTTTTACGTTTTTGTGAGTGAATATATCGCTTATTCTCTCCAAGCTTAGCGGCGAGCAAGTCAACGTAATGCATATATTGCGGCCATCATAAATCCACTTGGTCGGCTGTAACATTAACTAGTAGAGTATCATGGTCCGACCAAATTGCTTAAAGCTCCTGTACCAGATGTCACCACGCCGACGATCAAACGACGCGGTCTCAAAACGTTTTGAGGAGAGTTTTAAAAATATTACCCTCTAGTATCCCTCGTAAATAAATATATAATATGTCGTATTGAGTGGTTCCATCCAAGGACTTGATGGTCCGTGTTCCATCACATTGATCACTGCCAGTTAAAGCACTAAACAGAACATTACTCTCACCAAATTGATATGAATTGGCCCTCGGAAGCCTGTTACCGCGACCAAGCGCCTGAGATTCCCATCATACTCTGAGCTATTTTAGGCATGCCATGCTTTTAAATCTCAGTTACCATCATTTAAACTTGGTTGACGTCAATCAGAATGTAGCAATCATTGATTAATCGTGATGGGGACGTTTACAAGGAATGAATGAATGTCAACAGGGATCGAGGAGCTTTAGGCAGACCATTATGATCTCATTATCATACTCATACACAATTAGTATGCGGTCACAACGGTGGGTCCTGAGTCAACCGCAAGCGTCTATGTGATAATCCTACTGCATGATTTCTCGTTCAGTACGATATATGAGTGGACAAGCTTGCTTAGCTCAATCCATTCCTAAAGACATATTTAAAGCAACCCATCTCTAAATGACAAATTATATTTCCACTCGGTGCATCGACCCCCTGTCATGGGTTATCGGGCGCCTGCGGATGATACTAAGTACCTACCCTCCCCACGCCGCTCGCAGCTGCCGTTGAAGAAGCCATCCGATCTCCTTACGCATCGGCTTCTGCGCAGGCTAGGTATGTTATGTTAGCTCCAACGTTATGTTGGCGTGGCGTCAAACATGTCTACCGTGGAGAGTGGAAACTATCTTGGAAGTAAACAGCGTCTCCGCGCACTGATTTTTAAGTATCGTATCTCAAAACTGGGTTTTGATTGATTAAATAATGTTTTGAATAAATAGTCTCTCGATATCTATGAAGGCATGTTTTATTAATCTTGTTTTCCAATACAACTTGTGCTTTTCTCATGGGGGAGATGTACCCATCCCTGGATTCATTCCTTGTCAAGCACATACAGCGTTGAGCACATTCTCATCGAATGTTCCGATCTGATTCTTATCAGAGGTCACTTTTTTTCGTGCTCAGAGCCATTCAGAATTACTCGAAAGGGTTGATTCATCTCAGATCCTTGCTGTTATCAGAGAATTTTGGCTATATTTCTGATTTTAAATGATACAACTTTTATGAATTTCACATAAATCAATTCAATTGATGAAATGACAAAGGGTTTAATTTTATTTTCTCTTACTCCCCCCCCCCCACCTTCATAGTATATGGGTAGCTATGTTGTCGTAGACATCTTTGACTCCAGAACAGTATGGCTGCATCAGCTAGAAAGCTTTCTTCCAAGTTCCCTTTCTTGCATGTCTGCATCTGCAAAAGTTCATGTTGACCGTAGTTTGGTGTATTCCCAGGCAGATATGATAGCCAGAGGTGATCTGATGTTTCTAGCATTTTGATAAAGAAAGCCCAGTGGAGATGCGTCGCCTTTGCCGACAAGTCAAAAGATTTCCGGTTGACTTGATAATGCAAGAGTCAAAGTTGCTGGCTCAGACGCTTGTCATCGACCACTGAGCACCTGTGCATATGAGTGCAATGGTTACATGGGTTTGGGAGAAGTGGTGGTCGTCTCGCCGGCGCGCTTTTCATTCTTATCTCGATTATGGCCATTTTTTCTCAGCTTGGACCGTTATCAACAATGTGACGTCGCACTATGAGCCCTATGCTGAAACAAAGGGTTACCAAGTTTGACGTCACATCACTGATAGCGCTCCAGACTGGCTCCATAACACCTTTTCGTAGCATTTTAATCATGTCATCAACAGTCTTGCATAGCATTGCTGTAAGGACCCCCTGCTGTTGGAACCAGCCTGGTTGTTATCGCACCTTTTTTGCAGGTGTGATGTGGATTCGTTTGGGATTATGACGATATCATCAAGTGCATTAATGGCCGTCCACATGTTAGCAGGGTTTAAGGCGGCATATATTCATGGCAGGAAGGGGGTTACTCACCCCGGAGCGACCGTCAATCACGTAACGCTTAAAGCCGCTTTAAGCTGGACCAATATCGCAACCATTCTGGCGGAACGAACCCTGTTTGTCAGACAAACAGAAAAACTGTTTGAAATGAAAGCATTTCGCAGCAGAAGGTTACAAAAACGAGCGCTATCAGTTTTGATAACGGATCCATATATGGAATATGAACCACTGTATGCTTCAAGGAGGATGTTCCTGGTGTACCTGACAGGTTGGTCGAAACTCTGCACTGTTGATTTGCTTGTCATGGTGTTCGGCTCTTCGAACCAAGTCTGGGTGCTAGTGATTCCTGCATCAGCAAGGAAATCGATTCGAATGTTGATCTTAAGACTACGCAGCATACTCGGAAGCTCTGTTCAACATGTTGAATCGTAGGCAAAGAAACTTCGCCTCTGACAGCGTCCGCGCTTGTTACTACGTTCTATCTCTCATATCCGCGCTGTGGACCTTAGGTGGTATTAGATCATCAAAACACCAGGGGCGAGTGCCTTGTCAGTTGAATCGTAGATATTGGTAATAGTTGTACCTAAACTTTCAACGTTATTGTGGGTATTTATAGTCTAAGGATGTACACACCCTGCTTGCCTTCGTTATCGGTGTGACACAAGAAACCGTTTTCATAAAGAAGTTTTCGATTGTGAATCGATCAGTAGATATTGCCAGTGAAAGGCCACTGGTGGGATTAGACCTAATTGCTTCTTTAATGGGATTCAGATGTTTTCATCAAATTAATTGGTTGTGGAAATCTCAGAGGTATAATCAAAAACAGCTCATAGCTACGCTACGAGGGCTCACTCTAACTGAATTTTGTGGTGAGCGTTATTAGCACACCCACCGTCATGTGGCGCAACTATAAAATCAACAGAAGCCCGTCGGACTGTTGCTTATGATGAAGCAATAGGGTCATCTTTTTGGTCGACATGGTGGAGGCAACCGCTTCTCCGAAATTTCGATATGGTTTTAGGATAGACGTTATGACAAACTACGTGCTGGCACACAGTGGCAGATTCGCTTATTCCTTAGGGAGTGAGCCCTCTTACTGACACCAAATTAGTTCAACTACCTTCCCCAAACGTTCAGATAGCAACATCAGTGGAGTGGCTTTCAGTTGGTATTACAACGATTCTTTACGACTTGATATAATCATTACTTAATTAACTCTCTTTTATCTAAATTTTAGGATGCGAGTCAGAATGGAACTTAGTCATAACACAGCATGATAAATTGCAATGATTGTTATGAAATATATAAACAAAATCTACACTAAAAAGGGACTAATTACGCTTAACAGCCATTTCACCCATGCTATAGTGCAGTGGCACATGAGCTTTGAAAAAACATCAATATAGCAAATAAATGACATGTACTGTAACGATTGTTCAAGTGGCTGGAATCAGAGAAATTGACAGAAAAAGTATCCCTTTGCGTATCACAGGACGTTTGTTTCATGGCGCTAGGGTAGTGGATGCCGCGGTTACAATAGGCCCCAAACTTGACATCGGGAATCTGTCGATATTCGTGTAGGAATGAGTATTAAATATTTTGCATTGGTTTGACATTCATTATATCAGCGCATTGATACAATGCTGCGACGATGGTTATGCGCCACCCTTTGGTACCTACTGAAACCATTTGACAAATATTTGCCCTACCCGCAAATGGAGTCGTACTTTTTTTACTGACCTACCACCTCCAACCCCCACTTTTTTTTACTTTACTCTTCCTCAGTGGGCATTCGTCACAATAAGAATTGTACATGGACAGGTGCTGATATGAACGCGATATCATATTTACCAAACATATATATCAGGGATAATTGGTTTTTAATATAAAATGTGATAATTTGCTCATACGTGTCATACCTAAGATAAATCATAGCGCGCTGGGATTTTCACAGGCGCTTTGATACACTGTTATGACTCCATGATCCTTGAGGAGCTTTTAAAGAGAGTGCATCGGATCATGATTGTAAAATCATAATGGCTTAGAGCCACGCGCTTGTAGGGATTCATTCACCGCGGGTTGCGTAAATTGATTTGAGACGTTATGATTTGTGATATCTTAGGTGCAGCTGATACACAAGAGGGATGTTGTTCCCGAAATTACAACAAAGAAAGAAGGCAAACTAGATCGTTTATAGTAGCACAATCGTATCATGGCATCGTCGTCTACAGGATGTCATTATAGCCCGAGCAGGTTACCACCCGTCCTTTGCCACCGGCAACTAAAAATACCCTGCTCGAAGACCTCAGCGTACGCTCCGAATATAGCGAACATTATATACCTTATATCATCTGACCTTTTATTTCTGTTTGATATTGTTACAAATCAATATTTACAAAATCGCCCCTTTTTTTCGTGTGATTCATCGTGGTCGCAGGTTGTGTATACGAGAAGCTAATCAATACACCTTTAATTTAACATAAATACTCGCTATAGACAGGGGAAGTTTTTATGATAACCCATCCCTTCATTTATATCACTATGACTTCTCCAATTAGCAAATTTTTTTATCTTCGCACTCATAAAAACGTCGTAATTTTACAGGTTTGATAGACGGGATTCTATCATTACTACCTTCTCGTAAGGGTACACAATATAACAACCATATATATGGTAGTTGTTAAGTCCTTGATATTAACAAACGTATTGTACTTTTTACTCCGGTTTCAGACATAGTCGTGCTATCTATATTTGAAATTATGAAATTTGCGGAAACCGATGGGACGGAATGTGGGCCCATTTCCTCATAAAATATGTTGTGAGACCCTCTCAAATAGCCACTCCAATATGAATATCAGCTTTTAAGTTGTTTTCGGCGCTATACCGCCTTGGTATATACCCTTACCTGAAGATTTTTTAGATCAGAATCTCGAAAACATCATCCGATCCTCAACAGAGGGCAAGAATGGTTGAGGCGCTTTTCCTCTCAGAAAGTTAATATACAATTGGCTTGTTGTACTTTGCATTAGCACCTCGTATGGTGGCGCTGTACCTCGTCTTGTCAGACGGCGCTGTCAGACGCCTTAGAGGAAGTTGGATATACGAGTGTTAAATCGAATGAGTTCATATTACCTCGACAATGGAAGAGTGTTAAAAATTTATCATAACACTATAAGCTCTGCACTATTGGAAATAAAAGCTTTGCAACTATTCTATTATGTGATTAGCGTCGTGCACATGAAAGACCATGAAGGCAGGAGTGCCGATGCTCGAGAAACGGTTTCATTCGGGATGGCACCGGCAGAAATTGCATTGAATGGAGTGGCAATAATAATTGTATTTTTCTGGTGCTTCTTGTGGATTATCCACGTTACATCAATAATCTATGGGTGAGTTGTGATAATGTAGTTGTTGATGCTGTCATGTTTTTCCTATGAGTGAACGGTTAACGGCGCACATGATGAATATTATTTGCATGTGACAACATTCTTCCCTTTTGAATCATGTTTCCGGGTAGACCTTCCAGACTGATATCATGCGTAAGTTGGCAATAAGTTAATGTAGGATCTGCACTGTACCGTCTGACTGGATTAACTTGAAATTGGTGTTGTTGTACTTCTGAAATTTTAATGGGTTGCCTTAAGCTCCACTTAAAATTCGTTACTATCAGCAGCACAACACTTTGAATGGCTAAGCATTTGAATGAATGATTCAATATCAGGTCCCCTCCCCAACCAACCACCTAACAACCTAATGCCAGCTATCCATATCAGTTCTTCCAGTTTGTGTGTGTCTGTTTCATTTTATACACTGAAGTTGATTAGAATTAAAAGGTTGAAAGTCTGAAAGTCTCAGAAAAATATTCTTCTAGTATCATTTTCTCATCCGAACAATCATTGACTGTTGTTGCATTGTAACAGATAAACAATCACGATCAATTGTTGCAAAATCCCCCCCCCCCCTCATTTGTTATCATTCATCTTTGGGAGGGCATTTTTACGGCAATTCTATGGTTGTGGCTGATGTGGTGTATTATATCATTGCAGATGCCAAAATATCTGTCAACCCGTAGTGGGTTTTAGCATCGCATTTGATGTCAGAGCGATTCATATACTGTGCCAGGGATAATTGGTTTTTAATATATGTGATATATATGCTCATACGTGTTATAACTAACAATAAAACCATAGTGCGCAGGGATTTTCAAAGGTGCATTGATACACCATTAGGACTCGATAATCAAGTTTGCATGATTAAGAGCCGATTTTAAAACAAGTGTTTCTGATAATGATTGTACAATCATAACTGGTGTAGAGCCAAGCCTGTAACACTGAAGGGATTTATGGGCGGGTTGGGCAAAGTGATTGATTTTGGACGTAATGATTTAATTGTATGGGTGTTTATGCATGTGTGTATTTCAAATGGAACATTGGTAACAATTCCTGGTGGGGTGTCCTTAACAGAAAGGTATTTTGTAGTGCTTATCGAGTGGCTGTTTTAGAGGGTCTCACAACGATTCTTGACCCGGACAGCTCTAGATAATTCAATCAACATGCTAGACAAGATTAGTACTTGTGATAAGGGCAGTCATTGGAGTTGAAGTTTTCATTTGTTGTCTTTGGGATGACTTTTTTTATATTGAGTAGGTTGTTCTCGTGAGGTGCTTATATAAGATACAGTATCATGACCCTCTTAATATGATTAACCATATTTATAGAATTTATGTCTCTTGTTAGTCTGTTTCATTTAATTCGCTGAAATTCATTAAAATTGAAAGAGGTGGAATGTCTCAGAAAAATACTCTGTTTCTCATCTGAACAATCATTGACTGTTTTGGTATTGTATCAGATCAACAATCACAATCAATTCAATTTTTTTGGGGGTGTGGGGGGGTGTTTTTAAAAGCAATGTTACGGTTGTGGCTGATATGGTCAATGATATCATTGCTAATTATTTATTCTTTCTAATTGTGTATTTGGTAAAAAAAATAAGCAATCAATGCATGCTTAAGATGGAGCACAGTATATAACAGTCAGCTTCCATGTGCATTTCACCGGCTATACTCACTGGCTGTTCTATACCATGAATTACTCTGGAACAGATGTGCTGTATTTTGGCCAGAGTGTAATTTCAATTGCCAAGCTGTGAGCTACAAAATTGCATTGAATATCTGAGAGTTCTATTTATAGTTGTTCACGGACTGGGAAGCACTAACCTAGTCAAATATTCATAATGGCGTTTATCGCATATAATGTTTCGCCCTTTAAAAAGACGTCTCTCTCAGTTTTTAATTACATGATCAGTTCCCAGTAGAAAAATATATTGCCAACAGGGTAGCAGTTATGATTTGGTGAAGGGTCCTGCTTTGATCTCTCTGATGTGTACCTCATTTTGGCTGTGATATTTTCTTGAGCGACTTTTCTTTGCTTTGACTGAACTGCCCAATCAAATGTATAATCCATTCTAAAACGTGTATATGAGCGGAACTGTGTTGCCATAACTTGGGAATTTCAATAGCGGTCATGGTTCACTTACGCTGTTGGAAGCAATCTATACAGATTTGCATGTCTGATTTTTACAACATTTGAACACTTATCATTGCCTACACATGACAGTTTTATGAGTTCAAGTGACTGCTGTACACGACGTATTTTTGTTAGCGTGTTGATTAAGTGGGTGTTTCATTACAGTGCTGGTTCACGCATTTGTTGTCTGCTTTGTTTTCAACGCCAAGCAAGCATGATCACCTGGCAATCCAAAACCAGTAGTGGGATTGGATATAGTTTTGGATATTTCCTGCAACAGCCGTGGCCAGTAATGTTGGGCATTGAAGTGATGGTGTTTTGCCGTGGATTTGTACCACTGCTTTACTCATAACTAGTCATGTTGTTGATGTGAAGGCTTTGACGAGTATATCTATCCACTAAGCTCCTTAACCAAACTCCCAGCAACCCTTAGCCCCTACCAGAACAGTGTACGTGACAGATGTTTTATAAGACCTTGTGCGAGTCGATACATGTAATGATATCTAATTTAGTAAAAACAGGATTCTGAAGCTATAGAGTGATGGGTTGCTCTGGGTACAGCTGTACTTAAAGCCCCATATTGCTACTCTCTCGCCAACGTTGTGTGACCATAACTCGAATGTATGATAAGCTATATCTCTTTGACGTGAAGGGAGGTTGTGGTGTTTTCCCATCAACATGTGGGTGCCATTTTTAGGTCCTAATGGTGCAGCCTATTTATTCAGCATCGATGAGGAAAATCGATGAGATGCAATCTCCCTCTGGGTTGTGTGGACAGCACTGGTTTTATGGGAATCTAGGGCTGCTGGTTCGAATCCCGATGCGCTGGAAAATCACGGTTGTAGCCAAAGTCATGGCTCTTGTTTAATTCATTACACCATGTGTTTAACTTTAGTCGCTAGCATTTTGAGATATGTATACGCTTGCTATGCGAACCGTAAACATAGCGCATGTTTCGTCGCTTCCGTGAACGCGTCTGCATTCGATGATTAATTTTCCCATAACGGCCTTATTTAAAAGTACCTGTATCTAGTTTATTGTGCATATCCGCTTCGCAAGTGCCTGTGATGTTCGTCAGGGAAGTTAAGTCGCTATCTGTAAGAGGCATGTCGGGTCGTTGTATGCATATGTCAAACAAGACGTCATGCACGGCTTGGGTCGGTGACGCGATATACTGCTGTCATGTCGCTCGCGAATTCTGACCTGTGATTGGCTGGATTAATCGACGACAGCGCGACCTCACAGCCATGAGTGTTGTGCTTCAACGCAAAGGCTTTGATATTTTACACACCTGGCCGTGCGACGATTATTTCTCCTGGAATTCACACTGATTTGATTGATAAGCTATGACGTATTCATTGGGAGTCATGGTTGACTGGACGGTAATCTGTGACTAGCTGGTAGTACATCGTCGGTGACGGGATATCTGTTGTTCGATCAGGATGAGAAAGACAGACGTGATAGCAACAGTCATCGCTATCATGATTGTTGCTGTATGGTGTTTTCTGTGGGTAGCCCATGTGATATCAATAGTCTACGGGTGAGATCTTAGATATTTTTTTATCAGTGCGTGACCAACGCTATTTTCGCGTGACCATACTACAAATCCCACTATTTGTTATTATTGCTAACCCCAACATCATATTTTAAGATTTTATTAACGGGATATGAAGTTTATAGAAGTAATTGATTTATGAGCACCCGAAGCTCGAGAGGTGCTTGTCGTCAATAGCGGTAGATGAGGGTCTCTCCGTGCTACTTGACATATCTTGACGTTATTCTGTTATGTTGTTTTAAGTTGATGTATTTGCTCGGGAAAACTGATAACAATTGTCAGGGATATGGTTTAGATGGGTCAACGACCGCCATCTAACTTGGTGATCTTCATAGTGTTTTGTTCTCAATTGATCATTGTATTTGATATGTTGATGTCCACTGTATATTTATTTATTTGGGGGCTTAGGATTTGATATGTTGATGTCATGGTGGGTCACCTTGACCTTGTAGCCAATCACTGTTCATTAAGCTTTCCTATTCCAGCATCAAACCAATCCTTCTTCTGTTATCAATCGTCAGACGGACGGTTTTTCCACGATTCAAATGTATTGACTCACCTCGAATTCGTCATTGAGTTCGCGGTCAGGTCTCTCACCCGTGTCGTGAAAAACCCGTCAGTTCCGGTATCCGTGTCGCGTACCGATGACGCTTTCGTGGGTTTAGTTGAGACATCGCGGTCCTCATCGGTAACTACCCCTCGCCCCCGCTTGGACATGGCATTGCTATGTCACCGCCTCTTATTTTAGAGAAAGGCTCGATTGTAAAGTGAATTTCAGGAAACTTTTCCGCATAATATTTTATAAGGTATTTGAATTAGCTCTTTTGATCCAAGTGGAGCATGCGCTCCCTTTTAAATCAAATTACCAAGTCGAGAATTCCAGTATGACTGAAGTGTTTGATTTGAAATTTATGCCTGCTTGAATACTGTACGAAGAGAAACAGTTGATGAATGTTACCGGCGACGTGTCAGCGGCCGATGTCTAAACCCATGACCGGGTATCTGTTACAAGTAGTTGATTCCTTTTTCTAGTTGAGGTCATGGTTTTGCTGAAATATATCGAAATTATGGAGGCTGCTTGCGGGGCCACGCCCCTTGCATGCCTTTGGTGGTCTCGACCGACAGAAAACGAGAGCGTTGTAAGTCGTGCATGTGGGAGCGTATGGAAACGAGTGGTGTGTATGTTCCTGGTAGACACAATAGGTTCTCTGTGCAGTAGTCTCGTGACCCGATTACATACTCGTGTCTCAGACTTCCCTGTAATGTGGAGGTCGGGAGGGATAGGGTAGGCCATATGCTCAGGGCTGGGAGGGGTGACTGTTACTACTGGGCGTGTTGCAGATCACTGATTGATCCTGATTATTCCATTTTCATACAGTAATGACTTAGGCGTGTTCACCGGCAATTGGGTCTCCATTTCCAGGCTAAAGAACGCAGTTGTGTTCAAGTGCATATCGAGCGCATGTGGGTGTGTACGTTGAATATCCTTGTAACCCATGACGTCGTTAGAAAATAACCATGCTGTCCTCGGCTCGTTCATGCGATACTCTTCATATATGTCAACGATCACTCATTGCCTTGCTCTCTCAAACATGAATGTTTCATGACGCACGCATACATCAGCCATGTGCTCGCCTCTTTCGCTCATTTAAAGGGCTACAAAGTGTGACGTCATGTCGCCGATAACGGTCGCAACTGGCTCCTTAACACCTTTTCGTTGAAGCATTCTAGTCATGTCTGGGAAGGAATATCTCAGTGAATGCGAATCGGATAAATATCAACTTCCTTGGTTATTTAGAGAATCACCGGGACTTTCGCATATGGATGATTCACCAACTCGAAACAATTTTCAGGACAAAATGCACGGCGGCAAAAGTGCTTAACTTTTATAGCAATGCTTAAGAGACCCCCCCCCCCCTACTGTTGGAGACAGTCTGTGTCTTTCCGCGCCTTTTTGCTGGCGCAGCGTGGGGTTGTATGGGTTTATGACGACATAACTTTTGAATGGGTATTTGTAATACAACTTACTATATCGATCCTGAATCTAAGCGTACTGCATGGATGGGGAAGTGGGCGCAAGTTATCTCCATCTCGGCTCTTTCAAGGCGGGCTTTAGTGTATGTCAATAGGATAATCCAGTATTAAAAGGCTTTTTATCTGTGCAGCATGATAATGAAATGTTGTTAAATATCTGTTCTCTTGGTATATAATTATCAACACAACATGATTATATAGACAGTTATTGGCTTTCTGAGTGTCCATAACTCGCAAATGAGTGACGGTTTATTTAAACAGAGCACAAACACGGCTGTTTTTATTTTCACTCGGTGGTAATGCAGCGTTGCATTCATCAACATCCATTTGAAATTAATTCATCCAACTAATTAGCAATCATTTTGTATATTGGCTACAAAAAACCTGACGACATCGCCATGTGCCGTGTGCTGCTGTGCGCATCATTGGGCCATCAGTGTAATGACCTATTAAAACCCATTGAATAACGCGTGTGTGTGGCGGGAGGGGGGGTGGGTTGATTTGCTGTGTCGGATGTGAATTAATAGATCGACTTTACAGGTTGTTGTATGTGTTGTGAATTACTGAAAAAATGTACGTTGGCAAAATTAGGGAGAAATAGAATCGGTTGTGGTATTTAAACAATTGTCCGCCAACCTGTCCTCCCCACAAATCGCGAAAATTCTACGTCACTCCGCCAACCTGGGATGCGTTTCATATTCCCCCATTACGGGTTACCCATCCGAAAAATTATATCATTTTTGAAATGTGACGGGGATCACCACCTTTTGGTTTTTTAAGACCGAAACTCGTTAAAAAAATTGTTCTTCCACTACCCGAAAGACTGACATGTTCTGCTATGTTGGCCTATCAACAGTGAGGTGGGAATGTGGTGTGTCGGTGCAAAGTCTGAGGTTACCGCCCTATCCCGTTTGTTGTCAACTCGCTCTAACACATGCCTCTAAGCATACAGTTACATGGCAAAACCATGTCAGTAAGTGAGAGAGAGAAACCGCGACCCATGGAGATAGATACAGCATGGTGCAGCGAGATGTGAGCAAGCATTAAGCAAGTCTTCATAAATCTGACTTGACGTTTCCAATGAGAGTTATATTTACGCGGCCTCTCCTCGCTATTATGCTGAGCAGAATGCTCGAATTAAGCATGTTGTACTATTCCCCTATTGTTTAACTCATGACATGCCTGGGAGATTAAATCACGGAAGGGCAGCTGGTTTTTCTGCCTCTGTGGGAGAGCGCATCCGGCTTCTATCCTGTTGTGAATTTCTGGGCGTCGGTGTTGACCTTTAACTTTACGGTAGTGTACGAGTCCGCGAGCCCTTACTTACGACAGCAAATATTCGCTGTATCTCGTGCGTGAAGGCATTAAGCACGGGCATACCGCTGTCACCATTACCAAGCGCGTGTCGAGAGCGTCTGCAGTAAGAGGAGGGTATATTTTCACTTATATTCGTCTGTCAGATCGCAGGATCTCTCGACGAGTGATTTTCACGAATGATTAATCGGGTATAAAGAGTGAATGAGTCGGATTCGAGGAAAGATCAGGATCATTTGTGGATGCGTGGTCATTTCGCAGAAGTCTTTGTCATAGGGCGTCAGTTGTCAGCTGTAAGGACGGGTTTGGTTGAGACGTCCAACATGTGTAGTCGAGGGGTCAAGATAACGGACGTATTCGGATCTACGATGGTCATTTTTAGGACTGTTCCGATTGTGGAGGTTCGCGCTCTGACACAGTATATGCCCCTCGAAAGCACAGCATTGAGTGCCTGTAGCTAAATTAAATGTTGATGCCCGCTGTCGAACCTGCGCCTTGGGTAGTATGTGCACCAGGTCACGACATCGGATTTTAAAATGAAACCCCTATTACCTGTAGTGGTGGGCGTACGACTTAAGTACTTGGATTTTCTTGAACAACTCAGCGCTTATCTTGCTCTCATTGAGGCCGACTCATTTTTGGAAGTGTATTATGCAATAAACTTTCGCAGTGTTTGATACCGGATTGGAGTGGACGTATTTGTGCTTGGTGTCACTGCCCGAGGGTTTGTCACCACTTACAAAGGGTTTATCGTGATAGACTTACGCTATCACCAATACCTGCGATATGCACGCCCTGCAAATGCTCTACCCAGTACCTTGAAATAATCATTGAAGATAACGGGTATTTCATCGAATACTTCCCGTTTTGAAACATACGTTCTTCCACCCCATGAATGGACAGAGGTCTATTGTTCAACTTTCACCTGCCATAAGTCCATCTGCTATGAAAGTAAACATTGCATGATAATATGTTCCACGCAGACCCTTTGTCGTGAGGTTCAAGTGCAGACGTTAAGCGCCAGCCCCATGCCCCCATGTCCGCTCTAAGGGGTGTGCATATGCAACTTTTCACGAGGTATTGAGGGTTGCAAAGCCTTTGCTTAAAGGCCAATAGTCGGAATCTTTAATGATGATGTCAAAATAAGTACAGAATTCCAAAGGCTAATATCAGATGTAGTCAGCGTCCCAGACCCCATGGGTTCCGCTACGCTTCTCGCCATAGAGTCTACGACAAGACATGGTCTAAAACTGTTGCGTCCGAATATTTATTAGACATGTTCGTTTATCTTCGTGAGAGCCCCTGCTTGACCAATCAACGCAATGGTTGGGACCCGGATTGATCTTCGTTGCGGGCGTCCTACTCATGAAGCTGATTTGTGTTACGCGCCCTCTGTTTTCTGTGACGCCATCTACATTGTTGTGGTCTGCGTCCAACGATAACACACAGAATGTCTTCTAGAATTTGGGGGCGTCTCACAAGTTCAAATTGGAACCACAACGAGCGCAGTAATCATTTATCTGCATGACAGTATGTTTATTAATACAGCCAGTTAAAGAGGCTGTCCAGCCCCATATCAGGAACCCACGGATCATTTAGTAAATTCATAACTACGCTTAACGCAGACATAAATAATGCCATCTTTTAATTTGTGCCGCAAAGTTTACTTGATTGAAAATCATGTTGATAAATTTATAACATCATTACTTGACTGGAATTATTCACTATGTACTGTGGAAGTCTTTGCACACAAATTAGACCGACAATCAGGAAGGAGAATTTCCGACAACATAAATGACGACAACCGAAGTTAGGATCTATTTTCTGAGACCGAAGCGCCTCATAGCAACTGAAAGTCTGAAGACTTAAAACTTTTGGTTTCCAAGGTGCGGTTGCCCAGCAGCTTGCTAGGCAACCTCGTTACAAATATGGGGCTGAACAGTCTCTTTAAAGAGACCGTTATGCTAGTATCATAATGGTCTGGCCCAAGTGCCTTTGCATCTGATTGTAATAAGGTCTACCACAGTATATCAAACTTTTGGAAGAGCAGATGTCTTCATTGTGAAGTCAATAGCTAGGATGAGTCTACACAAATATTGGTCTCTACATCAAAAAATCTTTACTGATTTTTCATATTTTCTTTGTGAAAATTTATGGAAGTGTTTGTTCAGTGGGGTGGTAAACTGCAAGCAGATTTCTATGAGTGATAAAACAATCATTGTTGACTTGATATGAGGCTGCTGGTTAGGCTGGGACACTTTGGTAAAGGAGGGAGCTTATACCTCACTGGTAGTTTTTTGTGTTATGGGCAGGTGATCTTTGTAACCTTATTTGCTAAATTTTTGGGCGAACCTGAGATTCAAAGTAGACCTGCGCGAAGAAACAAAGCACAGTGTAGATGAATGAGCCTGAAGTGCTAGTTGTATGAGTTTGTGGCTATGGCTACCTGGAGTAGTTCACCACATGTTAGAGGGCAGTCATTGTCACCCTGTATATTATTCCCAGTAGACAGTAACAGAGAGTCGCTTCACAAGTAATTGATTGCCTATATCTCCATGGTATGTCTGAATTATTTGCACTTGTTGAATAGCTTTAGTCCCTTTCTCCCTCCCTCTCTGATCGATCGATCAATCTCTCTCTCTCTCTCTCTCTCTCTCTCTCTCTCTCTCTCTCTCTCTCTCTCTCTCTCTCTCTCTCTCTCTCTCTCTCTCTTCTCTTGTTCTCCCTCCCTCTCTCCCCCTTTTTTTTCTCTCTCTCACTCTATCTCTCTCTCTGTGTTTCTTTTTCTCCCTCTGATATTTCCCTCTCCCTCTTTTTTTCTTTCTCTGATACCTCCCTCTCTCTCTCTTCTCTCTTTTTTTTTCTCTCTCTCTCCCTCTCTCTCTTCTCTTTTTTTTTTTCTCTCTCTCTCTTCTCTCTCTCTCTCTCTCTCTCTCTCTCTCTCTCTCTCTCACACACACACACACACACAAACGCACACATTCGCACACACACACCCCATACACACCTACTCGTGTTACTGATGCTTAATGTCTCTGTTGTTTCGTTACAGAAAATGGAAGTTCCACAGGAAGGTGGTTGCTCCCTGCCCAGAATCACTACCTGCTATCTCAATACTCAAGCCCCTCACTGGGGTCGACCCAAACCTCTACAGAAATCTTGAAACCTTCTTCAAGATGGACTACCCTTCAGTAAGTCAACCCTCTAGAAAGAACATTGTACCAGCTAATTAAGATCATAATGTGCTGAACCGCTTGTCAGGTAGGTCAACACAAGTGGGTAACATGTGCTTGTATTGTGAGGACTAATCTCACCTGTGACCTTGACTCAGTGACCTTCAATATAGGTTGTCAGGGTGCACTATGCCAGCAATCAAACTGCCTTGTACAGCGCTAACATTGTATGACCTCCCGTGGTTTAATTGCAGCACATCTAGAAATTCGTTGTTTGTTGCACGCCATCAGCTGGATATATATGGCTACCGACACCCTATTGAAACCCCATTTGCTAACTTATGTGTTTTCAAACCTCAAGCCAGTGTTCGTCCACGGCTGATTTCAAATGTTTCCATCGTGTTCGTTGTAATTTTGTTCGCTGAGTATTTCGATCAGCCCTGAAATGATTGACAATCCAGGCATATTGCTGACTTGCCATGCTTGGTTCTCGACATGCCAGCTGTAGAATGCGATCCGTGTGACCCAGTATGGAGACGTGTTCTCTGGAGATGCAATTGGCGAGGTCACTAGGGAACAAGTGCTTGCAAGTGAGACCTTGTGTGTTGCCCTATGCATGCCAGCCAGACAGACAGGCACATTCCATTGCTGGATAATTACCGCGCGGTTTATTCTTTAGTGCATTGATGACAGCGTACAAGGATGAACGCCGAAGGTTGTCAAGGCATCCCTAGATAAAGAATTATCCCCCTAACCAACCTCCCTACCCCCACCTCTCCCTGTTATGATATCATTGTCATGGTTGCGGCATCTCTTCCGTTCACCACTGACGGTTATGATCTGATAGTCCTAGCACGGAGTCGGGCGCGGTATTGTTTCCGAGCGGTGTGTTGTTTGCAGGTTGGAGGCTGTACAATCTGTTAGGTGTGCCTCTGTATTGTGGAGTTGTGTAGCCGTGTACTGATCAACATAACATCTCCCATGTGTGTTTCAGTACGAGCTGCTCTTCTGCGTCGAACATGACCTGGATCCGGCCATCATGGTGGTACGCAGTCTCATCCAAAAACACCCGGCTATCAAAGCTACATTATTTATTGGTGAGTGGGACATCTACGCGTGAACCTTCACACAACATCATTCCTTCTGTCACGTGTCACATGTATGTTTGTATCAGGCGCTAAAAGGGTGGTTCCCCGTACGCTGTTAGCGCCAGGTAACGCCTGGTCACGCCTGGTCGGTTAGATATGGACCGTGTATGTGTCGTGGTGAGTTTGTGAGGGGGTGTGGGGGGAAGGTTTGGAAGCGAGGGAGGTTTACAAGCTGTCAGCATGTGACAACCTACTGTGGCGTGTAAGCGGGCGCATTCAGCTGCTTCTCTCATCCCGTGCCGCACCCGGGCCTTACCTACAATACAATACGCTATCGGCTTGGTTGACTTTGACCGCTGCTAACTAATGCAATGGGATAAAGTAACGTAACTTTCACTATCTCACAATGCACTCCACGGGATCAAGTGACTCACATGTACTCTGTTTGTAAAAGACGGTGACAAAGTTGTCACAGTTTCCGGTCACATGCCCTTGAGTCGTTGATACCAGTGTTGATTTGAAATGGTAATGAACGCTATCCGCCCTAATAAGTTCATTCTGCTCTTAGCCCTCTATCGACTTACAAGGGACCGGCTATTCAATGGTGGTCATGTATGACTCTGTCTAAGTCAGACAAGCACAACTTCCTGGTCTCTCCCCGCGGTTGGCTGTGGCAGTGGCTTGTCTTTTGCTCTTCCTGGTACGGAGCCGTTGAAGAATTACGTTCCGCTTCACCCATTATAGACACCTTACCCCCCGTGACGCTCCATATCACCTGGCCACACACCTCCCACACCGCACAGTAACGCTTACCCAAGTAATCCCCCCCCCCCATAACGTAACCCCCTGCTGTAGTGATACATGTATCATATCTATATGTATCACCGAGACGGAATTTCCTAAACTGTCCAGTTTTACTTTAAAGACTTGATGCGCTGATGAAACTGGCCGACGGACGTATAATCGTCAGAGGTCAATCATCATAATCCCAGTGAAAAAATCGCTTGATTCTGTTGTACCTTAGCTACAAAAAAAAAAAAAAAAGTACTCACTAACAAATATACTAGAATATGTCATTATGTTCCATGATGATCGGGAATACGCCTTATACACCGGAATACAGTGTGTGACGTCTTTCTAAAGGGAGGGGCGGAGTGGGTGTTTGAAGAAAAGAACAGTTATGTGGTAGTGCCGACGTTAAGTGTGTGCGAGTTGTGCTGGGACCAATGAGGCATGTGGTTGTAGAGTACACGATCCTCTCGTTATGTTGCCCCATGGGTTATAGGCTATGTTGTTATTAGATCATTGCTCATCTTGAACTGTTTGGTGCGTGTCTGTGATTTGGTCCATATAATCGATCTTTTGACAAATATGCCCTGGTTGACTGTACACATACCTGTGGCTATGCAAATGGGGAGGCTCACCACAAAGAATTTTTGACGAAAAGTAGGTTGTTTTTTTTGCGAAGTCAGTCAAGCGAAGTCAAATGAGCGACGGCGTTAGCATTCATCATCGCTCGCTAAGGTGGAAAACCCACCAGTTACTAGGTTTTCCTCGGTCACGAATTAACCAATCACGAAGTCTTCCCTGGTCATGAATCAACCAATCACGAGGTCTTCTTGCTCAACGCGCTTCCACTATTCACTGAACTTTCGCGCACGTCTGTCCCTGCCGTACTGCTTTGCCACCTCCATCCTCTCATTTGATTTCCATTTCTTAGCTGGTGGGGGCTTAGTGGTGAAGCGTATGATGCATAGAGACAGTAAAATCGAAACATTTTCAATTCAGAACTGGCGATGCGCATGATTTCCCAGTCTACTACTTCAGTAACTCATTTACTTCCTCCATTGGTATTTAAAGACACCGCTCTCTGTCGCGCTCTGGTCTGAAGCACGATTATTATATATTGTACCGTGGGAAAATTCAAAAGACGCTAGGAAGTCGATTTTTCTCCCGTGATCGTCAGCGGTATAAGGCCTTTCAATAGTTAAACCACAACATAGTTTCTCTTCTAATATGGAGTTGATGTGTCACACACAAGATGGGCGTTACATTGTCGGTTTGTAAACTAGTGTTAGACAATAAGTGATTCTGCAGAAGGTGCTGATTACGGCCGTGGTGTGGTCAAACGTCTCAAGCATGCTTTGGATTAGGCTCTATTCTACAACATGCGTATGTTCTTTTTGTCAGGGGCGCATAAAGTAGGAGTCAACCCCAAGATCAACAACATGTTCCTGGCATACCAAGCAGCCAAGAATGAAAATATACTCATCTCTGACAGCGGCCTCTTGAGTAAGTACACCTTTGCTGATAAGGGCTAGATATGGTTAGGGGCTATTCCAGATTGGGGCATACAATGAGAGGAACGAGTGAAGTCTGTTCAGTGCCCCCGCCCACTGAGTTTTCTGTTTTCAGTGTATATGTCTACTGTCACTGTTTCACAGCATGTTATGTATATGTTCCTTGTGTGCTTAAATACTCTTTATGAGAAGAATGTACAGTTAATCTGCTATTGAACATCGTAATCTGCCATTTACTGCTGCCTGAGACAGCTGGTTGCTCTGTTATGTGTCAACACCACTGAGCATGTGTGTGTGTGTAAGAAATAAGTTGTGTGTGTGGTTACAGTGAAGCCTGACACCCTGATGGATATGGCCCTGTCAATGAAGGATGGCGTTGGTCTGGTTCACCAGATGCCGTTTGTCTGTGACAGAGAAGGATTTGCTGGAGCTTTGGAAAAGGTAATCCTGACACAGCCAATAGATGTGATGGTGTTAGCCAGAGACAGCAGATGACCTCCGTGTTGCCGATACTAAGCTTGTGTCACTCTGCCACCCACCTGTGTAACACTCACCTGTACATGGTCCTTATTAAGGGGTGGATATTTTATGGTTGGTTCACTGGGCAAATGGTATTTATCCTGTCTAAATCACTTCAATTAACCAGCCTTAATTAATTATTTTACCTCCCCTTTTTTGGTTTGTTTGTTGGTGTTCATTTCAGTCTTTAGCTTTCACAGTTGCACCTGCAGCACAAACACCTTCACTGCAGCACAAACACCTTCACTGCAGCACAAACACCTTCACTGCAGCACAAACACCTTCACTGCAATCACACCCTCTTGTATTTTTTTCAGGTATTTTTTGGAACACAGGCAGCAAAAATGTATCTAAATGCTGACCTCTTGGGTATAAACTGTGTCACTGGAATGTCGTGCTTATTTCGCAAATCCGTAGTCAATGAAGCAGGAGGTTTGGCCAAGCTCGGCCACTTCCTAGCTGAAGACTACTACCTGGGCCAGCTCTTCTTGGAGAGGTACACAGACAATGTTTATCACTTTAAAAAAAATCTATATTCGTTTAGGAATCTTCTTACAACATAAAATGCTAATTATTGATGTCCCTACTCAATCCAACAACAGGAAATCATTGAGTTCAAGCTCAATAGAATTTATTTTCATGTTATCTATCCTCTTGTGTTTTCTGCAGCGGCTGGAAATTGGTGGTAAGCTCACAGCCTGCATGGCAGAACCCAGGCAACTATTCTGTAGGCAACTTTCAGGCCCGTATGATGAGGTAAGATAGGCCTTCATACATCAACATACCGAGTCTTGTTTTGTAGCAGGTAATAGTTATCACAGATGAAACCGAGTTGGGTTAACGCAATCGTTTCCTCTACCGATTGCCTGCAGCATATCAGTGATAAAGGATTTTTTGTAACCTGTTTCTCAATGACGCTGTGGCTGTTTGCGCCCTATGTGGTATGGACCATGTCCGTCGTGTTACCTGTGCACTGTGTTGCTGTGATGTCAGGTGGGCCAAGCTGCGCGTCTCTCTCATGCCCTTCACCCTCCTCCTGGAACCGCTGTCAGAGTCGCTGGTGCAGGGCGTGCTTGCTTCATGGGCGCTCCATTTCCTATTCGACTGGTCAGCTGCTGCAGTCTTCACTCTACATTGCTTCTTGTGGTTCCTGCTCGACTACCTCCTGCTCCATGTTATACAGGTGAGAAAGCTCGTCAGTCAGTTACAGGTGATTTGCTGTTGAAATCATGGGTGAAATAGGCTTCATCACTTGTTGTGTGGTGTAGATTGTCTGTGTGAGTTAGCGCATCCATATTGTTTGAGTTTTATTAGCTGTGTGTGAATTAGCTCATTAGTCGTGTGTGAATTAGCTCATAAATGATGAGTGTATAGCTGTTCACATGTGAATTGGCTCCTAAACTATGCGTGAATGAGACATCTAACAATAGCGTTGACTAAAAAAGAACAGTGCACAGATAAGATGACCGAGTGATATTCGCAATGAACTGCAGTAGGAATAACCCTGTGGTCTTTGGTTGGTTGCAGAATGAAGCCATCCCGCTGTCCAAGTTAGAACTGGTGGCCTGCTGGCTGTTTCGTGAGTGGACATCATTGCTAGTAATGCTGCGTGCTCACACTTCATCTCAATTAACGTGGAGAAATAAAACATACAGGCTTTTCATAGGAGCCAGGGGCCAAGAGGTGCCTAGGACTTTACCATTTAAAGAAAAAAATGCATTATATCCCCTGGAAGAATGCTCGTATCCACCGTGTGTTATTGTGACATCTTAGCGAGGATATGGTGGATAAGTGTATAGAAGTGGATTGAGTGCACCTCGATTACAAGAAGGTAGGCTGGACAGAAGAAGACAGTCCAAACTCAAGTCCAGCACGGGGGTTTTATGTATTTTCACAAGACTAAACTGATGCTGGGTGGTTGAGTGTCATCTTCCTCATTGCGTCTGCTGACATGGTAGTCTTGAAGTTAATTTGAGAATTCATCAGCCCAAACCGTTTTTTTGTTGGATTATTAGATTTGAGTCGCATTATCTTAATAGAAATAATGAGTTCAAGATCTGAAGTGTTGCGCCAGTTAAATGCAATCCTGCATTATATTGGTAAATCAAAAGTGGAGGTTCTCTTTTCACACAGTATTCACATAGTGTCATATTGTACTTACAGCAACACAAATTGTGCTAATTGGGTTTTTTGGGGGGGAAGTTCACAAATATATCAGAATATTGTAGTATTATACCAATTGTGATGATAATAACCACATCAGCCAATCATTGCCAACATAGTCCATTAATTGACTGGTTAACTATTTACTTCATACAGTGTTGCCTTAGTTGCGTTCATGAAATATGCCTAACAAATACAGACATTTTTTTTTTCGTATTGGCCCGCTGAATCCCAAAGACTTTCCAGATGGCGGTTTAGTTGTTCACATTGCTAATATGCTCACTTTACAAATCCCTAAGATCCAAAAAGTGATTCTATATTCAATGTATTGTATGTACTAGCATTCTGGGTTTGTAGTGATAATTCTTGCTTGAGGAATTCTATTTGGATTGCCAAACCTTTCAACTGCTTCCATCTGTGTGTTATGCACATCAGGTCAGGTCACTCTTGTTAACTGCCGAGCTATGACATGGGCAGACACTTCATGAAGCATTAACTCACTGCTGCCCTTGTGTTGTCTTATGTTGTGGGTATTAACTCAATGAGGAGGAAAACAAAAAATCTAATTATGAAGGCAGTTTTTCCTTCTGGAAAGGTGTTTGATCCAGTTTTTTTTTGTTTGTTACCCCAATTCGACATTTGTAAATAGTGATTTCAAATACATTCGACTTCGACTAATGACTAATGTTTTTTTGCACATATTTTAAGTGATGATTTTATCTTGATTTGTATGGACACATCCCGTACGAAGTCAGGCTGTTTCATTTAGTATCACAAATGTTTGAATGTTTTACTATGATGTTTGACTATATGCAGAATATCTAATGCCTGTACAGTAGGGTATATATGTGTTGTGAGTGAATTGTTCTGATATTATGTTCACCTTATATAATCTGCTTTGAAGTCAGACTCAAAGCATGCGCGACTTGCTAAGTAGCTGCAATGTAGGATCTGATAGGAATGCACTGTAGTTTTGGGAATCAATCCAAGCCGTTCATATATGAAGCTTTCACTTGCGAGTTGAAATAACCTACAGCTTTTTGGTGGCTTGTTGGTTGGTGTTGAATCCGGCATTGGTGTTTGCAATTGGTTATCACAGCGAGCTGACGTTATTAAGCGGACTGGCTGTTATGGTCGAGGCAGGATGTATCCCCTCATTGACAGCGTGCGTCTTCTTATTGGATTCTTTGCTATTATTGTCATTGGTGCTTCCATTCTGAAGATCTTTTGGATTCATATTTGCTGATCTGTGGTGCAAGCATGTTGTATTCAAAGTTACCATGCTATTTCAGGTGGTGTTGGGTGTGTTTGGGCGGACCTTATGACCCCCGCTCGTTAGTCACGTGAACTGGTACATACCAGGTGTGTGAGGTGTCATGGTTGTCAGTGACAACGAGGCTGAGGGTGTGGGCGATCTTGGCATGATGCTCATTAGCTTCACTCCACCCCTTCCAATTACTCAATTACCATCAAATGACTTATTTATACCAGCTCACCAGTCAATAGTATATATGTAGCTTCTAATTTATGAATTTGTGAAAATGACAAGTTGTATTTTTTTTTATACATGTTAATGATGCATATCTAGAGAGGCTGGTGTTACAAAGAAGCCTATGGATTCCAGATCAAGAAGGCACTCTGTGTCAAAGTCATCTATTTATATCAGTGTGCTTTCAACTAACTAAGTCTTGACAATATCAAAAAAATTAATCCACATGTGCTAAACTTATGTTGTAGAATATTGTTGCTGTTGTTGAATTATCTTGGCAACATTTGTGACATGCTAACTTTTGAGTGTGGTTCAATGCTGTGTATGTAATTAGCCAGTAGAGTAGAGGCTGTTGCGTTGATGTTCAGCGCCATTGCCCTACATCTGTGTCGTGGAGACAGCCAGTGTGCATGAGTGGCTGATATGAAGTGATGTCTCTGTATTCGTGTCTCCTGCATGCCCCCACCCCCCACACTACCCCCACTGTTTCATGTGGTAATCTGCTCGCTGAGGTGTAAAGCCTGCTGTTAACTCTAGTCTATGTTCTATATAAGATTCCATGTAGATGTATTTGTGAGTAAGATGTTTATCACAGCATGGAGATGTCCCGTGGGCTTTAGTTTGTCATCTGTGTGGTTGGACTAGCTAAGCGTAATGTGTACATGGTTAGTGGACAGTTGTCAGTATTCACATCGAGCAAATATTATTCATTTGAGGTTCAATATCAAAGTTAAACAAAAAGTTTCCCACCAATAGCACATGCATGGGATGTAAATATGATGAATCGCATATTTATGATGGCAACTGACAGGCCCTTCAGTCAATGCACAGCCCTTGACGTACACTACAGCACAGATAAAGATAACAACCGAACTCTTATACGGGGTCTAAATGCCACATTTGACTAAGTTTTAGAAACCAAAGACTAATGTTAGAAATAAATGCTGCTGACGGCTTCCACAATGTTTGTACCTTGTGAGGGTTAAATGATCTGCAACAAAGAGATGTGGGCATGCAGAGGTTCTCAAAGAGACATCGCTGATCAGCCATGATCCTGGCTTCTCGTGCGCCGATGCGTGAATGTGCTATATGATATTTCCACTATTTACAGTATTTTCACGAGCTCTCTTGCCAAGTACGTGTTTAGTCATTCTACTGAACTTACCTATGTGACAATATGCGATACGCTGTTCCAGCCGATGCCAATTCTCACTAGGGTTCCCTGCTCATTGTTTTGCCATTGACAAATATATTGCTCTAAAGTGGTCAATCACTAAAGTGGTCACATTTTACGATAATTTTTTTTTTATTATGGTTGATTTCTATTTTAGCTCTTTTTACTCGACTAATTTGAAGCTCAGCTGCTCTTAACAGCAACTGGACGCTTCAGGTTTACATAAATCAGTCATTTAGTTTGGTTTTGTCTGTGGCTGCTGCTTAAGAGTTACCAGGTAAAAATGTGGTACGTGCCATATAGTGAGATAATGTGTACAAGCTGGACAGTATTATAAACGTTCCTAAATCTCTGTCATTCTGCGTTACAATCAAATGATATGCCATAAACTGCTCTGTGTATCTTTATCCATCTACCTATACCCTATGCTGATAAGTGTGTACACTGCCCTCATGTAGCAGCAATTTCTGACAAAATAAACTTTCAAAGCTTGGACATGGTTGTGTTTCACCTTTCTAAAATGCCGTCTGATTATTGAACATCGTATTGACTTCACTATTAAATTTGGTACTTTTTCTAGTATCATTATGAAATTAATATTTTATGAAAGTTGTGTGAATGATTAAGCTTTACCTTATTAATCAATGGAGTAAATTATTGATCTGCATTAACTCATTTGTGAAATTTCCTTTTGGGTTCAAGGTCTTTTTTAGTTGTGCTGGTATACAAACTTTGTATATTTGTAAACAAGTAACATTCTGTTTCCTTGTTGTCATGGTCACCACTAAAATGAATCTATGGATGAAACGCTCACCTGGGAGGGCGATATAGACGTCCGTTGAAGCACTATTCATAAACGATAACTGCTAAATACAATAGTCGATCAATCGATCGGCCGTGTGTGAAGCCTGACTATCAATAGTATTCAATATTGACAAACATAAACAGTCCTACAGTGGTTGCTATCAACACAGTCGATCTGTCTTGCCGACACTGGTGCAATTCACTTAAACTTGTTTAATCGCTGAGGGCAATGAAGCCCTTCTGACTGAAATACTAACATGATTTTTTCATTCCCAAAAGGACCGTAATTTTTTTTAGTGGAATAGCGATTGATATGACGTAGGGTTGTGCCATTGAAGTGTTTGATTGGTTGTTATACGTTTGCATATATTTTCAAATTTGACTCGGCGACTTTTATATATCTCGAAATGACGACGCCTATGTGATTTGAAATTCCTGCTTTGAAAACATAAGTTGGATTAAATTACGTACGCGAGGTTGTTTTCGGGTGCGTGTTTAAGTCGGTTCATTACATATCATTCGTAATCTCCGATTATTGACGGGAGACGAGACATGCATGCCGCTTATGATTCGACAAGGAGTGACCATGCAAGGACTACCAGACAAACCTGTGTCATGCGTACCAAGAAAAACTGGTTTCTCATTGCAATTAAATATTCTATAATCTGTAAAATATAACCGCAAAAAATAAGTTTTATTATGATAAAAATAACGAATAACTAATAAGAATTTAGATATATGAGTCGTCTTGCAGAATATATCATACGAGACTTATGGGTCAGTAACCTAGCTTGTCCTTATCTGCTTTAATTGAGATTATTTTGGTATTCTTTGGATGTATCATCCGGAGATACCCTTTACGATCAAGAGAAATTGCGAATGACCATTTCCAGAGATAGCGATCATAAATTTGTGTCTGCGTGTATTCTTGGTTGATAACATTTTAGGATATTTAAATAAAGTCAAATATTTCTACAGGGTAAATCCAAAATAAAACCCAACGCCAAACCATGAGAAACAGGGAAACATGCTTGCCATACCTCCTATGATATATTGCTTCTTAACAACTGCGACAGCAATTTACTGTAAAATACGAAAAATGCTTTAAAACAGAAAACATTGGCATTATCAGTTGATGCGAACGTTTGCATTCGGGGTCACCAGTAGATAAATGTGTTCGAAGGTGGTCACACAGTCATGTTGACCGAGCATACGCGTAATGACCATTGGGCTGGGCGATCAGACAGAAATAGGCCCATGGGTACATAAGGGAACTTGGCATTTGTTTTTATCATAGTCATCATCATCATCACCATAGTTTGCGTTCAAGATCAAAACACAACCTCTGGGTTTTCCGCACCAATTACGTTTTCCATTAAAACAAATAATTTCGAACATGTATTGGAAATTATATGATATATAGAAAACGCTAGCAATTCAATTCATCTACAATTATCTGTAATTCTTTATACGATCGAATCATTTTCCAGGAAAATTGTTTCGATGACCTTGACTTCAGTTTGCGTTCAAGATCAAAACACAACCTCTAGGTTTTGCGCATCAATTACACTTTCCATTTAAAAAATGCTTTCGAAAATATATCAAAAATTGTGATCTGTATCACGAGGCAAACAAACTTAGACGTTTATTTAGGAGCTAACAAACGTTAAGCTAAAAATAGACCTATGGGTACATGGGGGGAACGGCAAACGGCCATGATAGAAGGACGATGATTTGGCCTGCTGATGGAAAATTTTCTTATTAAATATTACCGCGGCGTGCCATACTTGACAGCATGCCGATGGGGCGAGCGGAGCTCCTCGATGTGTAGGCTGATGTTACCAAACCAGTGAAAACCCAGCAGAAGTCACACCGGCTGTACTAATAGCTTAATTTGTGGTACTATCGATAATTTACAACTTAAAGGATTAGTTATATATTCAGAATAGGACGGGCTTCTTTCGAGTGAAATTAAATCTACACTATGATCATAAACGACGGAGCACCGACACGTTTACTTCAGATTTCAGTCCCATTTAAAATCTGATTCGTTCGTTACCGAAAGTGACGACATCGATATCCATCAAATTAGAGAGTTAGATTTGCACTGTCTTTGACAACAACTGGCTCATTTTTCACGACCGTAGGACCGATATTTACGATTTTATCATGCAGTGCACACAGTGTTGACGTTTTCATGGCGACGACGGTGATACTGCCACAACGTACTGAATGAGGTTAGCGAAGAAGAGTCAACAAATACCAGGGTGGTATAAAGTTAATTACCTACACAAGCCCATATGTGACAAGACACACAGACCAGCTCAGCGCGTTCTTTGTGTGTCTTCAAAACGCTGCGCGTGATTACACACATTGGAAGAGTCATGCAGTCATGCTATCATATACATGGGCTCAATGTTATATTACTTCTGTAGGTAATTCTCTGTTTTCATGATTCAGCGCTCAGACGTTTCAAAAACGCGTACCACCTGGTGCCGCCTGTGAGGATGCGCGATGTGGTGCGCGTTTTTGAAAAGTGTGTTAGCAATAGCAAGCGTACTGCAACGTTATTTCGGGATGAGGAATCTAATGAAACAGTCAACATGACGCGATTGTGTGGCATACATACTTGGACACGAGTTGTAGACACTGTCAGCTGAGAATACAAGCCGAGTCCCCGTCACTACTTTCTAAATGTACGATGTGAAGCTTATAACAGATCTTGTAATTAAGAAAGACAACAAGATATTTATGAAACTTATCGCATGGCACCCTACTCTAAGCCAATCAGAGCTCGAGAAAGAGCTCGGTCTTTTTCCCATATCACCTCAAACGCACAGTTTGCCATGCGATAACTGCAACCGTGTCGATATTTCACCGAGAAACAACTTCACTTGAGATGGTCCCTCACAGAACACCGCTGCTCTAGCATGGCAACACTACGGAGGTTCTTAATATCACGCACACTTTAAAAGTCTTAAATCGAAGGTTTTCTCAAGAGTCATTTGCTTGCCAGCCGCTAATATGGTTGCGTAACGCTCATGGGTATTATCCCATCTCCCCGGAATCATGATGAGGCGCGAAATTGTAACACCTGCCGAGCCGTGTATACTGCGGTACAGAGTTGCTAACATCAAACAACGGCGAAGCTCTGATTGCCGGAGTGGGGAAGGTTCTGCTAGTCTCACACAACTAACTATCGAGCATATTCTAATCAAAATAAACAAACAAGTATAGAAAGAAAAGTATTTATCTAATCATCACTAAAACACAGGCAGCTGAGGCCAAATGGGGGATTAAGGGACTACCTCACATATTTACATGTCCCAGGCAGATACCTTACATAACATAGGTTCACGCTAATTCTCATTATTAGGAGACAGCGTCGTGCTTGATTATCGCGTGTAGGTGCCATCGCGATGAGTATGTTATCGCATGGTCACGCGAATGATATGGGGAAAGACACTCGGACGCGGAGCGTCCGAGTGTTCTTTCCCCATATTACCCACGTGAACATGCGATAACTAACACGTATCATAGCGTCTTGGTCAGATTGAATCAACGTGGCAGTCTTCATAGCTGGTTATCATGATGATTTGTCATAAACCCCTACCTTTTGATAAACCGGCTTGTTATAAGGTTTTCATCATAACGTCGATAGATTTTCATTGTCTCCCTATGCGTAACATGCTACTGTGTTAATAGTTAGTGCACTGTGAATACGACAGGAAGAAATCAGTTCTTCGGTTGATCACTCGGCGAATGATGGTAGGATCAGTTAATTTATGCCATCTTCATAAATCTTGTTGAAACGTTGATCAACTATTTATTTACGCCTATCTATATAGTGATGGCATGGAAGCTTTCGAAATAATGTTGACCAAACGTGACATAATTTTAGTAAAATTCGCCTTAAACTACTGAGATATTTGGAGAATATTTGGTATATCCATGATCTGTTGGGTTCCGAGCCTATGTTCAGAAGGTCCACTAATCAGAAGGTTCACTAGTCAGAAGGTCTACTAGTCAGAAGGCCCACTAGTCAGAATGTTGAGGTGAAACAAGGAGTTACATAACTTAAGCTATTGGTTATAACTCCTTGGGTGAAAGTAACTTACTATTATGACGATATTTGTATATGCTTGTTATGATCATGTTAATGATCACTCATATTATTTATATTTTAGTTGGAGAAAAAAACACGATATATATAGGACCATTGCATGGAAATATATGGTAACGTAGGTCGGTCCCCATCTGCTGCTATGTGTGATTGGTTTTGTTCCACAATGAATCATTTGCAGCCTCGCCTCCCGACCCAAAGTCTGTGAACTCGATCCCTAGGTGTAACAACGTGACTGGTCACTTGTGACTGGGATGATCACGTAAAATGGCGGGGTATCTCTGATGAGGGACGTACATTTCCTATATGCTAAAAGCTACTTTAATTCGATAAACACACACACACACACACACACACACACACACACACACAGTGTAGAAAAATGCGTTACTTCTCCTCTCCGTGCGAATCTTTACGTCCACACGCACGCACAAACACACACATATCGTACAGAGATGTGTGTATGTGTAGGTGGTTTTTTTTTGTAAATTAATGACACAAACAAACAAACACACCCACCCACCAAATCCTGTTCCCCTAATGAATGCACACGATTATTCACAGTCACGGCGAGACTGTTTTATTTTACTATTTTCCGCTGCTGCATAAGTTTTGCAAAGCTGCATGAAATGAATCATAGCATACATTGACATCACGAAAGATAATGCATAAACCAGTCAATCTATGGGGCAGCAAATTGTGATGTCACAACGCTGATATCGATCTTCGTTGGCTCCTTAATTAACACCTTTTCTCTGTAGCAACATAGTAGCATGCAGATGATTTTAGCAGCAAGAATTTTTTTTGAAATCAAGACGTCAAAAGTCCTGATCTTGTATAGCTATGCTAAGAGTCAGGCTATTTTCGCGGCTCTTTTCACGAGCGCCACGTGGAGTCGGATGGGATTATGACCACATATATATTTGTACATCTATATTATTACGCAATGTCCGTGAACAAGACACTTTATCGCCCGATCAACAATAACTACTTCTATGACCATTATCAACAAGCAAATAAAGATCAATAAATTGAGTCTTTGGAGCCATCCATTGATAGGAGGCCTCTCAGCAGGGTGGAGACAGCTAGAGCAGAGTTCAAGTGGGCAGGAGTGTCCTCCCCCTGACCACAGTCCTTTGGGCCTGTCCGCTTCATGGATCTTCGGTGGGTGACGCTTTGATCCAGGAATTAAATCCACATTGAGGTAAGTAATGTACATTTACGTTTGAGCTATGGTTTACAAAACATAAAACACATTCAACTTGATTAATTATTATGAATGCGATCGTTTTTTTAATATGATTATTTTCATTTCGTATAAGAAAGTCAACTGCGGATGTTAGATGTGTTTTAGTTTTGCGCAGAGATACCCAGTAAAAATTAATGCAAACAGTGGGAGGGACAATTTGCCTGTCATTGTAATTGTCCTATGTAAAACATCATTCTGAACAATACATTATTCATATACACCATGGAAATATGAATCATTATATTCTCAATTACTAGATTTCTTCCCATTAATGATATTTCATCTGTATATTTGTATGCTTTGATTTTGACATGGGTTTTTTATTCAATCATAATCGAATATTTTTTTATACTGACAATTTTACCACCGATGGGAAGTAGATATAGTCATTTGAGGGTGCGTAACAATCTTTTCATCAACGCAATCATCTTTGAAGGCCTTCACGTTATGCTTACATCGAAGTGTAACGTCTGAAACAAGAACCCGCCGCTTAGAACGAGATAGTTTAACGATATTTTTTTGGCGTTTGACATAAAAACGCTGTCAAATCTTCGCCTAAAAACTGCTAGTCTTCGATATGGAGTGATCAGTTTAATCATAATAATCCACATTTTGACCTACGGTAAGTATTTTACCCCTTAATAGCTTCATTAGTTCCCCGACTGTTGAGTAACCCTGATGGCTTCTGGTCTAAATTGGCCTTAAATTTCTTCTGTTATCGCCCACGCCCATCGGTTACCACCCCCTAAATTGCCGAGAAATAACGCCTACCGCAATTTACTGTCGAGTTCAAGTCATCGTCCTCACTACGTTTAAAACACCGAACCAACTATTCATTGAATTGTTCTGAATGCTTGTCTTTTTATAAAAAAAACATTGATTAATCGGTGGATTAATTCAGTTAACCAACCGGTTCGTCTGGAATTGTAAGACCTTGTTTGGTAAGTCGTCTGACGGTATGAAAATAGGTGTGAATAAATGTTTAATCAGGTTCATTATATGTCTTGTGCGAATCCCAATTGAAAGGGATGAGATTTCAAGAACTATCCATATTGTGAATGACTATGGACTAGTGGGGGCAGGAGCATGAGCGTGCCGACACCTCTGACTCTGTTGCTGTCATAAAACTTGTCTAGCTTTACAGTCAAGCACTCCCTTGGTATCCATCAGGTTGTGTCACACTGGTAGACAAACAAACATGTATACCCCTTCTGTGGTATTAATATTGGAGTCATTCGACAGTGTTTCATCCTTAGACAACCATCGATTCTCTTGTTCTGCTTTTCCTTGATCAGCCTACAGATATTTTTCAAACAAAGTGGGACGCCAAGTTATAGCATGGTTGTTGTTGAAGGAGGATTTTTTTTGCATACTTTATAGCTTGACATTCTTCATTATTTGAGCAGATCAGTAACAGAAATTGACTGCCACAATAAATATGGAGACCATCTGCCACTGTTCAGTTTTGAGCAATGATAACATTTAGAAACATAAGCCAACAGAAGAAATAATATGATGTTTGAATGGGTGAATGTCTTCTCTTTTCATGGATGTTCAACATAATTGAGTTCCACAGCATTCATTTCATTAATAGCGGAGCAAACCATGAAACAGAAATTGGCCACAGTCGAATTGCATGACAGCTGCGTTGTTCCTGCCAACTTTTGAAACGTAACTGTCAAAATGCCCCTTCAAATTGAT
Source organism: Urechis unicinctus (assembly GCA_034190875.2). Lineage (NCBI taxonomy): Eukaryota > Metazoa > Annelida > Polychaeta > Xenopneusta > Urechidae > Urechis > Urechis unicinctus. Next base: position 16,869,637 of record CM067350.1, on the reverse strand, counting down.
AAATGTATTCTTATTACTTGGAGATTAGATTGTAAATGTATAATTTGATACTAATTTCATAGGGCTTGAATTTTGTCTCCCTTGCTTAAACTGTTTTATGTCGTCTCTGTCATCATAATCATTCCCCAAGGTTGTAATATTTGCAGATCAAATTGAATCAAAAACCAAAAAAAATAATTTCACTCTTGGTGCTCTCACAGCCAACCATGTGGGCACCCATACATAGAACTAAACATTCAAATTAATAATTTCTTTATAGACCGGAAGAATATAATCTTAATATAACATTTTAATAGGGATAGAGCACTATCCGATGAAATTGTTACTGTGTAAACTTGGTGTGACGACAGTTGCTGATGCAACTGGTAATGGTGAGTTGACAGTCCCTTATGATAGTACCTGTAGTTACTAGCTAACCTCTCACCACCTGGTATCTGCTGTTTCTAATTATTGTAAGTTTCTGTCAATGTGTCTACAGCACAACACTAACTACAGTATTCATACCTTCACCATAACTCAAGTTTACCATTGGTCTTATTAGGTTTATCCCAGATAACATATGGATGACTAAAATTATTTTGTTTCTGCTTTCAGTGTTTAAATATATACTCAGTTGAAAAATGGCTGCAATACCAGGTAAAAATATCCTTTGATTTGATGATATTGCTAGTAATATTAGGGAGTCGGAGAACGTAACTCAATGCTGTTTAATTTGAATCAATATAGTAAATAGTAAATCCAGTACAAACTGCGGTTTACTAGGGTATCAGTCGGACTGATGGAGCCCTAAAAACATCTTCATCTCTATGCTGGAACCTACTTCATTGTTATATTTTCTGTATTTGTATCATATGAGTACTGTAAAAAGCATTGCGTGTTGTGTCTTGAAGCCCAAATTGTACCGCTCTGTCTGTTTCTTAAAGGTTTGAATGACCCAGGTCGGTTTTCTGGCGGAGGAGTTGGCTTCAAGGTGACGAGATCTCCTGGTCTTACTACTTCCATCTCCCACTTTACATTCAAATAATTTAAGATCTTTAACATTCAGTCATCATCAGCTGCAGAAGCAACACTATGTGTGGTATTGAATTTTGTAGGCCAAAGTGATTGGCATTGATGATGTCGAGGAGCCCCGCGGGGACAAGATGTGCCAAGATTCTATGGCCAAACTGAAAGCTGCGGTCAAACTGACCGGGGAACACAAGCAGCGAGTACTGGTCAATGTTTCATTAGAGGGAATCAAAATTTTAGATGAACGGTCTGGGGTAAGTCGATACATTGGTCCATGTGGACTGAGTATTTTTCTTTTTTTAACAGTGTTATTAGACTGAGATTGCAAGATATTTTGAAATGACAATGAATTGTTCTTTCATGATAGCAGTATTTGCTTGATGATTTTGACTACATATTACTATGATAGAATGCCATGATACAGTATGCGTCAAGTGTGAAGTTCAGTGCAATTGTCATCTCTCATGCATTGTGTTAAAATACCACATTATGAGACATTTGACTTCTATGAAACATGATCCCCACACCTAACATGCGATCAGTCATCTGTGTTGTTAGATTCTATGCCACCAAACTTAGTGGCATGCGATGATATTAGATATATCAGGCTTGTGATATAAGTTGAACTCTGTGTTGTCAGGCTCAACTTCACCAGCATGCTGTCCACAAGATATCATTCATATCTCGCGACACTACTGACTCTAGAGCATTTGGATATATCTATGGGCCTGGGGACGGAACACATCATTACTTCGCCATCAAAACAGAAAAACCTGTCAGTGCAAGAACTCCATTTATATATATTTGATCAATAACTTTGACAGATGCTTACGATAATGCAGACCAAGCCGTGCTTAGTTTGATTAACTGTGAGCTTTATAGTTTGTAGTTGATATTCTATACGATTATATTGGTTAAAGTGTTTGATACATTTGAGGAGATTGGATTGACATTGCAGGCGGAAGCCCTGGTTTTAACTCTCCGCGATCTCTTCCAACACGTATTTGAATTGAAGAAGAAAGAAATGGAAGATGCCAAGAAGAAGAGTGATGATATTCAGGTGAGTGTGGCAGCCGGCGAGGAGCCCAGCGCAGTTGAGAGCCCAGCAGCATCAGCCGCTCCAGAAACACCAGCCCCAGCAGCAGTACCATCACCAGCAACCCAGCCTGTTGAAACCCCACCTGTTCCTGAACCCCAGGTGGGTGGAAGCTTATAATGAGTCGATTGCATGTGGTGAGGCAGAGATCTATTAACTGGCTAAGGTCTAAGATGACCTCGGTGAAAGCTTGAGTAGGTTTGCTGACCGTATGATTGAGTTGTTGCTTGAACCCTGAGTGTCAAAACACTTAATACCCCAGTTGGACCACTTTGCTTTAAGTGTTGAACTTATTCGTGGTTGGATGTTATTATTATTTACATGTTTGTGTTACCCATATATTCCAGGGTACTACTTTGTGTGCTTTAACTCCTTGTTTCATTTATTATGTCTTCCAACGATAGTTGGAAGACATATTGGTTTAGCCAGTATTTTTTTTTTTATTTTTTTTTTTTTATTTTTTTTCTCCAGTCAAGGTTTTTCGGGCTATTCTCCGGAACGGTTAAACATATCAACATGACATTTTGGGGAATGATAGATCAAGTTGAGACACAACTGCCGATCCAATTTGACGTGCATGCGCAGTGTTGGAGGCTTATGGGATCGATTTTTCGTCGATTTTTTCCCCCATTTTCTGTAACTATCTCCTCCATAACTACTGCAGTTACGAACATATGAGTTATATGGTTGTAACAAGCAATTATCGTAGCATGGAATAGGCGAAAAAAATACTTGTTTTTTTTCTTTTGTACTTTGTATAATGACATATATTTTAGAGTACCTATCGCGATTTTTGCTACGAGTTCTCTCCTCGCTGATATCTCTGAAACGGCTGTATTTACGGACATGAAATTTTGTCAGTATTTAGAACTTGGCCTCGTGATAATGATTGTAACAGTATTTTTAGCATTCACAGTAACAAAAAACAGTAAAAAGGACGATTAGTTTCAAGGTTTTCTACTGCAGCAGCTTAGCGGCAGGCTAACAGCAGTTCGTGTTTAAGTAGGCCAAACCTTACGTAATCGACCAGAGCCTTGGCTGGGTTTGCATCGACTTGGGTAGGGGGTCATGTCAAAACAGGCCAAACCTTACGTAATCAATCAGCAGCAGCATTCATCGCTTTCGCGGTGTATTGACTTGGTTTAGGGGTCATGTCAAAACATCTAAGCGGCAGCAGCTTGTGATCTTATAATAGTGCGCGTTACCAGCTATTATCGGTCCGTGTATATACTGTCTTTATGTCTCAGCGACAGTGTGCACTGGATGTCCCGGTGCAATCAAAGCGGGTATATATACGCAAACACGCATACATATATATATATATATATATATTTTTTTATATTTTTTTCACCTTGTTTATCTTGGTTTTCTTTTGCCTCATATTTTCTGCATGATTTTAGACCCTTGCATTTATTCTTTTGTGTATGTCGTGCTTGTGAACGATGTTAGCCCGTGCCTGCACAAGAACCAGAGAGCGCGTTAGATGATTTATTGGGTCTCCAAAATTCAGTCAGCAATATACAGCAGGTAAGATACTTACCTGATCTCTGTGCAACTATATATACATTGTACCACCACAGGGTGTGTGAGTGTTTCTCCAGTTTGTGTCCCTGAGGGTCATACTCTCTGAATACTATAAACACCACACGATCCTCATGTAACTAACTGGGTATGGATTTGTGTATTTTTCATTGTCACAGCTCTTAGATCCAAGAATTTGAATTCAATTTGGTGAATGATGACCTCCATTTGTCTAAGTTGAGCTACTGTCCTGACAAGTGCCTATTTTTAAATACTATTATTGCTGACATTTATATGTCCATGGAGCCACTACAGACAATGTTCCTGTTTTTGTTGTATATTACAGTAACACCAAGACAAAAAAACATTGCTGTGGTGTCATGCATGGACATGTAGTGTCATGAATGGACATGTGCTGTCATGCATGGCCATGTGCTGTCATGTGGTCATTTGTACTACTGCCATTCTTAGAGTTTATCATTGTTGTCAGTATAAGATTTGAAAGTTTGGTGGTTGCAGGGCATACAGCAGATGAATGCATTTTCCTCAGCACCAAGTGGGCCTCAGTCAACATGGGTTGGCACTATTCCTACACAACAGCAGCCATTTATGCAGCAGGTGGGTCAATCATTGACTTTCGCCTTGAAGCAGGTGGTCATTACCTGTCGCCATGCAGCAAGTTGTCATTTCCTATTTCCATGTAGCTGGTGGTCATTACCTGTCTCCATGTAGCATGTGGTCATTACCTGTTTCCATTTTGCAGGTGGCCATTACCTGTCTCCATTTAGCAGGTGGTCATTACCTGTTTCCATTTTGCAGGTGGCCATTACCTGTCTCCATTTAGCAGGTGGTCATTACCTGTCCCCTTGTAGCAAGTTGTCATTACCTGTCTTCATCAAGCAGGTGGTCATTACCTGTCTCCATGTTGCAGGTGGTCATTTCATGTTGCCATGTAGCAGGTGGTTATTTCATGTTGCCATGTAGCAGGTGGTCATTTCATGTTGCCATGTAGCAGGTGGTTATTTCCTGTTTCCATGCAGCAATTTGTCATTTCCTGTTGTCATGCAGCAGGGGGTCATTTCCTGTTTCCATGTTGCAGGTTGTCATTACCTGTCCCCTTGTAACTAGTTGTCATTACCTGTCTCCATGTTACAGGTTGTCATTACCTGTCCCCTTGTAGCTAGTTGTCATTACCTGTCTCCATTTTGCAGGTGGTCATTACCTGTTCCAATAGATCACAACATTGGCATTTGTTATCCTAGATATAATGCATATTTCTTATACTGATATTAGCTATTAAATTTATTAAGTTTTTATTGTAAATCCATCTTCATGTTTGCCACAATTTTCTTGGTTATACAATAAGCCTTTCCAGAATGTATTCACTGGGTCTGCTATTAAAATTTGTTTTCAGCCGATGGGTGGTTTTGGAGGTGGTCCTGTAGTGCCCCCACGACAAGGAATGCAGCCTGCCCCCACTGCAGTCATGCCGGGTATGCCTCAAGCTCCCAGGCCATCATGGACCACGTTTGACAGCCCTAGCCCAATCCAAGCTCATCCCAACAACATGGCAGCTCAACCTGCCATGGGTGGCCCTCCTGTCATGGGTGGCCCTCCTGCCATGGGTGGCCCTCCTGCCATGGGTGGCCCTCCTGCCATGGGTGGCTTCTCGGCCAACCCATTTGGCGGCTTCCCTCCAGCAGGTGCCCATACAGGCATGCCAGCAGCATCAACTGCCACCCCAACTGCTGCTGTCAACAGTGGCTTCGTCACATCACCCCTACAGCCCACTGTTGCAAATCCTGCTGGGACTCCGGCTGAGACCAAGCCAGTCGACCCTTTTGGTGCCCTGGTGAATGTGATGGGAGCTGGAGAGGTCAAGGCTGACAAGGATCCATACGGTCACCAAACCAGCAAGGCGGACTTTGCTCCTCCCAGCAGCAAGCCTTCGCTGCTGCAACTTACACAAGAGAAGCAAGTTAACGCCACTCAGAACAACCCCCTCGACGTGTTTGGTGGCGACCCATTTGGTGCTCCTGTAAGTCCTTGCCACTTGCCCGTTCTGGGCAAGCCTGTACATACTACTGATCCCTTTGACACCTCCAATGTATTTTTACCCCCACAGATGGGTCCTTTTGATATGGTACAGTTGAAACCTAGGTCTATATCAGCATCCTCAAGTGGTAAGAGGTCCAGTCGTGCTGCAAAAGCAGCCAGTCCCAATGTCCAGAGGTCTCCATGTGCGTTGGAGAAGGTTGCTGAAGATTGTACCGCCCCTGCACTCCCCCCTTGTTCCATCCCTAATGTGTCCGCCCATGTTTCCATTACCAAACCATCCAACACACATTCTCCTCGCAGAACCCCAAAACTTTCCAGGGCAGCTACGGTGGATGTGAACCCAGCTTCTCAATCTCCAACCAACATGAGTATCTCTCCGAGGAGCTCTCCACGCAGTCCCAGAACTCGCATTGTGCCCAGACAGCTCACTGTCGACCTCTCCACGGCCCCTCCCCCAAAGCCAGGTCTACGTGAACTGGTGAGACAGAAAACGCTTGACACGCACTCAGAGACCCCACCGACACCACCTCCCCGTCCTAGAGCCAAAGAGGATTTGGACAGCCATCATGTACGATCCCGAGCAGATCCTATTAACATTCCCCACCCTGCTGGGTCGTCACCGCACAGTCATGATGTGTTCTCTAGGGCATCGCCACGCAGTCATAATGTTATCACTACTCTTCCTAGCAGTCATAATGTGGCCAGTACTTCACAACATAATCCTCATCACATCATGGCCGGTACGCTGCCGCATCGACTGGAATCTAAGTCATCCCGCAAGCAGACAGCTTCAGGGAGCGGTGACCACGATAGAGTGTGTAGTAGGAGCTCTTCTGGGAGCGATCCATTCGCTGCAGTTACATTACCTCACCCACGCAGTGATAGGTCAAAAGCAAAAGCAAGCCGAGTTCAGCATCCCTTTATCATAGAAGATAGCATATCCCCCAAGACCTCTATATCACCTGTCCCCCGCCCGAGGCCCAGACCGCGCTCAAACACACCAAAAAGTGCTCAGTCTAGCCCCTATACCAGCAAGGCACCCGATTCACCCCGAGTCAGTGATAGCGTACAAAGCTCGCCTCGATCCAGACAGGACCGCAGTTCTAGCCCTGGTAGCCTGTCTGTGCAGAGTCACAGTTCTTTTAGTGTGGATTTCAGTAACGATGCCCTTACATCCACCAGACTTGATGGCAGCAGTCCAAAATTTGATAGTCTTTCAATCAATTCTGCTGAATATAATCCCGAGATCGCTAAGGTTTGTCAGGACTCAGATCATGTAAGTACTAGCTCATCTGAATTCATCACTGGTGCTTCTTCAAATGTGTGCCCCGACCCCTTTGTGTTTGTAGACCCATTTGCTCTTGAATGCAAGAGTGATTTGCTGAAAGACCCGTTCAGTTTAGATAGTCCTTCTGACCCTTTCTTGAAAGACTTCAGTCAAGAATGTAACGTGGCATTCCGTACTAGAGCTATAACAGTGGCTTCGTGCAGCTCTATGAATGAGGAAAAATCTTCCAATTCAGAGCCCACTTCAGCTGAACTCGGCTTTGAAGACAATTGCTTCACTGATGCTTTTACTGTTGCGTGTGCTAAAGCTCCAGTATTGCCTATGAGTGCAAAACATGAAAGGACCATAAAGGAAACAAATTCTGTCAGTGTAAATTCAACACCTGTTGAAAAACTTTTTGAGGCCAGATTTGATGACGCACAGGATTTTGGTGCTGTCAAATCTGCTGATACTGTTAGCAAATTGTTTGAATCTTCATTTGATCAACAGTCAGGTATAACTGATGTTAAATCTGATATAAGTAATCCCACGGAGAAATTGTTTGAAGCATCATTTGATGACCAGAAAGGTGTAACAGAGGTTAAATCTGATTTTGGTAATCCTTCAGAGAAATTATTTGAAGCTTCATTTAGTCAATCAGAGGATACAGGTGCAAAATCTGCTGTTATTAAACCCTCAGAGAAATTGTTTGAAGCTACATTTAGTCAACAGCAAGAAACGAACAGTGCTAATTCAGCTGCAGATGGTCATCCTGTCGAGATTCTGTTTGATGCCTCCTTCAGTCGAACTGTAGAACGAAGCAGTGTCAAATCGGCAAGTGGTGATCCCACAGAGAAATGGTTTGAGGCATCGGCTGATCGACAGCTAGAAGGTAGTGGCGTTCCATCTTCCTCAGCAGAACAACCCTTCAATGCACCATCTAAACAAACACCAGACAGTGAAGTCAAATCTGCTGATGGGAATCCTGCTGAAAAATTGTTCAAAGTCTCATTTGATCAAGGGCCAGAAACAGTGAATGTCAAACCGTCAGTCAGTGTTCCCACGGAGAAATTGTTTGATGCATCATTCGGTGAAACCATGGACACAAATGTTGTGGCATCTTCGGAGGGAAATCCCACACAAAAGTTATTTGAAGCCTCATTTGGTCAAAATTCTGTTGATGACGAAGACTTTGAGGCCAAAGATTTCACGAGCAAACAACAGGACGACCACTTCCTACGGCAAGGCGTACAATTCGAATCTCATCTCCCCACTGCTACATCTACCAATGGTCAACTAGACAATCAGACAATGGTTTCCACAGCAACTGTGACCGCAACCTCGGCTACAACCGGCATCAGTTCATGGGAGTGCTTCTCCAATTCCAACTCATTCAATGAGAATCTCAGTTCCGCTAGCCATGTTTTATCTAGTCCGTGTGACCCAGATGCCTTTCCTCCTTCCTCCCTCTTTGGCTCTGGCAGTCAAACAGCTTCGGCGGTGGATGTGAGCAGGGACGGATTTGACTCGCCCTTCTCACACTCCGCCTGCTCTGCTTCACAAGGCAACGTGTTCAGCAGTCAGGTAACTTGCTGTGTTAGTTTGGCCTCTGTTGGTGTGAGCTTCTCCTGTTGTTCTCCGTCTCTCTTCTCCTGCTTTGGCACTGCCATGAACCACTGCTCAGTTCAACTCGTCAAGCAATGTACTAATCTGGCTATTGTTACAGTGGTACTAATAATAGCGCTTATGTGACACCTCTGTTTTTTTTGTTTTTTGTTTGGATTCGTACTAAGGTGAAGCGTTGATGTCAGGTTGTTCAATTTGTTTCCAAGTTTGCACTGTTTGATTGTCACTTTGGTCTCCATGTGGCAATTCTTTATATTATTCACCTAGGCGTTGTGAGCTGTTCATTTTGTCTTCCGATTTTAGTAACCCACCAATAATGAATCTTTAAAGAGTAGGTAAGTATTTGACCATATCATCACCTGATCTCTGTGCTTTATCACTGACCTTGACCCCAGGCTTGTAAGTGTAACCCTCCCTGCTCATTTGAACTTCTGAGTTTCTTGTAACTTGTAAAACTATGTTTTGACATCTTCATACAAAGTCTAGTGATCTTCTCACCTTTGTTAAAAGCTTTCTGTAGTCCCTTATAACATTATTGCACTTATAATTTAATTGATTGTACCTTATAAAAGCTGCATGATAGATTAAATGGTGTTAGGTCACAGTTAACACAAGTACCTTGTAAGGCAATATATCTTAATGAATTTGTACATTATTTATTCACAAATGCAACCTGGTGAATATGATATCAGGTACCCTTTGTTATCATGCTATCATGATGGTGATCGCCATGTTTTATATTGCAGCCCACTGCTCAGAACTCTGTCTCCAATGATCCATTTGCCAATCCCTTCGCCTAAACTAAGGTGAGCTTCGTTTTGGACAATTCGACTGGGGAAAAATGTTATTTTGTTTTGCAAGTGCCATAAAATGCAAAATATGCAGAAAAAGACACCATGTACAGTAACTTATACAAATGTGCATTTGGTGTAGATTTTGTAATTGTGTTTGCTATATATAGCCTTTCACTGATATATCAATACTCTGCCGGTTTTTTGTCAGGGATACCTACTAAACATATATTCTTGACACAAGATGCCTGTTTCAGTTGCTGAAGACAGACTACCACAGAGTGAAGCCATCTAATGCAAGCTGCTGGTAGAATAGTCTTATATACCCTCATGACTTTGAAATGTCATTTATGACCACTGCTATGATCACATCTCTTCATAATGCACAACCAGCATTGGTGAGGATGGAAAGTCATGTCAATCACCTGGCTATGTTCTGAAGCCTCGTGCTTTATCTACCTTATCTTAATATGTAACTGTATTTACTCAAGTGTATACTATAATCAAAATATTCACAATGGTGCAATGTTGTCACAAACTCTTGGTCACAAATACATTAGCCCTTATTATTCCTTATGTATAAGTAAGTATACAATGCATATGCCAACTACTTCTTGTGACAACATATTTTGGCATTTGTAATCAAAACCTTATATTGATTCATATTTGTTTGTTTCCCATTATCCTATGTTATTGTATTAGCATCATTCTGAGTGTTCTAATGATGCATGGTTTGAGATGGTGCAATATGAGCTGAAAATCTGAGTGGTTGAGTGCAATGTGATAAATCCTCTGCAGCAAGAATGGTTCGTTAGAAGTCAGTGCATTTCATTGGTTGTCTGAAGCAGTACATCAAATCGTTCATGCGATAGCTTAATATGGTTATATCTAGTCTTTTGACACTTAGAGTTATGAATTTAGTGATGTAGACCATGGATTTGTGGAATTTCTTAATTCAAATATAGCATCTTACATTCCCCTGGTGAGGTTGTTTCCCATTCATCATCATCAAAACTATGAGAGTTCTATTTGGACATTTGAAGCATGACAGCATGGTTCTAACCAGAAATGACACTGCGAAGAAGAGCTTAGAATGGAATTAAATGACACTTTGTGCCACGCTGTTGGCACAGATAGACATCAGGCTGTTTTCGTGTAATGTTGGCAAGTTCCTTCATCCTTTCATGTGCTATCAGCAAGTGCAGAGAATTTTTGGCTCTGTTGGTTATCAAAGTATGTGCAATACAATTGTTTTAGCTTTAGAGGTTTATAATGATTGTTCCCTGTTTAACACTTTGTAATGAGTTATGAAATAAAGAGTTCTGTGTACTGTTCAGGCTCACTCGTTGTTACTGTGAATGTCAGTTTTGTGCACTGTTCTGGTTCAGTCACCAGTCTTGTGCACTGTTCTGGTTCAGTCACCAGTTTTGTGCACTGTTCTGGTTCAGTCACCAGTTTTGTGTAATGTTCAAGTTCAATCTTGTTTTTGTTTTTTTACAGTTCTGGCTGAGTGGTCAGTTTTGTGTAGAGAAATTATTCATAGCTGAATTATGTATTAGAACCCACATATTTAGCTGCAGGTTTGCAATAGCCCATAAGCCATCCTTGAACATGCCTATTTCAATTAATATGGCGTGGCTTGTATAGATATGCATGGCAGTTGAGTTGCTTATTTGTGATTCAACTCTCGGCTGTCTTGGCAAGCCTCAATTCCTTTCCTCACCTTAGGTTTCTATTCTGAACCTCCTTTGTTATCTTCGTGAAGGGCCTCATATGTTCAGATAAAATTACAGAATATTTTTGTTGAATAACCCTCTTTTGAATAGTATCCCACTAACGATTCCGTTGTTGATCTAGCCGTGCACGACGTTTAGTATATATTTATATTACCGTCGTGCGCGGCTATTGTTGATCACCTGTTCACGTATTGGCACACACTACCATCACAACTAAATGTGTCGATCTGCGCTATGCTCTTAGTCTGGCGTCATGCCCGGGAATAACTGAACGTCCGCGAACTCTCATTCACCGCCCATTCCCATTCTTAACGTGTTTTTACACCACGCCCATGTCAATTCAAATGACGTCACAGCCATTGTCGCCACACCTTTCGGGCCACATTACACCCTTGGGAATATGTCAGGCGTTTCCTTTCATTTTTGGGGGGTGAATGACGAATCACTGTTTGCTGTTGTGACCGAGAGGGAACACTTGAGCTTGTATTACACCACTACATCAATTGGTGTTTTAGTTAGAATCAATCATTCAACTGCGACACCGAGAACAAAGATGGTGTCAAACATGAATAAATACTGAAACCGACAGCAAAGAATACTGTAATCATATTAGCCAAAGGTGTACATACAAAAGAATTGGGGGCGCATTGAAATCAACAAGCGGATTCTCTCGCACCAGGCCGAAGAGAAATGATCAGTCAGTACAATCCACGCTCAACTGATGTATACAATGATGTATACTATGCATGCTCCTACTAATTGGTGTCAATGCAATAATAACACGGATACTTAATACCTATCCCACCATGTCTAGTTTATCATAACACCATGTCATAGACGTTGCCGCACGAATAATATGAAATCTGTCTTCACAGCCGAATATCCTCATATTCTGATTGGTCATCGCCAATACTGTATTCTACTTTACCTTTCCTCCTCAGTGTCCGCGTCATTTTGCGCCACAAACTGTCGGATTTCGTTTTTCGATGTTCTTTGCTCCAAGTAGCACTTTTCTGGTCATCTGTACTGGAATTTTCGCACTGTAGATCAGGCACAGATGTTGCCCTTTTAGCTAGTGTTCCATCCGATCCTCTGGGAACAGACAATGTACTTAACTCTGTCACTGAATTTTGTCTTTTTTTGTACAATTTAGGAAGTGTGTTCTCAGACTTGAGATATTGGAGCTGCTTACTGGTATCTTGAGATAGCTTCGAGTCAGCGTAGCTGAAATATTGCATCGATGAGAAACTCCCTCTGTTTTCTTGGCATCTGTTTTACGTAATGTCAATACTTGGTTGAGTTTGTCTTTGATTGACTTTGAGGTTTTGGATAGAGTCGATGTGGAACGATTACCTTGCGTAATTCTTGGAGCCATATTGACATTATCGGTAGGTTTAGTAATCACTTTGTTTTTACCATTTTTACTTTTCCTTTCCAAGTTTGCGTACTTTTTGAAAGTTCCATTGTTACACTGCACTGGGTGGCTGACAACTGATGTTGACGGCGTAGAATCATCATCGACATCTTCGTCCAAATATTGCGAGAAATCCTCCCCGGCGTACTCATGGTAGACCAGTATATTCCCCTGGTCACTGATATGGGTACTGTAACTTTCGTCGAGCTCGGCATCGAAATCCAAAGTGAACTCTTCCTCATCAAAGCCGTCATCGTCATCATCAACGTCGTCAGCCTCATTGCCGTGGGTGCTGTTGCTAGAGTCACGTGACAACAGTGTATCGTCCATTTGCTCCTTCATGCTGAGAGGGTAGAGGACCCCGTTCGAGCTTTCTGAATGATATCCACTGGAAACGGTGGAAACCAACTCGCAATCCTGAGTCTTGTCATCGCCAGACAGAGTCGTACTGCGGACGGGTAGCATTGAGTCGGCTCTTCTGATGTCCCGGTTTATAGTTGTCGTCGACATAAGGTCAGTTGGTAAACACGTGTTGCTGTTCGAGTCGCCTAGTGTCGAATGTGGGTTGTGAGACGCGTCGCAGCGCGGCACCAGCTGGCTAGAGTCGGTCACTGTCAGGAGGCCTGGGGAAACAATTTCACTTCTGAGTTGCCACCCCAGGTCTCCTGCCTTGTCGCCGTCGCTTGTCTGTCCACTTTTCTCATGAGGTATACTCTGAGAGTTGTCAGGAGCTTGCTGTTTGGCTGGTGGTTGAAGTGTATTGCGTTTCTTCACAGAAACTGTCAACGAAGAAGCGCCGCTCTTAATTACAGAAGATTGCCGTTGTCCCTTCAGACACGACGTCTTCAAAACTGCCGCAGTGATCCGTTATATATTGGCGCTCATATATTTTGGCACGTTCGTTTTCCCACACTCAAAGCCCGACCAATAAGGTTATGTTCGTTGAGCCCGTGTTGTCTGGCAGTGTCATGTGAGAGTGTTTTTGTTCTGGACTGCGACTGGAAGCTTTTTAAGAAGGGTCCAACACGATTGCAGTAAGCAAACACAAGTTCCACTCATAGAGCGAAGGTATTCAAATTTGGTCCTCCCGTAGTGACACCTGGTCGCGGTAGCAAACGCTCGGTTCCCGGTTTTTATATATATATATATATATATATATATATATATATATATATATATATATATATATATATATATATATATATATATATATATATATATATATATATATATATATATATATATATGGGTTTTTGTTAGGTAACACATTTAATTTTTTAGTGCTAGTCTATATCAGTCCACAAATTTTACTGACACATCTACAGAATATGTTAGTGAGCTGCTACTTTCCTAAACATAAATGAGCATTGTCACAACATCACTTGGGACTTTCTCACTCATTAACGTGACAATGATACAAGAACAAGAGGCCAGGCCTTGAAGCTCTGCTGCTTATGACAAGATTATCGATTAAACGTTATGCTTTGACTTGATCATAATGTTTATTGATTTGCTGTGCGTCGTATTTAAAAGCACTTTAAAGGGTCATAGATGCGTCAAAAAAAAAATAGAACTATAAGCTAAAATGTATTGGTAAGCACATTCATAATATTACACGAGCTAACTCAACTTATATCCCACCTAAATGTACCAGATATTTTTTATTTTAGGGTGACCTTGAAATGTTGTCGAGGTCATGTATAACCTCTCCAATGTGAGGTCCAACCAAAATGTTAGAAATAATAATAGGTCTTCTGATTGCTTAGTAACAGCAGTCCCAATTCCACATTGGGTTTATATCGCACAAATATCATGTAGGGCTGTATTTTATATTTTGGCCAGCTGATGTTCTAAAAGCCTAGAAACAGCAGTTTCAATTCCCCATTGGGTTAACATTGAACAGGATTTTTTTATGGTTTTTATCGATGCTAGGGATCATAGGTCAAACAGAGCTGATTGTTATCTTGCAAAGAGAAGTCCATATATGATTTGGGGCTGCCATCAAAGTAAGTAGAAACGGACCGACAGACCACAGCAATCGGATATGCTCTGCTGAGCTGCAGAGCTTAAGATACACAGTGGGAATCATTAAATAATAAAGAGAGAAACAATTTTTTCATTCATATTAATTAAAATCACAACAGCATTGATGTTTAACTTTTAACAAGTTATCATAAACATTGAGACAACTCATGCAATTCATTCATTCTTAAGAATTCTACAACTGAACTTGGTAAATTGAGACACTTAATTTGCACTCTAAATCTTTCAGCTTTGTTCAGACTTTTCCGTATCACTATTCGACACATATGTCGCAATGACATAGGAGTTTCTAGCAAATTTTTGAGAAGAATCTTTCTTTGTGTTATGGCATCACATGTTTCTTGCTCAGAATCATCCAAAGAAAGTCTTCCCAGTGCAGCTGTACTTAACTTGTTGAGATCAGCAAGTACATGCTGGCTGCCAGCAATGACCAACATCTGAGCGGATACCCACTGCTCCTTACAAAGAGCCAGCTGCAATGCACTTCCAGTGAAAAAGTCCTGATTAGAAGATGACTTAGGCAAATAAGCTGTTACATCACACCTGCAGTTATTCTGAATCAGACATTGCACAGCTTTAATGTTGTTGGTTTCCAAGGCAGTGATCAGGGGACAATTTCCACGATTATTCTCGGCATCTAGGTTGGCTCCGTGATCAAGGAAGGCTTCAAGCAGGTCATGACGTTGGCACATGACAGCTTTGTGAATGGGTGTATTACCATCTTTATTGGCCACGTTCACAGATGCTCCAGCATTCAACAGAAGACTAACTGTATTTAAACTGGCAAATTGTGTTGCGGGGAACAGGCAAGTTTCTCCAAATAGGTCCACCATTTGAACAGATGATCCAGCAGACAATAGGAGCTCAACCGGCTTGTGCTTGTCAGTAGCAGCTGCAATATGCAAAGGAGTGAGCTGGTTCATGTTGCCGCTGTTGATGTGATTACAATCCACTAACAACAACCTGGTGATATTTGTGAGGTCCAACATGTCACTATTATCACAATACAACATATCCATCAGTGGGGTGTCCCCATAAACATCTACAGCATTAGTCGAGGCTCCTGATTCTATCAACATTCTAACAACTTCTTCGTTGCCTTTCCCAGCCGCCACGTGTAACGGTGTCTTTCTATCGGACTCGTTGCATGCATTGACATTACATGCGTACTCCAGCAGGAGACGGACTAGTGCTTCTTCGCCTTGCGTACACACCCGACAGAGAAGCGGGTCCTTGTCCAGACCGCGGCTATTCGGGTCGGCCCCGGCCACGAGCATCGACTCAACCAAGCACAGTCGCTCGACGACATCTCTGTCGGTGTCTTGGAGAACGACAGCCAAGGCGGCGTTGATTTCATGATATTCGTGGTTGTTAGTTTTAGAGAGTAAATGATCTAATTGGTTAAGTTTGCCTTGATAAATTGCAACCAAGTATTTATTCATAACTACCAAATATTCACATAAATGAGTGCCAATTTGTTTGACAGTCGTTACAAAATCCGGAAATTGGTGTAGCTGCCACGACAATCATGGGCTGAGTAATGTGTTTGCGCATGCGCATTATTTCGCGGTCCCTCTGCAAATTTAGCGGGATCCTGTTGCCAAGCACAAATGGAAATTTACATTAGGCTGGCACAGAAGACTAGGCGTACAATTGCAATGAATTCATTCAGATTCAACAGAACGTAAATACCTCATACTGGTACGACGGGGTATGTTTTTCAGCTTCAATCTGTACGACGGGTTATACATTCGCATAATACCTTGTACGACGGGGTAAGCTTTTGGCCATTTTGACCTTGTATGACGGGTACGGGTTTTCGAGGTCCCACGGCACACCGCTATCCAGAATAAGGCAAAGTGCCCGGGAGTTACATAACTATTGGTTATAACTCTCTGATAAATCTCCCAGATGCCCATCATATTGTACGATGATCTTTAACAGGATTAGTTTACAGGACCTAGCATCAGATGTATAAGATAAGATAAGATAATTTATTAGCCCGATTCATTATTTCAAAATATATCATCATATATGCATGTCTTAATTTTTTTTAGGTACGCTTTTCCCCCAGACTGTTTCAAGAGATACTTGTATAGTTGATGTGAGTACTGCTCTCATTTAAAAAGATGATGACGTACAGTTTGGATCACTTGGATAACTCAAGATAATTTCAGTTTCCTCAGATGCTCATCATTTAGGGCAAAATGCTGTTGTTTGTTGGGTGATTTCATTGTTGTTATTTATTAGCATTGACCGAATCTTGGCTTGAACCGACACTTACAAAGGTAAGAGTTTATAATATCAATCAGGCCGGCACTTTAAATTATAAGTGTGTATCAATATTTTAGTGAACTTTAAAAATATCACAAGGAGGATTATTGAAATGACTTTCCATGAAACGTTAATAAGAGTTATTACCCCACACAAAATTAGAGAGAAAAAACAGCAACTGGTCAGGGAAGCTTTCGCGTGTTCCGTTGTAACAACGTTGGTGTCTATATGTCCGATATCTCAAAATCATATGAGTCCAGATAACGGTCTTGTGTTGGTTTTTCTCAGTTAAAGCCGCCTGTGCATTTTACCATGTCATTAACATCACGAACTTGAATAGCATGTCTTTGATAAGCATCGGTCGGACGGTAATAGACGTCCTATAGGGCTAGTCTTAGGCAAGGCAACAAGCCCCTGGTGTTTTGATGATCTGATGACACCTTAGGGGCGAGGGGCCGTATGGCAGAATCTTCAGCGTTATAAGCAAATATGCTTCTTCTCGCAATGCAGACAAGGGACAGTTTAAAAAACATAGATTTTCATATCCATAAATGTCTTACCATCAATCTTGCCTAGAGTGCAACAACAGTCATACTCCTTAATCAACAGAATCAACGAAATCCAACACAATTTTAAAATTGTTGTCCAACATGGCTAACGCGCGAATCGAAAACATGAACGAGAATTAACGCAGTTATGTTGCATTGTGGGAGTCGGCCATGTTGAGTTTTTGAACAAAGTTTCATGATGTGCCGTATTTTAGTGCTCAAACAGAACAATTAGACAAAACTGTAGTAATAGAAACAGTCCTCGTGTCATTTTGTGATATAATCTTGCATTTTGTCACAAATTTTTTTTCTTGGAGAGCTTTGGTAAGTTTTTAACGAGTTCATCGGTCGTTTTGACTTCGGAAGCTCCGAAATCTCGAAGGAGGCGCTTCGCCTCTACAGCTCGGATGTGAGAGATCGAAAGTAGTAAACAGTGTGGAGCTGTCAGAGGCGGAGTTTCTTTGCCTATGATGTGATATATGCGACATCGAAAACAGAGAGAATATTAGCATGAGAAGCGCGTGCTTGCTCGCAATAGTTGTATTATGATAATCCTCATTCCATTTTTGATTTAATTTCGTCGAAATGAAGAAATTTAAGCCATGGGAAAATAACCGCATTACTCAACGCAATGCAAAATGTTTAAACGTTATGACAACAAACGTTTGGTTTATCGCTCAAGGCAGCATGTAATCCAAACTCATGTAATCAGATACATCTGGGGACTTCCGGTACCGCTGAACAAGTGAGCGGGCACTGAATCATCGCATCTCTGCTTTCACGTAGATCAATAGGATGAGACACGATTGTAGTATTTTACCAAAGCAATCATATAATAAGTGAATTGACAAATATATAGACAGGTAACTACCCGACATTACCTTTTACGAAGTTTTAAGAGTTCCAGGAGTGGTACAACCCAGTCAACTGTCAAGTATTGATGTAACCTCGCCCCTAATCATCGCTAATGAGTGATGGTTGACGGCCCCTGAGTCCCGACGTTTCTTTACGTAGGTATAAATAACCCCGATCGTCCTGCAAACTTATTTATATTGTTGATGAACATCAAACATATGTGACAATTCATTCTTCATGTGCCAGTTAGCAGGTTAGGTGTTGGCTCCGGTCGAACTAGCTCCGGTCATAACGGTAACATGAATTTCTACTGACGTCTTGTAGGGCTACGGTCGAACGGTAATTTCAGACGTCTTGTAAGTTGTAGGGCAAGTTTAATGTGTGCATCTTGTATTATTGAAACTCTGATGATGTTGCATAGTATTGTCTTGGAACATTTCAGGATGTCAATAAGACGTCCTACGGGGCTAGGGTTTGCATAGAATCTTCAACTCTGTCATTGTCAGAGTTATTTATTGTTCTGCATCTTATATGTCCGCATTGTAGACCAAAACTGTCAGGGACGAAGTGTATTGCCTATGGTGTTGGTACATGGTGGTCTCGACTCGAGACATAGTCTTCTCGCCCTGATGGTGCAAATTAAGCATGAATTTCCCAAAAAACACATTCCTTTCACTGTGCCATTGGTATTTATCATTTGTCAATTTACTGGGCATGGCTTATATAAGTGCAATACACTTGTGGCCATGCTGTATAGAAAAAGGCTATACTGCTGGGACTAAAACTGCACTTACCTTTTAATAAGTCATAAAAAAAATGCAGATGTGAATTAGATCTATTAAGGATGGGTACCACCTAACCTCACTTTGATAGAACTTTGACCTCGACCATTTCTAGCTCTAGTAATACAAAAGTGACATTACTGCATGCTATTTAACACCTTCAGCATGTTTGTATTGTCATTTTGAAAGAGGCAAAAACAAATACTAAACCTGATCTACTACAATGAGTGAATATTTCTTCCAGAACTGCCAGATGCTTATAACAATGTTAAGCCATTGGAAGAGACTTGCTGAAGTTCAACTCTTTTATGATGGAGATGCCAATGAAAGCTGTGTTTGCTTATGCAGTAGAGCTTATATAGGGTAAATGCCATGTCATTTCTTAAATATGTAATTAAAATATACTGCATTGAATGTCTGTAAATGATGCCCTTCATTAAACAGTAATTTTAGGGAAATATTGGAATATTGAATGGTAGATATTGTACAGTTGTCCTTTCAATGACCTGTCATTATATGTCTCTTAATCAGTGATCGAGATCTCACCAGGCTTCATCGCTATGAACCAGTCAATGATAAGGACAACACATACAGCTTTATGAGTGATGGAGAAAGTGAATCAAATGTGGACCCGTACCATGCTGATGACATTGTGGATGGACTTCCCAGTGAAATTCATGCTGTACCAGTGGACGATGAGGCACTGTTGATGCAATCCATGGGGCTGCCAACAGCATTTGGGGATTCAGAAACAAATATGGTAAATATCCATACCATGTGCTGTTTTATAAGTAATCCCCATTATCTAATTTCTATATTGCTCCCCAGGATCTAATGAAAAATTGTCATATCTCGCAGAGCATCAGCGCAAGACCCACAAAAGGAAAGAGGCGGAAGAATAAGAAGAAAAGACAATCAACTATGCAGCCCTCCTTTGAAGACCACACCTCACAAAATGATCATCTTCGACCAGTGGCAAGCTGACAGAGGGCGCTGTTGAGCTGCTCCAGATCATGTCAGAATTTGATGAGTTTGATGCCTTCTGGTCTGTCCATGGTGAGTTTTTAGTGTGGCAGGCATGGAAAACAGATGAAGGGGAGGATACAGATATGAACATTGACAGGGACAACAAGATGTCATCCAACATAGTGTGTTGGCATGGCAACGGATACATGGAACCCTGCAGCAGCATCCACGGAGGGTAATGTTACAGCATGTAAAATGGACAGTATTGAGGATCACTCTTCAGAAGGAGGTGTTCTTGCTATAGATGAGACGGAGGGCACGATGCAGCAAACAGCCTGGCAGGAACACTGCAACAACTTGTACCACTCATTTAAGGGTCAATTCGAGCATTGGATTGGTGGATATGTTGGTGGTATTATCACAGAAGAGCCCCTAGTTTATGATATTGCTTCTCCTAGCTTGATCCAAGCTGATGGCAATGATGCATCTCATGTTGACCAGGGTATGGCAGGCTTGGGTATCAGTGACAATGAGGAGTGTGTGAATGAAAGTAGGGACGGTAAGAAGGGTGGGGACTGTGACATCACGGAGGAACCTTGTGATGGCAGCGGTGATGGAAACAGACGTCAGAGAAAGAAACGATCCACAGGTTAGTTGTGTATGTATTTATTTATCACCCAAGAATATTTTGCGAATCCAAACATTAACTGTTGAGGCTGCGCACAAACTTTTGTTATGAATCAGAATCTGGACAAGGCCGTCTGGGATTGAGCTCTTGTCATGGATTGGACTCAGCAGAAGAAACAGGTGATGGTAATGGACAACCATTCAAAAGGGAAATCAAATTAAAGCGAGGGTGAGGTGAATTGCAGTCATTGATCACATAAAAGTCTTTGCCATTCTTTATCCAAACCGCTGTTCTTCATCTTCATGCATTTTCTAAACATTGCAGTCATGAACTTGACCTTGAGAGTTAGCGATGAATTTTGAGGGGCATGATGAATCTGAAGCTGGTACTGTAGGCATGGCAACAGCTTTCTCACAGATGGGCTACATCTTACCCTCATCATCTGACAACAGGTTCAGAGAAGAAGAAATGGACTTTTACAAATCAATTTGTTTAATATATAATATATATTTGTTTGCCTGCCGTATAGACATTCTAATGCTTTGTTATCTTTCTGGAGCAATGTAAGATCTGGATCTTTGATATTTTCCTCAGATTTCAAAACGGTAAGCCATTCAAAACAGGAAAGCTTGTTTACAAAGGCAGTAAGTTTCCATTCCTGCCTGATTCTGGAGGGAAAAAATCCAAGCATACCCGATTTGAAGATGAAGATGATAACGTTGGGGAGGACATGTGTGGCGAAGATTGCAGTTCTACAGAAATGAAACGAAGCCAGTTGTTGGACAAAGTTGGCAACTTCCTCTCATTGGTTCAGCCAGTGGGCACTGACAGTAACACATGTTCAGGAGATATAGCCTGCCAAAATGCTGAGCAGGGAAATGAAATGGAGCCAATTGTAACATCAGTAGATACAGAGGTAGCTGAAGTGTGTGAGGGTGCGTCTGCCCAGTCAGTGAGTATGGATGCTCATGCTGAAAGCCCTGATGGCTTCCTGGACAGTGCTAGCATGCATGATGCTGAAATCATCAACATCAGCAGCCAGGAAGATGGAGAGGGGGATGGAGAGAGCCTTGATGGGGATGGTGAGACTGCTGAAGCCGGTTCTGACTGCGAGAGAGCCTCCAAAGATAGTGCTGAAAAACCTGACTTATTTGAATTCACAGGTAGGTATGGCAGCTGACCATTCCTAAGTAAGATACATCTGCTTAAACACATTACATACAGCTGTGCTGTGGTTACATGTTTGGTGTATGAAAGGAGTTGACTTAACTGTTTAATTTGCTGATAAAGGTGATATACTTGAAGACACATCTACTAGTGTGAGCGTAAGAAGAGGAAGAAGAAAAACGTACAAAGCTCCTTGGTGTACCCATGCCAGAAGAAATGTCTGCTGATACTGAGTTACGCAAATACTGGGCTCAGCGCTACCGTCTTTTCTCACGCTTTGATGAAGGCATCAGGCTAGACAAAGGTGAGCAGAGGCCGCCTCTGTCTAACTCTACATGTTGTTATCAGCATAAGACAATAGGTGTTTAGGCTTCTATACCAAGGTATGTTTTATTTCTTGGCCTCTCTTGGGAAGGAATTTTGTCAGCTGTATCTCTTGCATGAAATACCAGTAACCCTTTAGTTGACTTTTCAAACCCACCAACTGTGATCTCTTGTGTATTGTTTGTGCTTGTAGAGGGTTGGTTCTCTGTGACGCCGGAGAGAATCGCAGAGCACATAGCTGAACGATGTCGATGTGATACCATCATAGATGCCTTCTGTGGCGTCGGGGGGAAACACCATTCAGTTTGCCTTCACTTGTGAGAAAGGTGCTCCAATAAATGCTAATGCTTCCCTTATTATTGTACTCTCACTTCAATTCGATTACATATCAGTTATATTCATCATGAAATGAAATGGCGGATAGCTTGTGTACGTTACGGTATGTGGTCTGATCCATTGCTGTCGCAGTCATCGCCATTGACATAGATCCGGTGAAGTTAGAAATGGCCAAGCACAATGCTGCTATCTATGGTGTAGCAGAGCGCATATCCTTCATCCAGGGAGACTTTCTGCAGCTTGCACCTAGTCTTAAAGCTGACGTAGTTTTTCTCAGCCCACCCTGGGGTGGTCCAGACTACACCAGTGCCGAGGTGTTTGATGTCAAAACCATGATCCAACCAGATGGGTCAGTCGATTTGGTCAGAATTTTTGGATTTGTGGCTTTAACATTTTCTACAATGAATGTGTTTGAATAAAGACTTTCTTTATGTTTTATTTCTTTCCTGGTTGATGTTGAGATGACAAGCCGTTGCATCGAGTATGTGTGGTTTTCCCGCAGGTTTGAGGTTTTTGAATCTGCCCAGAAAATAACCAAAAACATAGCCTACTTTGTTCCGAGAAATTGCAATGTGGAGCAGGTGAGCTGTATTTTGTGTGAATTATGTTATCATAATGCTCAGATATGTAAAACTGTGCTGATGATAACAACTAGGATATTATATAAAATAACATAGGAAGCTCAATTATTATTATTGTTATTTGATGAGATTTAAGGAATACATTTGAGTGTTCGTTTCCATGAGTTTTCTTAAAACTACTGCAATATAGCAGCTAAGAGGCAGTGATGAATGAAAAGAAATGATCAAATAAACACCTGTCATTCTTGGGGGCTCCAGTTGGTGACTTTGGCAGGTCGAGGAGGCAAAATGGAAATGGAACAAAATCTTCTCAACAAGAAACTCAAGACGATGACAGCGTACTATGGTGAACTGGTGGATGAAACCACAAACCCATATTGAATAAACTTGATGCCAACATGGTGTTTTCTCACCAGACTGGGTGCTATTGAGTCATTTCATGTCCTTCTTATTTACATTACTACAGAATCTACCTATCCCCAAATTGTTGGTTAATTATGTCACTAACCTTCAAGGGTAAAGAGAACTTGGTCACAATTTGTCTCCACATTATCTTTTGGTGTTGTCATACCCATGTTTTAGGATATGTTGCAATCATATTTTGTGTGTTGTGGTTTATAACTGAGTAAGTTGAATGTGTGAATATACAGAATGATTAATGTGTTGTCAATTAGTTTGTCACCTGTTTCCATTAGTACATGCATCCACTCAAAATGGACTGTCCTTATTTGTATAAGCCCGATGTTGAACAATTGGTTAGCTAACATTGGGATCTTGTGTATTCATCCTGTCATTCTTCGTGAACAATTATATTCAAATGGGGGGGGGGGGGGGGGGGCAGGTAGCTTTGGGCAACCTATAATGATGATATAAATTTAGGAATACCATACTATATTATGGCAGCAATTACACCATTGTGTTCAGTGGTAGTCTTTATATGTCATGTTGTTCACTCGCCAATGGTGGGAGGATTCAATGATTGATAAATGCTTTCTGCAGGTCGTATGCTCTGGTCCATGTGCATGTTTCTAGTTTGATATTTAATCTAATAAATTATGAATGCAATTTGGAACTTTTTCATTATCTCTGCTGTCCATGTTGATGTAATGAAGAAGGTACACCCCTATCCTATTTGATGCCAAATGCACCCCCCCCCCCCCCCCCCCCCCGCCCACGTTATGTCAGCGTAGCGTCAGACATGTCTGCCATGGAGAGTGCCACCACCACCGACAGACTGAGGCCGGGGGCGGGGGGCACTTAAGTGTAAAGAGGTAGTATATATGTGCCGTGCGACGGGGTATGTTTTTTCAGCCTACCGACTTGTACGACGGGTTTTTGAGCCTCATACTTGTACGACGGGGTATGTTTTTCAGCTTCAATCTGTACGACGGGTTATACTTTCGCATAATACCTTGTACGGGGTAAGCTTTTGGCCATTTTGACCTTGTACGACGGGTACGGGTTTTCGAGGTCCCGCAGCACACCCCTATCCGATCTCCTGCGCATCGGCTTCTGCGTCAAACATGTCTGCAATGGAGAGTGACCCCTATCCAGAATAAGGCCTAGTGCCCCCCCCCCCCCCCCCCGGGGCTGAGGCCGTTGAAACTCCAAGGTTGTTATCTTGAAGGCACGCCCCTAGAAAGATAATATACCCATTACCTCAATCTTACCGCTGTTCAAATAACAAAGCAAGTTGATCCCGTTCTCTCCGTATGCTGGTGACACACAGACACGTGTTTGGGCATGGGTGATAGCGCGAGCTAGTGGGTCACCTGCTCAAACACCTGCTCCTAATCATACACAGGTATAGTATAACCCGTCCGTACCATTCCCGATCCATCATTCGCCCTCCATGGCTGCGATGTACGCCAATCTAGCTATTGATTTACATACATTAAACGTCAGTATTATTTTACCAAATATGCGAATAAAAATCATAAAAGAATGAGACCATATACGATAATTAGTGGACAAAAATGTAATAGTACCCCCCTTACTTCTCAATCGTAAGTGTGAGTTAATTTACCAAAGGAACTTTCTTGTAAGGTAAATAGATTTAGACGGCAACATTGGCGAGGTCGACCAGTTCTCGTAATAAGGATTCCCATTGTCACGGATTAATACACCGTTGGTGTACTTCATTAATGAAAATATAGGAGAAGAAAGATTAACTTACTTAATACATTAAATATCAGACTGAGAGCAAGGGTGTTCCAAATACATGTGGCTATAATTATCGATGCAACACGCCGCTCGCGAAGTTTTGACGGCCAAAAAAGAAACTGTCACAAAAATTTATAAAATAGATATCTACCGAATTTTAAAATAGGCATTTATTTCTCGAGTAGTGTGTGACGAGAAATATCCTCGCTTTGACTAGTGCAGCATAATGAAAAAAATAATTAATTGCTACACGAACATGGCCTTAACATCGTGCGTTAATCAAGAAAAATTGAGATTGAGGTTCCATTAAACCCTAACTATTCGTGGTTTGCAATCTAAATTTATTGTCCAGATAGAACGCGTGGCGTATTACAATAGGTGTATAGTTACATTATGAATGATTTATCAGATGATTCGATGCTATATATGAGCATAGCAAGCATAAATGAAGTTTGGGTTGGGTAGCAGCTGCGCCATAGTAAAAATAAGGCATGAATCGACCAAATACTGGAGCTAATCTTGCCTTTGTTTACTCTAAATTTCCATGTCTCATTCGTCGGCTTTATAACATCACAAACAATTTTATTTGATCCATTGCTCACTTGACTCGTCATTTTTACTTCCCATTTTGCAAAAATGAAAAAAAAAACCACATCCTCCCATATCGCATGTATATAGTATGAAGTCGTAAATGGAGCATTACAATACTGATTGTTCCACTATAGATGAATGATGCCGAAACAACGCAGTCGTTGAGAGTCCATATTCAGTGTTGAACATAAGCCAATTGAAGCTAGGCAGGGGAGGGGGTTGGGGGTTGATAGAAATTTAAGGAAAATAACAAGTTGACACTGTGAGAGGTAATTATCAAACTGTGTACTAGAAAATGCATCAACATTCAGACAGTGGCATGAACGCGGGTTCGGGACCTTAATGAGTTCAAGCATGAACACACTAACCCATAAAATTCTCAAAGATAGTCTTGATTAACTTAATTCATGTTAACATGAACACTGGTGATTTTGTTTTGGTTTGTGCAATATAACAACACATTTCAACACAAACACAACTTTAAGTCTTTCAGACCAAAGCGGACCGATCTAGAATGTAGCCAATTAAACGATACGTATATTAACGGCAGGTCGTCACCGGGGTCATGATAATTGCGTCAATTCTTCTACCCACTACTGACTAGGTAACACATCATCAACAGTTTTGACAAGATAAACCTTAAATGCAATCTCCACTCAAGTGTGGAAAACATTCTTTTATGATATAAGTACAACAACAGAGCTATAGTTATATACCCAATGGCATATATATGCTTTTGGGTTTTTTAAACAAAACATCCAATAACTCTGCCTGTAGTTTAGTATGTGCGTCAAATATGAGGTTACTTCAACTGGGTCGGAACTTGAGGAAACTGGTGAGTCGTGGAGGCAAAGGAAGTTGGTTTAACATTGATTGTGGGCAGCAACCAAGGATTACACTGCGGCAATGTTCTTGCAGGTTTGTGTGTTGACACGGCAGTTTATACACCTCAACAGAGCGGCTTTGCTCGCCCGCGAACTGCGACAAGAGGCGACCATTTCGTGAGAAAACGGGATAATGCGAGAGCAAATTGGGTTTACAGAGTTCGTTGTAGAGAGGCAGAGAGTGTGTTTTCGTGAGGGTATCTGTTTTGTATATATCTATACTGTGTAAGAAAGTTCTGATGGATAGGAACACAGAAACATTGACACAGAGAACAGCAATGACGCTGCCATCAGGACTGTGGTTCATATGATGGATAAGTCTGTCTGTTTGACTGGGTCCAGAAGCTACTATCTGCCTCTGTTTGAGATCGTAGATCATAAGTCGACTGTTAGAATCTGTGGCAGCCCGGGCGGATACTGATTGTTGAGTACTAGAAAATACAGCGACGCGACCTTCTGGATAGCAAGGATCAAACGAAATCCCGGACCCGAGGATGTTCATAGCCAAGTAATCTTCTATGATGAAGAGTCTGCGACATAGGCCATCTTTGATCTGAATGACGCGAATGAAGGAGTCCACGATCATGACATGGTGCAGACAGCGGCGTAAGAGGACATCTTGTCGACAAAGCATCATGGAGCCATCGGGAGAGAGGAAACATTCCTGGTAGCACGGTTCCTTGTTGCATGCGAACGCATACGTGCCCAGAAGCTTACCCTGCCGCCAATTCACTACCAATAACTTGATGCTCTTCGTCTGCACCACTTGCACGACCAGAACTTCCGGTTGGAAAGCTATTACACTGACATCCTTCATCCAGCCACGTATCTTCTCCTCTCGTCCGGTTTCTGTAACCTCGCTCGAGAAGGAACATAACCTCTCCTCTTTCCCGTGTTCATTCAAACCAGTGATGGAAAACTTGGACCAGGGCCACTTGTGTACTTTGAGTTTCCTGGCTTGCCACTGACTAGTATAATCGAAGCCCAAAGAATTCATTAGGTCGGTCTTCCATCTCTCCTGGGGGACGGAGTTGACCAGGGACCAGTCTAGTTGTCGAAGCTGGGGTTCTGGGGAGGTAGAGCGGCTACGTCGACCCACTCGGCTGTGCGAATGGTCATTACCCATGATTGTGAGGAATATCAAATCATCTACGATGGCTTGGTAATGGACCCGAGACACTCAGTGTGCAGACAGCGGCGCCAGCGCACGCGTGTCAACAGAGTGCACCCGTGCCGTACTGGATCTGTTACACGGAAATTTGGTAAATAATTTATATCTTCAAAGCAGTTCCGTTTGTTCGAACAACGTTCAGTCTCAATATATTATCACCATGGTAACAGAAAGCATCCACATAAGCCAATTCAAGGTGTTTTTTGAGTTCTCAATGATGTTCATTTTTACTACATAATATGCAGATTGTCTTGTCATAATAAATGTTACGAATACAATTTCAATGGATTCATGTGTAGATATGAAATTGTGATATTTCCACACTACAGTAAGATCCACCATTTCAAACATATTCTGGAGGACACAATTGAATATGATCATTGTTGTTGTCATCCGTCCAGCCACTTTTATGGTTCACCTATCTATCTAGTCATACAATGGCCCGGTGGAAAATTAAGTGCATTTACATAGAATGTATATGATAAGGGTTTGACACCCACATACTTATCTTTAACAAATAAAGTAGCAATCATGTACTCACGCGAAAGCTAGAGTTCCGATGCGAGAACAAATCGATCTATTGTCAGTACCGCAGCAGTCCGTCTGATGAAGACGTCAGATCCTTTATGATGCGTTTAACTGTCAAGCAGATTATCCACGCAGAGATCAATCCACATATGCAGACTACAACGCAATAGCCAGTTAGCGAAGTAGTCCAGTAGGCCAGCTAGTGGTTGTGTTTTGGGAGCCGAATTGTACCACGTGTCCCACGACGCTCCTCTTTATT
The DNA here is from genome assembly GCA_034190875.2 of Urechis unicinctus. Taxonomy (NCBI): domain Eukaryota; kingdom Metazoa; phylum Annelida; class Polychaeta; order Xenopneusta; family Urechidae; genus Urechis; species Urechis unicinctus. Next base: position 16,841,020 of record CM067350.1, on the reverse strand, counting down.
CTCTTTATTTATATTTACAAGAGCTTGGCATACAGGCGAATTCTTCTGGTTCTTGGCAAGTGTAAGCATCCTATGTTTATGTTGCCTGTCTGTCTAGCTGCTCATACCACGGCGTAGTATGCAGTTCTAGCACTAGCTTTCTTCTTGGGAGTTATCAGCTGCAAACGCGAGCCCACACACGCTAACAGGGTACGCGTCTGACGCGAGGGCGCGCTCGATGACGCTACTGATAACAAGCGTGCTTGCTAATAGTGTTGACGATGACGCCCGGCGACAACCGAGCCCCCCTGTTGATCGACACTTACGACCTCGTCGCTTGCGCTCGATTTGTATACAAACCAAACCAGAAGAATAATCCGATCAATAACGGGCCCTGCCTCGGTTTCTGTGCTTGCTGGTAAGCGGCTGCTACTGGCGCTGGTGACGTAGTGATGAGGTGCGGGGCTCAGCTGCCACCAAACGCATTGGGGCTCAACTTGTTGCCTTGGTAACCAGCCAGCTGCCTGTACCCGTACAAGTTTTTGAAGCAGCTACATTGTACGCGTGGGCTTACCAGGTCAAGGAGGTTGACTATATTCGATTTCTCTGTTAGATAATGATTGCCAGCATATATATCAATCGCGACAGCTGAAGGTCAGTAGATCGAGGAACGCCACGTCTTGTCGGGGATTTATAGCAGCCAAGATAAAATGGAAGCACCCTCTCGTCACGTATACAGCTAGTTATTTGTATTCACGAGCTAAGTTACTTGGTATCTTAAAAAAATACGTAGGGTTACAAAAATCCCTTACAAGATGAATGAGTTTATCCTTTTCTTCCAGCGGGGTGGTGACTTCACTCCCGCGGGGGCACCAATGACGTAATCATACCACCTCGCCGGTGGTAATTTACAGTCGACGATTTATTTGTTTGTTTTGTATGATAATCTGCGGTCGGTATAAAACTTATCTATAAATCAGGGAGTCAGCTACGACTTCTATACCGCATAATTGAAGAGGACTTTTGAGGGTTCTAAGCGGTAGAGGTCATTCTGTTAGCGTGAATGTCACGTCTATCACACCTTAATCTTCTAAACGCGTGCAGGCGCGAGCATGTGAAGCTTCTCATAGAGGGCGCTATCATATTTCACGAGATTAGGTACTTAGAGATTGATAATGCCGGTAGTAATTAAGGAGCAAGGCATTTGGTTATGTCAGTTCGAAAGGTCAACCCTTATGATGCTCATAATATATTGCATTAGTTAATTAATCGATACCCTTATAGGAAACTGAGCTGTTTGTCAACCGTCACCCAATCACCGACAGTCACGTTCCACGAGCGTTGTCTTTAGATCTCATTCTATGCATTTGATGGCATCATTATAATCACCAAGTCGACTTCTAGAATATTCTCACGTCATGATCCGGTGGAATTATCAAGATTCAATAAGATATTCGATTTCATTGTAACCACGAATAGAAATATTGCCTGTGAGGTCACTCCTCATATATCGCTGTTATCGATTGAAACTTTCATGTGTTTTCCACAGCTAGCATTCTAGTCTGTCTTGGTGGCAATATCTTGATGATCAGGGATAGGACACATATTAAATTTACATGCTTATTTTGAGACTAGCATGGGTTATAACATATGGATGAGTCATCAATTGACGTTTATAAACACCAGATATAAGTCGTCATAAATCGTTATGTTGTTCATGGGTCCAAACGGCCGGTTTTGGTAATTTTGTTGGAGCAAAGAGGAGTAAGACGTAATCATGACAACACCATTATGTGGTATTCTGAGGTACTACTTTAGCTACTGACATATGATTGTTTAGCCCTATAAGACATCAATTTTGTAATGATGAAATGATACTTCCGCGCAGGGCTAATGGTTATTATTCAACTATGTTTCTCCTCTGAACTGTATTTGTCACTAACACTGTAACTTGGTACTTATTATGTATATTGTATCAGTTGCGTTATAAATTTATTTGCACAAATTTGCACAGTGCTAGAGGGGATTAAGACACTGTAAGGCGCTGTATTATTTCTGCATTTTTCTTTTGTTGATGCTCGAAAATAGAATTTTGTACGGCCGCTGTCTCGTGCAACACGAATGGCGTACAATAAGGGGTTGATTTTGTTCTTGTTGTGATGTGTTTTCGTTGTTCAAGTCATTTACGAATAAAGAAGGTTTCAAAATCAGGCTTTGTAAGTATTCAATGAAAATTTCACAGGTAAACGAACGCCGGGAGATGCTGGTTGGAACGAAAATGAAACGTTGACGTCGACGCGTGGGCCCCTCGCGTCCCGCGGGTGGAAATGATGATGGTCACGCTCATATCTATACCGAGCTAGTTCAGAGAAGTTCATGCTCGATTTATTTTGTTTAAATAAAGTCTTCAATTATGTCAGATTCAGACGGTTCATTCAGTGATATCGAGGATGGAGAATCCGATAAAGAAGTAAGAATGCGTTTGATTGAATTGCAAGTTCTTCAATAGCCATTTTTTAAATTTATTGTTGTAGAAAAACGTGGATGAGCGATAATACGAACACTAAGTAATGTAAATTATCATGGCATAATGAAGATAGGAGGGTGCACATGGATAAGTGTTCTGCTACGGAAGTTGCCAGTGTGCCATCCTACCGGGCGGTTGCGTTTTGCGGATCATGTAGCCCGGAACCAGACCTTATTATCATTGCGAATCATGTCTCTGTTGGGTCTGTACCCCTTTGCGTTCGGCTGCAGAATAGGCCCACTGTATCGTACAGCGTGTCGTAAGACTAAGAGGCGACATATATATATAGGGGCAACCTGTTTGCCGTGGTTTGTGACTCATGTCGTTGGACAATGTGATCTTGGTGGTTGAGTGGGGAGGGCCATATCTGCAGCACCGCTTTTTGGCCCGGATTTCACTTAAACGAGATAGCTCTTTTGAACCAAGTGGAGCTTGCGCTCCTTTTTGAGTCTTGGTTCTTGAGGAAGGCGTCGCCAATGTACAAAATTCGCTCATAAGATCATACCTTCACGATGTCCACTTTATGTAACTAATCCAATTTAATAAGTAATCAGTATTATATATAGCATAAGAGTCTCAGGAAGCGCAATAACTTGTAAATATGCTTAATAGCCTAAAATGTGCGAGGCAATTAACAATTCTGACTAAATTCCAATACGGAGGTGAGATTGTGCAACATAAGTCAGTTGGAAACAGACTTGTTATGATGCTGAATAAAGGAGACGAAAGAGCAACTACGTCGAAAAGTTATAAATCTAGTATAAATTGACTCATCTGTGAAGTGTATTAGCAGGCAGATGATGACAATAATGGTATGATAACAACTAAGCAAATTCCGCGTGACAACGACATGCTAGAGACTGGTTGTTGACACCGGAAGTTGCAGGAAATTCTTCCCACCAGAATTCGGAGTGGAATTTCGCCACAAAGCTAGCTAGCAATTGATTGACGGTTGGTCTGTTGGGCTAATACAAGAGGCTAGAATGATATTGAATTTGACAATTTGATATAAGCATTCATTTCCCCTAATCCACATACAGGAAGCCATTTCATAATCAGTATCAGCCTTGTCAACTCAACACAGAGCAGCTTTGTATATTGATGTGTTATAACGTGTTGGAGTTTTCAAATCAGACAATTATCAACAAAAGAGTCGAACAAAAACATAAAGATAAATGGGCAAAGAATAGGGTGAAGAAGTATTTCTCAATTGACCACTCCAGTACATATGGTTTGCCATGGATTAGGTCTCTACAGCAGACTTAGAGGCTGATTGTAGGGCTAGGGATCATAATCGACATCATCTCTCGGTTGTGTCTCAATGGTAGATGTCAATAGAAAAAAAGGGAATAAATGTGTTTGTAGTGAGAATACAAATAGTTGTTGGATTCCACAGAACATGAAGCAAATTACCTGCATATCAGGGCTGGACATCAAGGTTTTAAATCCACTTCCCTATAAGTAACCACCAAAATCACTTGCCCCAAATTCTTAACACATTGAATGTGTGTATATAAACTCAATATTTTGCCATGGCTCAGCATATGAGACTGCACTTCAATGTTTCTTATCTCAAACCATCTCACCTGTGACAATAAATTCGAACAGACGTAATATAAGCATCCAAGTGGATACATCATATGGATACATCAAAGTATCGTGATATAGCTTTCTGGCATCTGTAATCCTTGTTAGCTTTAACCAGTTAAACAATAACTGACCTGGGAAAGTTATAGTAGGTTACTTGGCATGCTTCAGGGAACACACTGTTGGGAGATCAACTTATATGCAGTAGAGGACAAACAATTTTATAGCCCCTGTGGGTTTGGGGATAGAATAGGCCCACTGTATCCTCCTGCATGCCGTAAGAGGAGACTAATAGGGGCAGCCTGTTGGTTGCGACTCATGTCAGTGGGCCTTGGGATCCAGGTAATTGAGTGGAGCAGTCCTTGCCAGGGCCATATCTACAACACACCACCCTGGCCCAGATTTTGCCAAGACAAGAGGGAGGCTTGAATGGCTTGGTCCAGTCAATCGGCTGGTGGTGACTTGCCCTAGGATAATCGTTTGCATTTTCTTTTCGCCCTTCTTCATTTACATGGATTTCTCTCTTTTTCCCATTTATCCTAGAAGGCAGCTGTTCAATCAAGACCATCACATCTCTTCATATTTACCCGTGTAGGCACCATATAATACATATGTGTGGGTGTGCCGTTCAACCCTATACTTACTTACTGACAATTTTGTATTTTAAGACTTATCTTCCCAGATACCCGAGAAAACTCTGCAAGGACTTTACTTTTCATGACCATGAGTCCCATGACACTAAATCACTGATTTTGTTTACAATATCTTATTGAAATGTGCTATCAACACAAATCGGTTGCGCATAATAAAATTCCCGAGACTACACTGCACAGCTACTTTCAAAACAAATTAGACCATAGTGTCAAAAGCAGCAGATATCACACATGAAAATGACACTTGGCAAATGATCATGAAGATGTCTTAAGCTATAAGTTATCTCAAACCTTTTCACTAAAAAAAACCCGCTTTGACCTAGGAAAGCCCTTCCTTTCATGGGTCTTGTTTATATCGCTGGATTTATACCTTGAATGAATTCTATCATATGCATGCATGACTTCATTGTGGTTGTCTTTGACCTATAATTGGCTAGCAGTTAGCCCGTTGAGTTATGTCACCTTTCTGGTTTCATATCATACCTGCCAGTGATGTGGTTAAAATAGGGTGATATATTCTGTTACATGGCTTTCAGTTGTGAAATAACTTGTCCTTATTTCGTAATATATTTATCATAAATTATAAACCCATTTGACTTCGTGTGGCAGACTTCAATAAACAGAGTCTGACTGGCTGGCAAGGTAGTATGCTTACTGGACAAGAGGTTATGTTACCATGAAATGTTATGATTTATTAATCCAAGCCATTATGTTACAGCTTCAAATTGCCTTCAGTAAGGGGTTATTGAAACCTGGACTGAACTATGCTGCACCTGCCCCAAAACAACACATCAACAACGAGGTGAGTTGCTGCAGATCAGTTTTCATTTTGAGTCTGGCATATTGTAGGAGTGTATGGGATGTGAATGCATTGACCCTGAAAAACCTTGTTTTTGGTGGATATTTATGTCCAATTTGTCTTTCAAACAGACTGGACTGAAGGAGTGCCTGTCAAATTTCAAGAAAGACTTGCCATGGATTGAACGTATGGATTTGACTGTGGATCCATTGAGAGCTCCAAAACCTATGTTGGAGCAGCTTGGGCAGGACCCAGACAATCTCACAGGCGACTCCGTACATGACGACTTCAAACGTGAAATGAAATTGTAATTCCACAATTCCTTACTATAGACAGTTGACAGTCTATGCACTTTGTTATTTGTATTTATAGAAGACATAATCATCAGATTTGATCCAGTTTGATGTATAATCACAATGTTCAATTTGTATCATGTGACTCATGGCAGTTACCGTCAAGCTCAGAGTGCAGCGTTGGAAGGCATCCCTAGGTTACATAAGCTCGGTGTCATCACACGTAGGCCTGAAGACTACTTTGCAGAGATGGCTAAATCAGATGATCACATGAAACGGGTCAGTGTTTCTTGATACATGTTGTATTGAAGATTGAAATAAAATAATACAGGTAACTTCTGGGGTGGTTGAACAAATACTGGGGGAAAGCTCATGTTGGATGATGCTGGGAGGAGAATTGATTTGATGAACTCTGATTTGACTTATGTTTTGATTTAGGTCAAGGAGAAATTGATATCCAAGCAGTTAGCTATTGAGAGGTCAGAGAAAGCTAAGAAGATGAGGGAGTTGCGCAAATATGGCAAGAAGGTAAGTGATGGCCAGGTCGATGGGTTTCTATGAGACTTGTCGAAATATTTTGTAGTGATTAAAGACAGCACGAACCATATATTTATACATCGTGGGAACAGATTTATAGTCTAAGCTGCTGATTTTTTATGATTTATTGTTTAAGGTGCAAGTGGAAGTTCTACAGAAGAGGCAGAAGGAAAAGAAAGAGATGCTGAATGCTGTCAAGAAATACCGCAAAGGTGAAGAATTTTGTTGTACAGGCTTCAGGGGCTGTTAATAAAATGCGATTCTTTTTTCGTTCAGTTTTGATATCACCACTTCCCCCCACCCATTACACTCCCTAACTCCTCCCATAATACACTGTAAAGCTAGCCCTTGTATACCCCCTCCCTTGTGGTGTTACGTAACTTTTGAACCGCCCCTTATGATTCACCCATCAATTTCATAGCTTTCCAAATATAGACATGGCCATTGTATCAGCTCTGTTACAGCAGATCTTTTCATATACCTTGACTCCTGTGTCTGTCAGTTCATCCGTCCTTTCGTAAACTTTTGGTGGCACGTTTTCTTACTAAGCAAGCTTTCAGCCCCAAATTAAATATGGACCCCTCTCATGATGATTAAAACTTTTTAAACTAAAAATCAGCCCTCATGACCTTTGACCCCTGATTTATTTGAACTTTTGGTTGCCATTTTCTTATTTAGAAAGCTATCAGCCCCAAATTATACATGGACCCCTCTCATGATGATTCAACCTTGCAACAACAAAAGTAGAATAAATTGTGGTTGCACATTTTCTTAATGATGGAGCAGACTGAAATAGAACATGAACCCCTCTCATGTCGACTACTCATCGCTTACTTAACGTTAGCCCTTCATGATCTTTGACCCCTGACTTCTGTGAATTACTCATGATGTCTTTATGGTGCTTCAGGCAAGACTGACCGTCTGGATTTTCTTGATGACGAGAAGGCATCTAACCAGAAGGGCAGAGGAGGCGGTGGCAAGATGCAACCAGGCAACAAAGGTTCTCAGTAAGTGATGTTTAGTGTCTCTCTGTCATTCAGTGTACCTTTGACACACCTGCTAGCTTTTGACTAGTGGTTGTATGTTGTTTGATTGTGTACTACCAGACCTGGGAAGAAAAGGACTCAGAAGAATGAGAAGTTTGGCTATGGTGGCCAGAAGAAGAGATCGAAACATAACACAGCCAAAAGTGCCCGTGACATGAGTGAATTCAGCATCAAGAAACATGGTGCCAAGTCTGGCAATTCAAAAGCAGGCAAAGTTCCTTCAAAAATGGTAAGGATTTGAGACTAGTTTAATTGATTATTTTACGTTTCCACCTTAAACCAGTTTGTTAGCGATAGTTGACAGGGAATGATTCAGTAAAACTGATTTTTACTAGATCTAAATCATTTCTATGGAATTAACGTTTTGTCGTGTTTTTTCTTCTTCATGGTTGAAAATTAATGCCTGATAAATTTTCTTTCTAATTATCACTAATGTTTAACAGATTTAACTATTTCATAATTCATAACATACATTGTTATGTACTGAGCTTTCTCCGCTTCAAATTAACAATACCTAAAGTGATTTTCATTTCTGGTGGCAGTCTAAAACTTGACAATCCAAATTCTACATCAGCATAGTATGTTTCAGATGAACAAGAATAAACGCCCTGGAAAAACACGCCGCCAGTCAAAGAAAAACAAATAGACACTTGTGAAAAAGAAAAAAAAATATATAACCCAAACAGATTGGTTAGACTTATTTCGATTGCCGTGTTAATTTGTTTATTCATTCCAGCTGCATTTATTGTTATGCTTACCAACCAACTTACCCATACACTTAGAGCTTATGGTGTTCAGAAAATAATAATAGCAACATCTTTTGCATGAAATGATGCTAAGTTATGAAGAATAACCAAATTATTAAATATTTTGAAATCCCAATAATATTTAGATACCATTTATCAAGTACACATTCAAGACCAGAAAAAAAATCCAAAGATTCGTTATGTTTATTTACTGCTCAGGAGAGCATCACAGAGTCATTGACACTGAAAATATAACAACTGAAATTGTAAGTTTGAGATACACAAGATGGGTGGGTAGGGTCCATAATACAGAAGTGCTACATCAAAGGCACAGTGACCAGGTAGTGGCAAAGGGTAAACCTTTAATCGGGCATTGTTGATGCGATATCACGCTCTTTGTTCCTGGAATGATACATGAAATAGATGTTACTATTTAACTGACAGATCTACACCCCTGTAAATTATGGCTAAATCATTGAAGGCCCAAAAACATTCCCCTTAAAATAAATTAATGTAAATGACAGTGTAAACTGGTTTTCTAAGAACTTGTAAGATAAACTATAAATTGTTTGTGGCCCCAATATTCTAGTAAAATATTTCAGGAGAGTTTTGTGTGCTTATTGTGGTCTGGTAATAAAACCAGGCTTGAATTGACATACTGCAAGAGCAATGTGTTTCCCGAGCTCTACACCATAGGTAGATACATCTACCACAATGCAGCAAGAAAACTTAACACTATTACATTATGCAGAAAGCAGTAGTTGCAACATGCATGTAGCTGAGTTCATAAAACATAATCAATATTGGGAAGAAGTTTCAGTCTTAACCCTTTGTGCATCATGATTGCATAAAATATTTGTGGATTATAATGGAATCTCAATGATTCTATAACAACACATTGGAACAACTGATGTTCTGGTTCAACAGCAAATGGAACAGGCCATCTATTGGCTCAAGCATACCTTAGTGAGAATTATTTGAAGCTAGTAATCACAACATCTGATGCCCATATAAGGCATACTAACACTGTGAAACATCCAACCAAATTTTTTTTATGCTATAATCACTTTTGATAGAGGTACAACATCATCTAGTTAAAAAAAAACCAATACATTTACAAGGGTACATTGTATTGGCACATTACCTTGATACTTCAGTAAGTAATGACAAAGTATTACCTTGATACTTCAGTAAGTATTGACAAAGTTGCCAACTCATATAGAGACCATGGCATTATTAAAACACAACGACATTTCAGACAGCAACAACTGTATTAAGACTACTTCCTTACCCTACTTATTGATAAAATCCTATTTCACAATTGTAGTCACTTTGGTTGTAATACAACAGATGATTTTAAAAAAACAGCATGTCAATCTCATGTTTTAAAATCACATGACATAGGAGTCCTCTCACTCTCCTGACCAGCACTATATAGTTAATACAAAAACGTCACACATTCGTCAAGGCACAACACAGAATCAAGCAGGTACAGATATCCAACTACAAAAAGATACAATAACAGTTACGCGACTATAAAGCGGTAAAGAACTGTGGCGATAATGGCCACACATTTAGAGTTTCTTCTTGCCATTGTCACCACTGCCTGAGTGTCCATTACTGATATGTGCTCCGATGTTAGAATGATTTCCATTTTTCACGCCGTTCGTTTTGCCGTTCTTGACGCCGTTCTTGACGGCCTTGGGGTGCTGCTGCTGATGACGGAGGTAATAAGCGTGGATGTAGAAGTTGGTGAAGAAGATGAGCATGAAAAGCATATAGGCCGCCAGCAATTTCTGTCCCCACATGGGGAAGTCACAGCGAGCCCAGAAGGTGTATAAAGTATGACTCAGGGTGATGCAGAACTGAGTCTGAAACAAGGCCACACACATTAATTCCATAGCACAAAAATATCTACAGGTTATGCTTTGAGTTTGAGCTGTGTAACTTAAAGTTCCACTTTCAAGAAACATTCCTTCAATAAGCAATTCATTCTGTAACATATTTTATTCCTTAAATATTATTAAAAATTACTGACCTGAAGTTTTGAAATGGATCAACAAGTACTATTTGATCATGCAATAACATTTATAATGAAAAACTGTTTTTCAGAAATGAGCTAAATTGAGAGCTGACATGGTTGTTCACACACTGAAGAACAAGTGGACTCTCTTCCACATTCAGTGGTTTATTTGGACACAATCTAAATCAATAAAAAGGGAGACAATAGAAGACACGATAAGGAGAGGGGGAAGGAGGTTCACTATCATAGGGCTATCATTCTGAGCCGGAGGAGTCTTCTATCAGGTACCTCACCACATCTGGTGACATTCAAGTGGTATGACTCATTGTAATTGCAGCCCACTTTATCTTCCATAAGCATGCAATAACAGCCCACTATCTGACCATATTTACCCCTTGAACTGCTGATCAATGCCCATTTCATATCCTCGCCATGCACATGTTTGCCCTGACTATTGTTACACAACAGAGGCAGGCAGACTGCCATGAGTATACATTCCTTATCAACCTTTACTCTTTGGGTATATATCTAGCTCAGTTCTTTGTTGTTCATTTCCAGTCGCGGTTTGTTTTTTCAGTATGCGTCCAGGGTGAAAGCAAGTCCAACTATTTGGGCAGGATACATGCTTGACCCGGACCGCGGTTGATATTGTCAGGGTGATCATAAGGAGTCATTCGTTAACTTCACATATGTACATCATGTACACCACCAACTGTATCCTGCATCACCAACAACTGTACACCTACACCACCACTAGCCGTATCCTACACCACCAACAACTGCCACACCACCACTAGTACACCACCAACAACTGTACACCTACACCACCACTAGCCGTATCCTACACCACCAACAACTGTACACCTACACCACCACTAGCCGTATCCTACACCACCAACTGTACACCTACACCACCACTAGCCGTATCCTACACTACCAACAGCCGTATCCTACACCACCAACAGCTGTATCCTACACCACCAACAGCCGTATCCTACACCACCAACAGCAGTATCCTACACCACCAACAGCCGTATCCTACACCACCAACAGCTGTATCCTACACCACCAACAGCCGTATCCTACACCACCAACAGTTTCCTACACTACCAACAACCATATCCTACACCACCAACAGCGTATCCTACACCACCAACAGCTGTATCCTACACTACCAACAGCTGTATCCTGCACCACCAACAACTGTATCTACCACTACCAACATTCACACCAAGCACCATCCAAATTCACACAATGCACCACCCAAATTCACACCATGCTTAAAATGGCAATCCAAAAACTGAACCCACAGAATAAAAACACCACTTACCAGTTGAAATTGTGTGATGTATTTCTTCCACCATAAGTGTTCTCTCAGGGAAGGTATTGCAGATAACCCATAATATAAATACATAACAACATGTACTAAACAATTGATGGAGCTGCCGAAGTAGGCTGAAACACACCAACACAAGACCAATCAGGATACACATCACTTCCAGAAACACTGGCACTCTCACTCTATCACGTGTTTGTGTGAAGTGGAAGTTGAGCCAGCACTCTCACTCTATCACGTGTTTGTGTGAAGTGTGTGAATCACGTGGAAGTTGAGCCAGCACTCTCACTCTATCACGTGTTTGTGTGAAGTGGAAGTTGAGCCAGCACTCTCACTCTATCACGTGTTTGTGTGAAGTGGAAGTTGAGCCAGCACTCTCACTCTATCATGTGTTTGTGTGAAGTGGAGGTTGAGCCAGCACTGACATGCCTGCATTGCGTCGCTGCATTAAGAGTGGGATGTTTATGATTGCTGCTTTGATTGAACGTTCAGTTTGGATGCTGAAGTTGGACTGTTTTTACAATCAGATGGTGCTCACTGTTTATGATTGTATCATCCCTTAGTTAACTAATATTACATTGAACTCACCTTCATTATCATTGTATTAAGTCTCTGTTCTAAATGAAGGTTGAGTGTGGAGTATATATAATTCTCGTATCTCGCCAGAATTTGGACAGTCCGACATTAAATGGCGTTGCTACACATAGTTTATATAGAAAGCAGTCTTACACAGGCCTCCCGGGATGAACATCATGACCCACCACCAGATGTTGAGCATGCTCGCGTGGTGGAAGACATGGAGGAAGGTGATCTGGCGGTTACGTTTACGCAGCACCATCACAACCGTGTCCATCAACTCAATCACCTTGGAGAAGAAATACCACCACATGACTTTAGCCACCTGGAAGAACGGAAAGAGAAGTGGTGGTTAAAGGTGCACATTTTTTATTGTTTTTGTGCTGTTCGGCTAATAAAACATTTCTTTATTAATCCTTTCTGGGTATTGGTTATTTATTCTTGTCAGTACCTTGAAAGCTTTTTGACAAAAAGTGTGTAGCTTCCAGGTAAATTAATAACACAAATGCAATTCAATCATTTTCTGGTATTACCCATCAAATGGTGTCAACCGTTTGCCATTTCAGGTCAATTTACCATGTACCATCCCAAATAAGCTGGCCATAAAAATCTAGGGTCTTTATCAATATCATTTACTTAAATGATCTGCAGAATTTAAATGATTTTTTTATTATAGAAAAGCAGCTTTGAGTGGTGGGGTGATGGGTAATAATTGAGGTCAAACAGATCATGAATAACGGTGTATGTAGTTCAGTACTGATGGTTTGTAAACAAAGTGAATTTACCCTGAGTTCTTTTGGATTCTTCCGGGTTTCCTCGTTATATGGAGCGCAGTAGTAATCATAATCTGCCTCCCAAGTGCTCAGATATATCTACAACAGCAAACCTGCTACACTACAGATGCCAGCACATCTCGGCTTCATATATCACCTTATTTTGAGAAAAAAAAATATAATCGTTCAATTATCAATAGATGGGACAACTTGTCAAGATTTCATAAAACAACATGTGTGAAGTGAAAAGCCATTAAAACCACAAATTGTAATCATGAAAGTAGTTATCTGTAGCTAAAACAGAGTATCAAAACTTAATAGTTTGTTGCAATAAATAACATGTTTTAACCTAATAGTTTCTGACCTCGACAAGATAGCAGTTCTAGTGGGGACCACAGACCTCGACAAGACAGTGGTTCTAGTGGCGACCACTGACCTCGACAAGACAACGGATCTAGTGGCGACCACTGACCTCGACAAGACAGTGGTACTAGTGGCGACCACTGACCTCAACAAGACAGCGGTTCTAGAGACGACCACTGACCTCGACAAGACAGGGGTTATGGCGACCACTGACCTCGACAAGACAGGGGTTATGGCGACCACTGACCTCGACAAACATGTAGATGGAGAGGGCGACGAGACCCAGGTTGTAGACGACCATGAAGCCCTGCAGGTGGTAAGGCTGACGATGCTGCATGTATTTAGGACCATACCAGACGATGGCCAGGTAGGTGGCGGTAAGTAGCCACACATATACAGGTGTGTTGTTTACCATGAACCAGTCACGCGTCCTCACATCTGTCAGTTTATTAACACAGGTGGGGTCACAACATGCTACTGGCAATTATTACGCCGCATTGATTTTATACATTATATGAAATGTGATGATGTTAGACTCTAAGGGTGGAGGATAAGTCGGCCTATATTCACTCATGGACCAAGCACCATATACTGAATGATAAAGAATGTTTGATGGATTGATTGAATCATAACAGACACTAATTACTCTTATTAAGAAGTGGTGTGCAGAACAGGCTATCAAATAAACATCATATCAGGCGACTATTGCGAAAACTTCCATGGAAACAATAAAAGCCCAATCAATCACTAAAAGAACCTAACATTGACACAGAAAACGCCCACCAGTCTATTTCATGACCCCACACCTAGGAAACAGCCATAATATAAACAACTGTATTGTGTGTGAAGGGCAACAAGAGCGGCTGGCTGCAGGAGGCACAGCACTAGCTACAGACAAAACTACATGGCATAAGGTCCATAGACCAGGAATATTGACTGGTTTGAAGTTGAATGGCTGACATTCTTAGACCTCTTCATGAGTACAATCAGTATAAATATACACAACACTGACACAAGACATGGGAGATAAAAATGCAAGATTAACCGATCCGATCAGGCCAACCCCAATGTGCTGGAATGATTGACATGGACAGAGAGGTATTCACTGCAAGGGTGACTGGGATAGCAGGTGAAGATGAGGGAGGGTGTGGCTTGTTGAAAGCAACAAAAATCAGAATCTTTCGACATAAGGATCTGCGCTTCTATCAGCTGCGCTCTTTTAGCATGGGCCTATGGGAGTTTCGAGAGCAAATTGAAATCCCCCCAAAAAGGCTGTTTTACTTACCAGCAAATGGCAGAGACTTCTCATACTCCTGGATGAGATTGCCAATGAGTGGCAGTGACAAAAACAGTGAAGTCATAATGGCACCTCAAATAGTTATCTCTGCAACACACAAGACACAGCACGGTGGAAACGTTGAGGGCACTTGAATCACCACCCGACTTAAGTCAACATCTTCTAAACAAATATGATGGAGTGACTGTAGCTACTAAGGATCAGCATGCCTCTTATGTGTAAGGTTAAACTCCATATTGCATCAGGTGGTGATGATATACCAAAGGGCATTAGCACCAATATAGGCTCGACAATAGTTTATTGATGCAAGTGGAACAGGCACTGTCAAGTGCATCTACAGGCGCAATTAAGGTAACCAGGAACAACAACATGGTGTGGATGTGAATGGAGAATACAAAGGACTGATTGAGAGACGAGTCATAACTAGGGATGTCCACTATTATTATTCATCACAGCTTAACTGGGCTGATGAGCTTCTGATATGTAGTCACATATAGTGCACGACATCCACACACTAATCCTCTCTAAGCTGCAGGGTAATCATCAGACAATTAGCAATCACTCACTAGGCACCTGATAACCTATATTGAGGGGTGTTCAGGTAAGGTGTGTGGAAGTTATAAGCTGCAACTTATACCAAAAAAAAAAAAAAAAAAAAGGAGTAATTTTGGTGTAGCAATTAATAACAATGCATTGTGCACAACATTGATTGGTTCAGAGTTTACATCAAGATGTTTACATGGGCCGTGGCCGGTTAACAACTAGAACACTAGACATATTTGGGGTCACTGTGGTACGTCCCAGATTGACACGCAGCAAGTCGGTGTACATCCTTATCCAATCACTACACTGTTAGATTGACATGACACAAAGTGGCAATGGATAAGGGGCTACTTAGTGATCAACAATTACAGTTCTTGACAATGCTATCACAGGTAGTTGTAATAAGAAGTGTTCCTTATAGATCACCTTCAACACTTCTTCTATCAATTAAATGTCAGTGGTGGAAATGAATGCTCATAGTCATATTGATTCAGGTAGCAATGGAAAGAAGGAATTTATCATTGACTGATGACAAAGAATGATGATTATTTGGCTGTCCTTGATGGAAACCATTGCTTCACTGTTTTGATTAATTCCAACTGCACTGGCAAATTGAATAAACATTTCAAAGATATGATTCTGAACTGAAGTCTGAATAGGGAGATATCAACATATTATTGTCTGATCACAGATCAAACAAATCTCTTTATGTCCTGCAATTGAATCAATAAATACTCAAAGACTGTGAATAAGAACAAATACATATCAAGCTAAGTATTTTAGGCACAGTCATGTGGAATCAACACAGTTCCCCACAAAGATATTGGTTATACAGCTAAATACACCAAAGTTCTTGTTCAATCTGAGAGATGATTCATGACTATGCAACAATTGAATAAAGGCAGAAACAGGCAATTGAGAGTGGGGTTACTCTAGGCCTAGCATAACTGGTTTACCTTCTTTACTTTCATCAACAGCCTTCACCACCTAACTCAGAGGATGATTGTCGCTTGAAATCGTCCTAACAATCTGTCATACACTTGTTAATAAGATCAAAGGAACGGATTAACGGTATCTACCTGACGAGCAAAGTTTCGATCTCTTGAATCCCAGAGGATCTATGATTTTGATGCAAATGTGATATCGATTTTGCACAGCTTAACCTGTTAACTGGGGAAGGCGAATGAAATAACGATTGGCAGAACCGATGTTGACTATATCATGTTACAGTTGGCGTAATGCACTACCACATGATGTAGTCCACGTCGGTTCTGCAAATCGTTATTTCATTCGCCTTCTCCCGTTTAGCTGAGCTAAATCGTTATCACATGTCAAGAAGGAGAGCATGCATCACTCCTGTACTTAGTTCGAAAGGGCTAGTGTAGACTAACTTCTAGATCGAAATGCCATTCAAAGTCACCACAAAAGACCAATATACAACAACCGATTGCTCAACGAAGATAAATATATAGCGGTTGACACAACCTTTACAGCTAGACCTGGCTGTCATCGTAACCTGAATAAATGTATCTGTCAAGCTCGCCCGGCATGGTTGAACCGCCTCACAGACCACCTGCACCTTGATTTGCCTCAACCACGAGGGTTCCAGCGAAGATTTAGCACCGGGTTGTACAAATAACAAAGCTATTAAGATATCCAATCAATGCCAAAACGGACAATAGACATTTACTTTACCTTAGAACTGATATTTCGTTGTCGCACCTGCAGTAATTAAAAGGCTAGTCTCCACCCGGCACACGCTTATATCCTTTAAGTCTCTCACACCATGCGCGAGGCCGTCTCCATGCGCGTTGCCGGTCGCGCACCAAAAATAACCAATCACAAGGCGGTAAATAGGGTCAGTTTGTGGGTTGAAAGATACTAGTTTAAAAAAGCGAAGTACTGCGGTATAAAACTTATCGCGTGCTCTGCACAACAACGGTAAAGAATATTGAATGATGTTTGGAACACAACACACGTGTATTATTGAAACGAAGAACAAAACCAAGGAGGGTATTGAAAATAGAACCCAAATTGATCAATCAAGCAAGAAAAGTGTTATCAATAAACAGTCTTCCGAAGCAGGTTTTGTGCAAAATCATTATAGGTTTTATGGTGTGCAGGTTATAACTGTGACAAATGATGAACTCAAAATAAACATATAAATAAGCAGACTTGTGTCTGTTACCTTTGGAATATCACAAAAAAAACCCGGTTATCTCTCTAACTAAAACGGACATAGTCTATCACTTATATTCCCGAGGGAATCCTGCTAACATAAGCGGTGAACCGATGCTATCCAGGATCAGTCAATACGATAGCTATTTACCCTTTCATTGTTAATAATTCTATTATATTGTATTGCTGTTGTAGACTGCAGAGAGAAAAAGTTTTATAGACTGCATGAATTAATTTTATTGTATAGAACACAGTATCACCAATATGTTTTCATAAAAGATTGAATAAAAATGAAAGAAATCCTAAGTCAAGTCCATCATTTTTCAATAGAGATAAAAAAACGCGTAAATAAGACACTCATTCACATTGCTTGTCAGCCAGATCATCGATAATATTTGTAAACAGTTATCAATACGATTTTAACAACAAACAAGAAAACCTCAAAACTGGACCTAACAACATGGTTTCTGTGCACGATAAATCTTAGTTACGACTGTTTATAACTAACGAATAATTTATGGCCCCGGACATTCGCTAAATAACCATCTTAATTTCACAGTCACCAACATATTGCCACCCATATATATGATTCAGAAAATAAGGTGTGAAAGAGATTGTGAATGCTGATATTTGTTGTGTAGCCGTGAAGCTCACAGGCACCCATTCATTCAACTAGCGAGTACCCCCGAGGGTATGTCCAAAGTTTATACACACACACACACACACACACACATATATATATATATATATATATATATATATATATATATATATATATATATATATATATATATATATATATATATATATATATATATATATATATATATATATATATATATACATATATATATATATATATATATATATATGTATATATGTTTATATTTATGCATATATATATATATGTGTATATATATGTATATATACATGTATATATATACACACACACATATATATAATATATATATATATATATATATATATATATATATATATATATATATATATATATATGTATATAATACATATATATGTATATGAAATATTTTTACTTAATCATTCTTTAAATAGCTGTATATATATGCTTATGAATGAAAATTTGAGGAATATTATTATGCATTTCTTTGATTATTATTATCATAATTTAAGTGGTACCCTAGATTCAGTTAGTGACCCCTACATTTTTAAACTAGGGGGGTGGGGCTAGGCGACTGGCCCCAGGACCAAGGAAGGTAATTTCTTTGAATAACATTAATGTACCGTGGGGTGAACAAGGCTCTGATCAGGCCGCGCACTTTTTAGCTCACTTCGCCGAACAACAAACACCTTCCCTTTAGTCAGATAGTGGCCTTTCTGAGCGATAATAGGGTAAACATACGAGGATATCACATTGTCCGGGTGCTTAGGACAAGAGAAGTAAATCTCGTGTCTGTCCTTGCATACAGGCTGATTCATATCGGGCGTGATAAAGACCAATGGAGGTTTCTGGACGGCCATCCTCCACGCCAGACGCAAAGCAGACGACATATACGTTTCTAAAGTCGTGGTCTTCGTGAGATTGGACAACAGGGGGGAGGAGCCGAAACTTTGCCAAACCATCTGTAATACACCAACATCTAAGTTATTCGAATTCACATAATCTAGATAAACATTTCGCATATATGTCTTCAAAGTCGTCAGATCCGTCCGATTGGAGAACAGAGGGGAGGTGTCGATGCGTTGATAAAGCAGCTGTTATACACCAATATATTAGTTATTTAGATTAATCTCGACTGTATCAACATTATGGTTCGCATTTAAAATGTAGGGGAATATTTTAAACCATACGACAATGTTTAAAAGGAATATATGAGCATATTCAGTAACCACTATAGTGCAAAATGAAACAATTAGTAAATAATTAACAACTTCACATGTATCACACGTTATATGCGATGCTTAGCTAAAAGGAAAATGTCCTACCTTGATCAGCATATGTGTATTGATCCTGCCACTTGCTTCCTTAAGATAATTGATAAGAGATGCACGTAGGTCACTTCCTAGTTTGGACTCATCAAAGTCGTCCAAACGCTGAAAAATCAATAGCCTTATGTAGAACCATGCCATCGCCACATATAACTCGTTGCATCTTGACTTATGCTTTGTTGCAAACAATGAGTTACCTCGTGTTGACCGCTAAGGGATCCAGTTGTTTGAGTGTGCGTTCGGAATCGACCGATAGGGTCCAACAATGATTGCTGTAGGTTTGAGCGTACCATTCTCAACTCATCCATAGCAATATCATAAGAATACTGAAAGCAAGGCATCCATAACTTGGCTCATGGAATAGACATGTGATCTGATCAAAAAGTTATGCAATTAAACGGGTCTTCCAGGGTTAATACGTGTATTAGATACGATTCTTTTTGGCATTTACCATGAGGATATCAGCGAGGAATTTGACCTTCGCTTCTTCTTGGTTGTCGCCGGGATTAGCCTGATCCAGTTTATCTTTAGCATCCAGCCACACGGTAGTCATGGTTTCGTTATAGTCTTCCACGATTTTAGACGGCCTGTTCCTGCTGTTTATGTTCTCAAGGCTACTCTCATCTTCACTCAACTTTTGATGCATCTGTTTACTCAGTCTGTATAGTTCAAATATAAAGTCACATACATGTTTGGAAATTGAAGAAAATACATAAATGAATGTACTTCAATATCACATATGTCGATGACAATATTGGTCATAATCGCTCAACGTGAATGATCATCAGTGAATGCAAGAGGAAAAAAAACATACAAGGCAGAGAGTCTTCCAATTTCGATCTTCAATTTTTCGATCTCCTTCATTGGGTATTTGCTTTCACTGTGATTTCAGAGGTTACAATATTCTTCAAAATTAGCAAACTATTTTTGAAAGTGACCCTATAAAATGAAATGTTATTTTCAATATTAACAATATCAATGTAAGCTACTATTGTTCATTGTCTAATGTATTCATACAGCTGTGAAACCCACGAGGATTCTTCTTGTACCTCCAGTTGATGGGGACTCTTGATATGTGCTGGACATGATCTGCGGAGTAAGAGTGAGTCAAATTCCTTCACTGGCCGACTCATAAATTTTTCCTTTACTAATTAGATATTATAATAATGATATAATTATAGAACAAATACACTTCTGCCCCAACATTACTTAAAGAACATACACAGCTCTGCCCCAACATTACTTAAAGAACAAATACAGCTCTGCCCCAATAACCCGCGCAAAACCGGATCCATAAATCAGAGTTTTAGCGAATTTGGAGCGAAAGTAGCGCCGTTCTGGCCAGTGTATTTCCTTATAAACGCAAATACAAATTTATTACGCCTAGTCCGACGACAATGCTAGCTGGTTGTAAGAGACAGAGCAGTTGTTATCTGATCCGTAACGAATAAAACCAACAGTCATTCGTTATGAGAAGCTCCTCATTCAATGCTTGCGATGCAGTTTAACCGTTAAGCTGGTGAACGTCGCTCCGATCGTTAGCCGGCTACCTCGCCTTCTTAAGGTTAAACATGTCGGCTATGACGACGGCTGGTTCGGTAGTCAACTGTCAACCTTGCGCTTGTCTTAACCATGCCCTGAGGCCAATATATCAGCGGCGTATCTGCAGCCGAGTTTCGTTCCATCTCATTGATCAAATAAAATTCCGAAGTTATGGAAGCAGCCGACTTTAGTCTACGCCCCCAGCGCCAAACGTTTTCTCACCTCATGCTCACCTTAATCTCATGGCGTCATCACCTCGCCCAGGGAAGCTAGCTGTGAAAGCGTGCTTTCACGGATGGCGGATGTCAATAAGACTACCGTTTTTGTTCCTATTTGGTTCAAAAATTCACTATTTTGGGCTACAAAAAGGGTCCTAGTCTGAGCGCGAGTAAAAACAACGCGAGTTATCGGGGCAGAGCTGTACCGAACTGAAATTTATTTTGACAGTTGTGATGCTGCACCTATATGTCAGAAACACAAATTGGTATCCCTATTGAGGTTATGCGTTAGTGCATTTTATGCAATAAAAGTATTATCCGTCCAATAAAAAGACAACAGACCGGATGGGTAAAAAAGTGGTTTTCTGACAGCATAAATTTTCAAGGCATAAAAAGTGATCGTCCATGTGATATTAATCCTTTGCATTATACGTATGTATTACTGTTTTCACAAAAATGATGTGATCATCTGGCATTCAATTTTAAAAGATTATGCAGCATTAAACCAATTAGACTTATCTGGGGATACTGCACCCTACTACCTCAAGTGTTCGTTGTATTCCTGGGCTATATTCTCGAACTGTTCTTTCCAGTTGATCGTCTCCTCGGCCCCGTTGAGTCTGAAGTCCAAAGAAGGCGATTGAAGCGAAAACTGAAGATAATATCACAACAGAAGAAGATCAGTGTTCGGGGAGGGGGGGGGGGGGGGGGGGGGGGGCTCGTGCATTTACGGCGCCATTACCGATTTAGCTCGACACCTCGCACGTGCCCATCGCAATTTCCGATTACTATATTAAGTACCTATCAGATAAGGTACTTTAACATCACCACACAATAATCGTTTTGCAGCTGAAACAAGTCGCCATAACATTTAAGAAATGATAATCCCCAATCGACGACAAGGGCTCGTCCTATTTATATTTCACTTTTGTTGGAAACCAATAACCAAATCGATTCGTTCTTGCCCTCCCACCCCCCCCCCCCCCCCCTTGCATGGCTCTTGTGGTTGGTCTACAGAGTGGAATTTGCAAGAAAGGCATGCTGGTTGATACAAGTGTTTATTGCAAGCAGTCCGGGTTAACATCTATTATAACTCAAGCCATATAAACTCTAGGAATTCGATTGCGGGACGCTTATGTCGAAAGACTTGATATGTCATACTGCATATTGAGTGGGGATCGGACGATAGACGTCTAGTGTCCACACCCTCAAAACAACGGCCAAGATTTTTTTTCTAACACGGAATTTGACCCCATTTAAGACGAGTTATGCGTTCATGATGGTTTTATAAGTATGGACGGAGCCGTTATACTGACACTTACGAAAGTAGCAAATCTTACAATCGCATTTGCATTGAGTTATCGCCCACATGATGGAATTCACTGGTTCATAATTTGTAGAAGAACAGACAATTTAGACATCAGATGTTATATTTTGCCTACTTACATTTTGGTATTCGTATCCGGTGCTACCTGAGCACTAGCACCGAATGATGGGCAAAGGACCATTGCGATAACCGCACCTTATAAAACGCACACACAATGACGTGAACTATAACAAAACAAGCCTTAATTATAACCTGCCCCGACTTCTTCCGGTTTCATTTTCACTTTGTGGAATAATCCAATGCTGACCTTTAAGTCCCGTCTATTTCGGTTACCATATTCTGGGGCTGCGAAGACAGGGTGATGGGGGCACTTTAAAGATGGAATTTATTCGATCCCAGGTTCAATTTTGAATTTGTTTCCGTTTTTGTATGGTTGCTGAAATAACTCGATCGTATCTCATTAAATCATCGGATAGAAGCGCCTACAACGTGTCATGTTTTGGTTATAACTGATGTTCCGTCAAATACAATCATTAGGACTTGATGGATCCATATACTGAAATCGATTTTAAGGCTATCATTTTCTAAAGTAGTAGAAAATCGGTTCATAAGTCAGCCCCCGCCAACAGAATTTCTATTTTAAAACACCTAAAAGAATCTTAAGATTTATCGTCAGATGACCCAGTTGATATGAATCGTTATGCCCGGAAATTATATTTTTGTCACTGCTGGAGTTATCAGCTTGAACAGCCTCAATGGATGAATATTTGTGAGAGAAAAACACAATAAAAGTATTTTTTTTTATTTTGTGTATCACACAGAATGTGCTTTTATTGTTATACAACAGTTAGGTGCACGACATTTTAATTTTTTTTAACGCAACAATTAGCGGACATTTGTTCATTAGAGTTTAATGTCGTTTCGCAATGTTATCAAATGGCAAATATCAAATAAGATATACAACGAATAGTAGTCAATTAATTTGGTAATAATTGGAACGGGTCCAATCGGATGACATATATCAACACAATATTTTAAGCGCATAGGTATTTAAAGTACTTCAAGTAAGCGCATAGAAGCATTCCCTTCAATGGGTTTAAATCTGACAATTGATTTTGAAATTCTATCTACATTCAGTCTACAAAGAACGTCGTGAATACGACTCCACACACTTAATTAATTAACCTTACTGCTGCAAAATTGGACGCCAAAATTATCATTGAAGTTTTCACTAATACAGCCTTACTCATCATATCGGCTTGTGATTCCCATTAAGAAATGCCAATAAATTGGGTATTTTGTGGATGACAACACAGTCTGCGTTACGCAACGTCATCGTTGTAATCCTGAAAACCAGCGTCATCCATGGAAGTGATTGGTGTTTCTATAAATTGTTCCGGTTGTGAGCTGTTGAGCTCTCTTCGCGGAACAACAAACACCCTCCCTTTAGTCAGATTGTGGTTTTTCTGAGCGATAATAGGGTGAACATACGAGGATATCACATTGTCCGGGTGCTTAGGACAAGAGAAGTAAATCTCGTGTCTGTCCTTGCATACAGGCTGCTCTATATCGGGCGTGATAAAGACCATCGGCGGTTTCTGCACGGCCATCCTCCACGCCAGACGCAATGCAGACGACATATACGTCTCTAAAGTCGTGCTCTTCGTGAGATTGGACAACAGGGGGGGAAAGTCCATACTTTTCCACAGCAACTGTAGTAAAATTGCCTTCAAAATATGTTTCAAAGAAGCAAATTATACGATATTCAAAGAATAATGTTTAACAATAAAATAACAAGCCAGTACGATAACAACAGACCTTAAGGAGGACAGATAGATCTATACTGTCACTCTGCTGTTTCATGTAACTGACAAGCGCTGCATGCAAATCGGAGCCTAGTCTCTCTTTGTCATAATCTTCCCGGTCTTTTTTCAGCTGCAACATATAAATAGGCATTCATAAAAAACCAACTAAATGCACGAATTGGGCCATTTCAACTGTTGTTGTTAGGTTGGATGTGTGTGTGTGTGTGTGTGGGGGGGGGGGGGGGGGGGGGTAGGGGGGGGGGGGGGGTTGGGAAGGTCACCTGACGGTACCTGTTCAAGACGCGATTCTGTTCCCACTCCAGTTTCATCACTGTTATTGGTTTGAGAAATGACGTCCAATGAAGATAATGGATAAAACAGGTGTTGCTGAATCCTGGCGCGGTACAATCGCAGCTGTTCTTCAACTAGTTGGTAAGATTTCTGAAATCATTTACAAATAGCCAATAAAGCAAACCTATTTTTGTCATTATGAGGGTTGCAGGATAGAGTACACCTGATTGCATTTCCGCGTCTACACCCAGAGGGAGAAATAATTGTCTGGCATAATCATGAGTTCATTTGAACTAAACTAAAGAACATGTTAACAAATTTAAAAAATATATTCTATGCCAAGTTATTCTCCAATTATTACGGATACCAATGAAAAAATCACTTCCTTCCAATCCGCTATTACAAAACAAAACGTCATATATAAGCGGCTATGACAGAGGGGGATTTTTAAAATTGAGATCCCTTGCTGCCTACCATAAGGACTTCGCAGAGGAATTTGACCTTAACTTCTTCTTGGGTTTCATCGGGATGCTCCTGATCTAGAGATTCTTTAGCCTCCAGCCACAGGGTAGTCATGGCTTCGTTGAAGTCATCCACGATTTTGGACGGCCGGTTCTTGCAGTTAATATTTTCTAGGCTACTCTCATCTTCGCTCAACTTCTGTTGCATCTGTTTACTCAACCTGTTAGGTTCAATCACAGTCATTTATCAGAGCGTACTTCCATACCACTACTAAAGGGACTCAAATACCGATGGTATATTTGAATATCCTATAAACAGTATATATATATATATATAGAGAGATATATATATATATATATATATATATATATATATATATATATATATATATATATATATATATATATATATATATATATATATATATATATATATATATATATATATATATATATATATATATATATATATATATATATATATATATATATATATATATATATATATATATATATATATATGCTATAGCATCAGTGTTAACTATTTGTGTCATGATATCATTTCGGCTGTTTCCTGGTGATGAAAAGTATTAAGTAAATATGCCACGTGCAGGTTAGTGAGCCGCTCATTTTCTTTCTTCATCTGGGTCCGTTTTTGGGCATATTCTTGAATACGCTGCTCACGGCTATCAATACTGCAAACGAATAGTAAAATAAGAGTAGTAGTCACTTAAAGGTTACCCCAGCATTTCATGCAAAGTACCAAGTTTTGTTCCTGTTGAGAACTGCAAATCTGATAAATGTGCATGATGCACTTGGCGTTACTCTTTTATTCCATACAAAAATCAGTAATTATGAACTGAAAAACAGAAGCAATACGGATTTGATAATAAATTCTGACATACCTTTTCTTCAGTTTTTCAATTTCTATGTCTTTCCTGTAGAATAAAACAATATTTATTAAATGTTTACAGTACAATTGCACCCTACTTAGTGTTCATAGGGGAAAATATATCTAACGAGAGCGCAGCCTTCAGAATAGATTAAACGACTTAACAAGAAACAACACGGATAAGGCAATAAATTCTGACATACTTGCTAATTTCTTTGTCTTTCTCAGAAATTTCCTTGTCTTTCCTGTAGAATAAAATAATATTTATCAAGGTTTTTTGCAGCCTACTTAGTGTTCATAGGGGAAAATAAATCTAACAAGAGCGCAGCCTTCAAATTAGACTAAACGAATTTACACAAACAACACGGATTGGGCAATAAATTCTGTCATACTTGTCAATTTCTTTGTCTTTCTCGATAATTTCCTTGTCTTTCCTGTAGAATAAAACAGTATTTAGCAACGTTTTTAGCAGCCTACTAAGTGTACATAGGGGAAAATAAATATAACGAGAGCCATCCTTCAAAATTAGATTAATCGACTTTACAGAAACAACACCGATTAGCAATAAATTGACATACTTGAGAATTTCTTTGTCTTTCTCACGAATTTTGTGTTCGTTCCTGTACAATAAAACAATATTTATCAACGTTTTTAGCAGCCTACTTAGTCTTCATAGGGGAAATTAATCCAGCAAGGGTGCAGCCATTAAGAAATAACAGAAAGACACATTAACACGGATTTGGTAATAAATTCTGACATACTTACTTCACTTTTTCTGTAGAAGAAATCAATATTTCTCAAATATTGTCGGTACAATTGCAACATGTAAAGTCTCCATAGGGGACATTTAAGCTCACAAGAGCCAAGACAGATTCAAAATAGAAGTTATTGATAAAAACATCTTCATGGAGACTTACCGACAAGCTTCTACGTCAGTCACTGCATTCCGCGCTAGTCGATTTGTTAGAAATCTGTTGTAGCAAAAGATGTCAATGCATTTAACAAAAAAAATAACCTTTTTGTGACATGCCCGTGGTCGAACTTTGAAATTAGGCATATATTATTGCCTATAAGTACCCTCATCCTGTCGAATAAAATCATTAAAAATCATAAGGAGAGTAACCCCTTCCAAGTTCTACACTGTCCCATGGCTTCATCATGGTCACTGCGTCGGACGTTTGAGGACCACAAAAGGAGAGGTAATGCATTAAGCATTCACAAATCCACGGCCAAAAATCACAGTTCAGTTCGACTCCCCGCTTTTGAAGGCCAAATATGGGAACTGTAAATTAGATGAAAACATTGGGTTTAAGGTCGCATACAAAAGCGCTTGTAATATCGTGACGGGGATGGATGAGGATGACTAGGAGGCCCGGACAGACCCCTTTAATGCCACTGCCCTATGGCCATTGCCGCACTCAGCACAGACCTGTTGCCCACGCGATGTTATGGACGCAAGCCGCCGCAGTGACTGAAGTCCAACACGATCCCATACAGCCAGCAAGTCGACGCGTCAAAATCTGGGACCTGGGCTGATTTTCAGGACCCTTATTTGTGTCAATCAGAATACTGAAATTGGTTGACAGTGATCAAATAAACCTTTGTTACCATAGCGTTAATGTCGTTTGTTAGATTGCTCAATCACACAAATCCATCCACAAACATGACAAGTTTGACTTACGTAAAGATCATCCGGATCCAGGGTAAAGTGTAAGTGACTATTCTTGAATGTAAAATCTGCTGAATGAGATCCATGGCCAAACGACACGGGTAGAAAACGAGAGAACGAAGCAACCTTGAAAAAGGTTTGACAATCAGGATACGACAAGGCGAAAACAGAATGTAAACCACAATTGAGCTTACAATGTGAATATAGTCACACATATTCCGATGTTAACCGCTTCTAAATGCTTTCGTTTTCGCAAATAACCACTTCCATATCAACCGATCACGTTGTAAAGCCCGCAATATCAGACCAGCTATGAAACCCGCGCCACATCGACAAAACTCAAACGCGACACCATTAAGCAGTGAGTACGGGTTCATTTCCCCGCAGAAGTGGGTTCGACATTTTACGTGATCTTCCGAACCACAAGTCACCAGGATCGAAACTAATTACCCGTGGGCCGAAGTTCCAAGTGAATTATTTGGCAAAGTGTTCCGGCCAAAATACTTTGAAATAATCATCTCACGAAAATGTTATATGACAATTTTTGAGGTATTT
>CM067350.1:16655536-16808036 GCA_034190875.2 Urechis unicinctus | reverse complement strand
ACGCATCATAACGTTCATCTGCCTATTCATGACCCATACCACATGGGACACGTAACACTACAACACCGCGAAGCACCGTTCGTCAACGCACTGTAGTATCCGTCCTCCCGCACCACCATCCTTCATCACATAGCACTATATCTTGACACACTGCACCATCATTCATCCAACTGCACCATCATTCATCCAACTGCACCATCATTCATCTATCTGCACCATCATTCATCGAACTTCACCATCATTCATCTAACTGCACCATCTTTCACCACATTATACCATCTCTAGCCACATTGCACCTTCCTTCATCACACTGCACCCTCCTTCTCCAAAACGCAAAATCCATCACGCTGCACCATTCTTCATCACACCGCACACATCCACTGTATTGCATCCTCTTGTACACACCATCCATCACATTGCGCCTTCCTTATTGCTACACATCATTCTCGCACCATCCATCATCATTGCGCCACCAACTACACAGCCCGGCTTCCTTTATTGCACCAACACACAACCCGTATTGCACCAACACACAGCACCACCCCCGGCTGTATCACATTCACCGCCTGTATTGCACTGCAGCTTACACAGCCCGGCTGTATTGCACCACTACACAGCCCGGCTGTATTGCACCACTACACAGCCCGGCTGTATACCACCATGTATTGCACCAACCACCACACACAGCCCGGCTGGCATCAACACACAACCCGGCTGTATTGCACCAACTCCACCACACACAGCCCGGCTGTATTGCACCAACACACAACCCGGCTGTATTGCACCAACACACAGCCCGGCTGCATTACGCCAACACACAACCCGGCTGTATTGCACCAACACACAACCCGGCTGTATTGCACCACACACACAGCCCGGCTGTATTGCACCAACACACTGCCCGGCTGTATTGCACCACCACAGCCCGGCTGTATTGCACCAACACACTGCCCGGCTGTATTGCACCAACACACAGCCCGGCTGTATTGCACCACACCCGGCTGTATTGCACCAACACACAGCCCGGCTGTATTGCACCACTACACACATTGCACCACTACACAGCCCGGCTGCCCGACTGTAATGTATTGCACCAACACACACACTGCCCGCTGTATGTATGTATTGCACCAACACACACTGCCCGGCTGTATTGCACCAGCACACTGCCCGGCTGTATTGCACCAACACACTGCCCGGCTGAATCGCACCAACACACAGCCCGGCTGTAGATTATGCCATCACTATTAGCACATCCTTGTGTACTGGGGGCCACTGCCGCCTCTTAGTCAGAATATTTAGAGGCTCGGGGCTATTTCTTGTGGCCACGGCCCCTGCTTATTTCGACCCCGGACTAGCCGTATCCAGAAGGTACATCGCTAGCTCTTGTCCCTCTTGCTTCAACGGAATCTATCGTTTGTCTCATACCTGTCCAAACACCGCAAGTATGACACTGGATGTCACATTTTCACCGCGGATCATAACCATTACTTGGAGTAACATGCAACATAGTTTAACTGTACCTTATTCGCTGAATAATCAAACACAATTAGATCAATGTATTCAGTATGAAACTTTCGTAAGAAGCCCTCATGCGGCCATACCATCATTTCCTCAGTGACCGGGGTTTCCCTTTGGGTCATACATGCTGACGAAAAGTTCATCAATGTTCCATGGCCTAATACATCATAACGTTAAATCCAATCGTTTAGGACAAAAAAAGTCTTTCGAACAGTCATGTCCACTTCCGCTAGGAAATTGTAAACATCGACTCGATGTTGACATCTGCGATACTTTCGCTTACGACGGTGTGCCAATAATAATGATCGAGCTCCAAAATCCCTTCAATGTTGGGAAACTATACTGAAACATGTAAATATACGTGATCTGGAGCGGGTTAAATTCTAATTTCTTTTCACCATTGTGGTGTATCGGGTTGGTCTCAGACCCCCGTATGTTAAGCCGTAAATACTAACCGAGGGTCTAGCTTACCTGATACTGATGCGGTAAGGGAAACACGTAGTCAGCCATGTCCACAGATTCAAACACCGCTCACGACACCCCAAGCATTCAGTCATCACGAAACCTAAGTTCCAAATCAAACAACGAAGTGGATTATTATGATACGAAGAACGTTGCCACGAAGACATGTTCCACCAATCCGATATTTCACGAATGCATATTGCCAACAACCATCGAAATTTACTTTCACTATCGCTTTAGGTTTATCATCAGGTTGCGTCAAGCAATCTTGTTATAGACATCATATCGAAACACAACACGTTACAAAGTGCTGATTCGTACTCTAGCATGTATTATACCATGCCAAGCTCATATAAGTAGAAGCTATGTGCCATTGAAAATGACTTTCGCTTTATAATTTCAAATAAATCCCAATAACATAAGTCTATCTGTACCAATTCTCACATACGTTATGTGATGCACATTATGATGTACTTTCGTTGACGTGCTCATTATGACACCCGACGTCAACTACACGAGGGTTGAAACCTGCAACAGCGATTTTTCACCCATCTACACCCTAAGTCCAAAATCATTCGCGTTCGTTATATCTGGTTCTATTCTCATACATTAATCTCGAATCTATCATGGAGTTCTATAATGACTCATTGGGCTTTTTAATTCGTCGCATTGGATAAGGACAATGCATGACTGCAGACAAGAATGCACCATCGATTGCTTTGTTGAATTTCACTCAGCGTCAGCTCTAGGTGGGGCAGTCTGATGTCAGGACTGCTATCTTCACAAATAATTGAAATGTAACATGGTACATACCCAGTTGATTGATTATGTGTTTTGGAAAATTCATCCGCACTAGCAGTGTATTTCAATGACGGATTTAGTACATTTATTGGAATTGACAGTCGTATTTAGCGAAAAAAGCGATAAGTCACGTCCAGCAGTCATCGACCGCAGATGAATTTTCATTACCTTTTTGTGGTGGACAATCAAACAAGTGTTATAAGGAACGTCTCAAGACAAATCAAAGATATTTATTGCCGCTACCGGAACGGTTTGTTTGCTTCACATAACAAAGGGGCATGAGTTATTATCTAATATTCCTGAGATATATAGCTGTTGTGAATAATATATCATCAAAGCACACGATTCATGGCTTTCTCCTGTGCACATGAACTCTTACAGCACGCCAGGGTAGATCTTCTTAAATTGGTTGTGTTCGGAGAGTGAACACAAGATAATGAACCTAACAAAGCCTTGATTAACGGTCATTCGCAAGTATAAGTAATTTATCATTAGCGTACATATCAATGGGTTCATCTTCATGTGCTCACTGTAGAAGGCAATACCCATTCCTTGCTACTCATGTAAATGGAATCTGTAAACTGGGGTCCAATCTATCACCGCCCTGTTATTTCTAATGCCTTTGCTACGTGCAATTGGTTATATTTAACGGAACTTGATTAATGAGAAATAAATGTCACGTGATACACGCTTCAAGCTATTTGAAGTCTGAGATAGAATGCCAGAGAATGATCGCAATACACATGCTAGTAACGTTTTTGAGAAGATACACAACTCGTGAGAACAATTGTAGGCATTAATATCAGTATTATTGTTTAAATAAGCGCTCCTCATTAAACCGCTGTCT
This sequence comes from Urechis unicinctus, assembly GCA_034190875.2. Taxonomy (NCBI): domain Eukaryota; kingdom Metazoa; phylum Annelida; class Polychaeta; order Xenopneusta; family Urechidae; genus Urechis; species Urechis unicinctus. The sequence goes on along the minus strand of CM067350.1, from coordinate 16,804,405 downwards.
ACACAAAAGGCCTTATGACCTTGGGCCAGTAGAAAATGGAGATACATAGACATAGAACAATGGACCAACCGTGCACTGAACATAAGCCCTCATTCGCCATTTAACAACACAAGCAATTACGCTGTACTATCAATATATATCGGGTGCTTCTGTGCTTCACCAAACTTGGTATAATACTTCAGGTCATAGTGAAATTAATCAATGCAGATACTGATTTGCAAGGTCATGCTATTTCCTGAAGATACCAACCACAATATAACGCCTATAACCAAAACAGAGCATTGGTCAGAATAAAGGCCCTCAAACGTAGTATCATTGATGCTGCTATCTTGAGCAGCTTGTATTTGACCTCACAGACTAAAATGACCCCATTTGTGTGCCAGAAAGTGCTTGATTATTTCATAACGCCTCGATGTGGATTTCTGATTATTGCTATGATAACTCCATGTCGACTTACTGTACTGTTCAAATGATATAACGATACAGTCCGTATTCTTGTATGGGTCATTGGCTGGACTCACTGAACGGCAATGCTGACCAATCCATATTGTACGACCGAAGTCATTTCGTTTTCTAAAATTGTCTATTAACCTCGTGCGATTTTGACCCTTGAATAGAATAGTTAGAACGCCAGCGCGGTGCTCCGGCCCATTTCCAGCAAAATTCTTTGAATCTATGCTCGATCATCCAAATAGCACTATTTTGATGTTGCCGTTATATATCAATTACAGCATAGTCGTAGCATTGGAGGTCATCAGTTGTCCTAAGATTACCTGGTTGCTTTTGGGCTTTCGTGGGAGAGGTGGGCAGTAGATGGCCCAGGTAGTGGGATACGAGGCGGGGCATGATATTCCCTAGCATTCATGTGGAACCCCGAGTGCTTCCATTGCCAAATCGATACCTCCACTCTCTCCCTCTCTCTCTCACTGACTTGACGCTGCCTCCCCGCACACCGACGCACAAACACACACACACACACTCTCTCTCTCTGTCTGACCCGGGCTGAGCGGAGCAGGCGGTTTCCGGCTAGAGGATTGTTATTCATCGAGCATTTGAACCCTCGTTTGGTGCTTGAGACGTGCCGATTTAACCACGTGGCTGTATGTATAACAGGACGGCAACTCATGGCGGTATGCATCAGTGGTGACATTAGCAGCGATTACGTATGGGATCGGGAGGTTTATACACGCTCTATGGCCACGTTGACATGGTGATTTGTCAGGCAGGTAAGAACAATGAGCTGGTAAAGATTGCCTGGGATGACTGCTTAACCACGCGAAGCAACCCAAACGTCCACGCGAGCAGACGGCCAGGAAGTAGCGCGGTTAGCCCGACCTTCCGGCTGGCCATTGGTTGCTGTCATAACCGCGATTGGCGCAAAGTCACCGCCACCCCGCATGCATAATTAAAGGCCAAGATGCAGACCGTTGCCATGTTATAGACCTGTGCCATGGTCTTGAGTACGTTATCATTGCATCAAACACTCGTGGCGAGAGAACACATGTTGAAGCCACACTGGCTGACATGAGCTTTATCAAGAAGCTGTTCAAGGGGCGGCCTGAGAGGAGATCCAGTGAGTCCCCACCACCATCGGCCGCTAACGGCTGTCCCACGGACGCGCTGGGTACTGGTGGGCGCAGTACTTGTTCATCACCATCCTCGTCTCCATCTCGCCGGGTGTCATGTCACACGACACGGGTCGGCGTCCGAGCCTCGTCTAACCCTCACGCCGCCCAAGTTCTACCAGGACTCCTCCTCGGTGAGTTATCTAATACATCATCACAGAGCGTTTGGCCAAACATATTGAGGCGCTTTTTTTAGACTGCTTTGCACAATAATGTAAATGATGCAGCCTTCAATCATCGAATCGGGTCAAGCATCAATAGAAATTAAACATTTGGATTACATCTTTAACGTGGTGTAGTATTTACGGAAGAAGGTGATATATCTGACTAGACAGCGAAATAACAGTTCCGTTAGTCAAATCTCCTAAATTTCTTACTCATTAAATTCCGAGTCATATATAGTCTATTAAAATCACATAGTGGTGAGATATTGAACAGGATGGAAGGTGGAAACGATTGCAAGTTTGCATGATCGCCCTTATAAACTATCCGAACAACATAAAATTGTAGTGCATGGAAATCATCGAAGTAATCTTACAAATAATAATGTGTCAGCAATATTGTATTGCCTGAGAAAGGAACATAAGTAGTAGTGATCGTTGGATATTTCCCTCCTCTATGGCGTTCATTTTTGAGTAAGCATAGCCAAGGAGCAGCCTAACCCATTTAGAGACACAGATATTGTGAATATCACCGTATGTGCGTCATGATGATCTGTAAGAGCTGCAATCTGTTTGCTGTGGAGCCAGTTTCACATATTCCCTACGAACTGAGCACATGTGTTGTTACCCCTAAGGGACAATGCCTGCCATGCCTCAGGTGGCCTGATTACAAGCCCCACATGGTAACTAATGGCAGGTCATCACGAAACAAGCCGCGAGAATCGAGACAAACAATGAATTCAGGTGGAACAAGTGTGCACGACTTTTAGCAATGATTGCTGTAGTTCGCCTTTGTGGCACATGTAGGGTCATTCTAACCTAAATTGACGTGATCAAATTAACCACAATGTTTTATCTCAATCACAACAAGAGCCGACTGTTTCAAAGGAAGCTGCGTGGTGAATTCATGATCAGTACTAGAAGGGTGAGGGTCTTTTTTTTGTCATCAACGACAACACATTATGCCCTATTACATTGAGAACAACAAATTAATCTCTGCGCCGTGGATAATATCTTGTGACAGTCATGCACCAATCCCGTCAAATTATTGAATCATTTACAATTAGTTTAATTGTATCCGACAATTCGTTTGGGTATATTAAGTTTAAGCTGCCGAACATATTGCTAACTTTAGCCTCTTAAGACCATACTAATATTAAGTGATAATATTTGAAGACCATATGCTAGTGACAAGCCTATTTCTTGGTGTTAGTTCGCAAATACAATTCGTGATATTTGATATTAGCGTGTGCCAAAGTGAAAAGGACATCGGTGAGATCTAAAGTCATATCATCCGTTACACATATCACATTATTTATATTTAAAAACAATGTTGTATGTGACATAATAGTCCTTTCAGTTGCTCCTCAAATGTGCACAGTTCTTTTTAACACCAAGTTTGGTACAGCCTCTTTTGTGCAACAATAATGTTGTTTTGATACAAGAATCAAATGTGTCTTATGGTTTAATAAGCTGACTAGGCGTTGACACGTCAACACATGTCATTGAAGGGTTTGGATTATAAGGATATATCAATAATAATTTGTTACAGCCCGATAAGATACCACAGTGCCTAATTAACAACGGAAACAACCGCAAAACAACAACGTTTATATAGTCAAATCAAAGCACAAAATAATTGTTGCGCTATCTCAGCCATTTGAGCTTAGTATTACCGGGGTTATGTGATTGGTGTATAGATCAACTGTGCAGTCATCATATCGTGACTAAAATGAAACGAACAACAATATAATAACAGGCCTTACATTGAATTCTGACCCCGAGATCGACGGAAGTCGCTCATTAAACCAATACATTAAATTGTCAGGTTGTATGCGTGCAATAATTATTGCTTTCAATTCTTAGAAGCCATGATAAATTTCAATATTGAAGCTCAATGAACCAAGAGCTTTATCGTATCAGTTAACCAATACATTGGTGCCTGTGAGCAATAAGTATTGCTTTCAATCTAAAGCAGCCATGATGAATTTCAGTCCTGAAGCTCAAGGAACCATGACGTCTTCATCGTATTATAGATCAGATGTAAATGGGCACGGTGTGCAGTATAGTGCCTTTGACTATAGATAAAATTGCCAACACATGGCCCCATTCATAAAGATGAACATAAATAAGAAAGCTATATCCATGTTTGATATGCTCGTCCCAGAATGTTGATAGCGGCAAATTGAATTATTATCGGGGAATATCAAATAACTTTCCAAACGATTAACAGCTCCCCTCGTACGCAACTGGTTAAATTGTGAACCTTTCTGTATGTTGCAGGATCACATGACTTTGCTCACGACTTGAATGCATTACTGCGCTACAAGGTCACGCACGTGCTTAATGTGACTACCGAGGTGGCGGACATGTTTCCAGACAAATTCGTCTACCACCGCATCGCCATTCCGGACATGCCGTCCACACGCATCGTTCAATATTTCAATGAGGCATTCTCCATCATAACATCATGTCGACAAAATGGTGGATGCATTCTTGTCCATTGTTACTATGGTAACTCCCGTGCTGCAAGTTTCGTTTTAGCATATCTCATGAGGACGGAACGCATGAAATATCGCGAAGCACTCGAATATCTTCGAATAATAAGACCAGATGTTTCGCCTAATGATGGATTTGAACGTCAACTAAAAGTGTACGAATTAGAGAGCTGCAGATAGACGAATTGGATATGACCTCGTGAAGGTAATATAAACAATGCAAGTCGGTCCAGCAATGCTTGTTCATTGAGGCCCTTTCTATTCACATAGTTTATGACTGTTTCTCGCTGTTTGCTTCTCAATTAACTATTCTTTCGTGTAACAGGCCCTAAAATGCCACTTGTAACATTGGCCTTAATGTGCTGTATCCATGGTGAGCTCATGCTGTACACTTGAAAACAGTGTTTGTACAATATGGGTACTGCATATAGTAAGTCGTTGATAAATAAAGGTTTGATAATAGAAAATGTGATGAATGCATCTCTTTTTATTAACTTCTTCATATGATGTTCTGTTTAGTATATATTCTGTATATTTGTGTTGTGAACAAAATGTATAGTAATTAGCATCTTGTTTGTCACATATACAGCTTGTAACTGTGCTGTTTGAAAGATATATTTTCGTACCAAGTTTATTTTTTTTACAGTGGGTATAATTGAACTGCTGTATGTTCAGCTTACCCGACCCCTGTGCGTATTTCCTGTTCGGTATTTAATCCCAGACGAGTAGTTCTTATTTCAGGGAAGTTTAAGACATAAGGTTCTCCACAGCTGTGAAATAAGGTTAGTTCATACCAAATGTTTAACTCGATCGTTGCATACCTTTGTTACCATTGAACCCTTTATGCCCTAGAATGAAACCATCAAACTCGGGAGTTGTCAGTCACTGTGGTTTTCTAAACGACGCTTTAATGCTTGTTTATCTTTGAAGCGATAGACGGCCTACACAACACATGGGAATGATTAACATGAATAGCTTACACAGAGGTACTACAGAAAATGTTGCACCCATTCATCTCCTCTTCTATAACATTATGTTATATGCTTCCTAGTAGCAATTTCCTAAAAATACTAATAGATGTATCTCTAACTCGGAATACACACCGCTGTAACTTCCAATAGGTTTATTACTGCATACTCATATTTTCTAATATTTGTGTCTATATATTGTCACAACAGTTTTGCTAGTGATTGTTAATGTGCATATTATTCATACGCGCTGGCTATGGTACTTCTTCTCACAATGTATTATTGTTTACCTCAATCAGAGATTTTCATAATTCTGCGACGTCGATACTTAGCAAAGTTTTACATGTTTGCGCAATGTTCTTCAGAAAGTTGACCAAGAAGTCTGTAGATTTTTTGAGCAGGTATTGGTTTCGACGATCTTGTGAGATTCTTATTCATTAACAGCTATAACATTATACACATCTTTGTGCCAAACCGACAAGATTTAGTGTGAAATGTAATGGTTAAGTTGTAGCGCGGTATTAATTGTATTAATAATAAGAGGCGAGTATCAGAGCGCTCATACCTATGTTATTTGTTGCCTGTGCCAGGTTATGAGAATATATATTTCATAATGTTTATTTGCAATCATTGTAAATAAATGTGGAATGGCACCCATTCCTGCCCGCTTTAGCTCCACATTCATCAACCACGTTACTTGAAAATTATGCTAAATTTGTATCCAGCGACAAATGCGTCGAATCCGAGCAAGTATAGTGAATTATCCATGATGTCTTGTAAGGTGCCACAGACTCATTGTCTCTGAGATTCTTTATGAACTAGGTTGCCTTTTCAATCTTGCCAGTTTAATGACGAACGAGAATAATCCTCATCATATAAATCAGAGTGAATTGTGCTTTTATTACCCAGCCCCGTTAATCAATGAAGGTGGTTCAACCAGGTAGGTCTGCTTTGTCGCTCGATTTCGTGTTAACTTTATAGAAAGAGCAGGGTTAATGCTATATTCCTTAATGACGAGATATACACGTTGAAGCAGCCATGTATTATTTCCTGAAAATATTCGTAGATAAGGATTTGGATGCTTTTTTAGTAGGCATTTTATCCTATCGACAGAAGAATACCTGCATTATACATAATTGTTTGCAGCAAATGAGACTACGAGCATCATAAACCTTGTCTACTATACAGATGGTGCCTGAGGCTTGTTCCAGGTGTTCTAATATATTGGCCTTTATCAAGTTAAACTAATTCAATTACATTCACTGGAACGAACACCACCGTGCTCGTGCACTTTGATGAATAATAATCCGCATCGTAAACAACGAAAGATCTCGTGACTGTGTTGAATATATGCTGTTATGAACATATGTGGGTCTAAATGGACCAAGTGGTAAGGTGATACGAAATGGTGGAAAAATATCGGTCAATAACGTTCTCTTGAATGGTCTCCTTGTCACAGTGAGACTAATCTCGTCACAATCATGGAGCAAATTATCGGTTTCTTTACTCAGTACAATGAACGTTCATAACGTATAAGGCATTCTGCCTTGGTGAATGCTGCTGTTACACTTCCTGGTGAAGATCTCAACGTGCAGCCATACAAGCCTAAATAGTTTGTGTGTCATTAACGTAGCTTAACATCAATGGTCCATTTCAATTCAGAATGTGCTGTTGATGTTGTGTCAAGAGAGTATTTACAATGGTCTCATATTGGTACAACATTTATTGAAAGTCCAATATCACAAAAGATTGAGATGAGCATTGTTAGGAGCTAAGCTGGTGTTTCCATTTATCTAGAGACAATGTTGATTTGACCATAATGTGAAGCGTCGCTTGTAGCGGAAATAGAGATCCATCTTAAGACAAAATATGAAGAAGAAGAATTTATTGAACGAACAAAACGTATTTAAAACTGCACATCAACTGCAACTAAACCTCAAAGAATACTCGTGAAGCACCATATCAAGGAGCGAAATATTCCATATTACATAAACGAGTCATTGTCTGATGATCTCCGAGCCATAACGGATATGTTATGATCACTTCGTGGGTGGAAATTAAGCAAGATGAAAGATAGGGTCGATTACACGATAACGCGATAAACCGTCCTGAGCAAAACATCTTACCCCAGATTCTACAAGGACATCAATAGCCATATGGTGTATCATTCAAATGATAATGTCTTAGTTCTAGCATTAAATTGATTGGAACAGGGACATTATTGAATGCTTTCGGAGTTCATTTCCATCACCAAATAGCAGTATGATCACACAATAAAAATCGCAAAGGCTGCGATAACTAGTCGGCATATCGCCATCATCTGTTGTGCAATGTTGATCTGTTTGAGTTGTAATTGTTTTTTAGAATATGGAAACCAGTTTCAAATATAGTTAATGAACATAGCATAGCAGTTTGTACATCTATAGCAAAATGACTGCCATGCCGCTCGATTACAAGCCCCAAATGGTGACTCATGTAAAGTCATCATGTAACAAGTCTTGATCATTCATCTAGTTGTGTACATCTCAGTCACCTCGTTCATGAAATAAATCTAGTTAGTCTTGGAACAAAGAGATTCGAGACTAACAATGAATTTAGGTGGGGCCTTTTGTAACACTTACAATGCTTCATTAACGCCACGACCCGGACATGGTGAATTCATGATTAATTCTCGTAGGAGGACCACCATCAAGAGAACAGTTACGCCAATTGAACATCTGCCCGATGCGTCAGATGCTTTCGTCAGACAATATCACAGTAATCGTGTAAGGTAAACACAAATGGTCCCTTCGCCATGTAACCCAGATATTAGTCTCGGCGCTGCACATATTGCAGTGCTACCGATCTCTTCAAATCATTTATAATTCCACACGTATAGGGTGTCAAGAGTGTTGCGGCACGAGATAATATTGGAAGACCACGTTCTAGTGACAGGCATGCTTCAAGGTGGATTATTATAGATACAATTCACGATACTTGATATATGTTTGCGTAAAAGTGGAATGACAGACATAGGATTCACAGTAATAGTTCTAGTACTGGTACACGTATATTACATTTCTTTTATAATGTGCGCTTACATTGTAGAGCAAACCCCTCATAGTTTTAATGCAACGACAACGCTGATTGTGGAACAATCGTCAACGTCAGCGATGTGATTGATGTACAGTAACTTTGTGAATCCAATATGTCTGTTTCTCATTTAATCAATATATCAGACATCGACAGAAAGTCGTTCATCAATATTTATTGCTTCCATACAAAGCTATCATAATACATTACAGCTTGGAAGCTCAATGCACCAGTAGCGGTATCGAGTGATTGATCAATAATAAATGGATGTGACATACAGACTACGCTTCATAAGCCTTCGTCTATGGAGGAAATTGTAATCAAGTGGCCTTCTCCATATATATCAACACAAACAAGAAACCATGTCTGTGTTTGATGTTGTCGTGTCAGAATCTCGAACTTAATTAAAGAACGGCAAATGGTTTTATTAACGATAAAGTGCCATGTGCGTCATTAAGTAAATTGTCGGCCCTTTCTGTCTGCTGCAGGACAACATGAATTGCTGAAGACTCGAAAATATTGCTACGAGGCTGCGCCATAATAGGACCATATGTATCACCCCATGGTATATTTGAGCGTCATCTAAATGTTTACGATTTGGAGAGCTGCAAATTAATGAAATGAATACCACCTCGTGCAGGTCATGTAAACACTGCAATTAGGCACATCGATCTTTTCTATTCGTATTGTTTCTACTTGTTGTTTCCATCGTAATTGACTATTCCTTTGAGCATTACGCTCAATATTTTTCATTTGTGACAGATGTCTTGATGTGCTGTATTCATGTTATGCTCATGTTGTACACTTGAAAACAGCGGTTGTAGGGTCTGTGTATTGTATGTAGTATGTCGTGGATAAGAAATACGTCTGATGATAGAAAATGTGATGAATACAACAATTTTGTTATTAGCCTTTCCATAAAATATAATCGTTCGCTAACGTATATGTTCTGTATATCTGTGTCATATTTAAAGTTACATTTCCATCGTGTTTTTGATCTTGCATATATTCAGTTTGCTGTGAAGTTTGAATAAAAGTGCGATTTGTTACAGTAAGTATTATTGAGCAGAAGTATGCTTTATTTAAGTTGTTTGATCCAAGACGCCTACTTTAGGGTAGTCTCATATATTGGGATTGCAACAACTGTGTGATATGCTAAGCTTATATCAAATGTTCTACACGATCGATTCATACCTCGTTTTCAATCATACTTTTTATGTCTAGAAATATATCAGCGTAAATGAATACAACGAACACTTTACAAGAAACCTGGTTATCTATGCAACGTCTGTAGGCTTTCCTGGTTGTTAACCTACCATGCGACACAGTGCATGCGGATGATTAACATGGTTTTGTTATATCCATGATTAGGTTCGGTTGAACCCATTCATTTCCTCTTCTATAGTAATACCTGCACACCAAATATGCATCCTAATCACCATAGCTTGATAATATCTGTAGATATAATTCGGAAATGCACACCCGTGTTACTTTATTTACAGCAGCAGATCTCAGTTTCTTAATATTTGAATCTCTATATTGTGAATGTAGGTGCACATATTAGTCATACACAGGTTGTATTGTTTCCTACCTAGAAATGAGCGTAACATAATACGGCGACATAGATACATTGCAAAGTTGTATATTAGCCATACATATTTGACCAAGAGAAAATCTTTGTTTCAAAGTGACTTGATGGAATGGCGACATGAACAGTTGTATTCGTTTGCACGGAAGTGTCGAGCATTAGAGCTCATAGCTTTACGATTTTGTTATATCAAGTTTTGATAATACTGCACTGTAATATGCACCAGGCGCCGGATTTGAATGAACATATGTTGCTTCATCAAATCCTTTGCAGTAGAATGACTTTTCCAAAATATATGTGCTGCTGACACATTGTCTCTAACACCAACACATTTCGATGAACTAGATTGAGAGTGCTCCCTTTACAATCACACGATAAACAACCCTCATCATACGAATCACAAAGAATTTCGATTTTACTACGTGTCTACTGTACAGAAATAGCCTGGTTACTGCTGAAAAGTACGCTGTATATAAATGGGATTATACTGACTAGTTACTGTTGAATGAACGATATCGATCGATAGCGTTCTTGACAATGGTCTTCTTGCCACAATCAGATAAATCTAGCCACACAGGGAGCATATGATCGGCCCCTCAACTAAACGTTTGAGGCATTCTTTCGAGGCTATTGCTGTTTGTTGTATTCTTTTAATAGATTGTGCGTGTTGCCATTCGACATCTCAGCAGTCACACAGGCCAAAATTGTCTATTTTGATATTGGCGAGATGTTTTCAATCAGTATGCGTTGTTGATGTTTGTGCTGTACGTAAATTCTCATTAGTTTCCTCAATATGGTAGTTTATTTGACAATAAGAATGCTCACCGAAGGTAGAGGAACGTTAATTAACAACTATTGGCATACACGGCAGGTGTTGGACTTGCATTTGATGAGGTGTATTCATCAGACATATGGGACCTCATTATTAATTAGTTAACCAATCCTTACACCGTATAATGATTCTCTGCAATATCAAGACAATATTGTCAATATGCACTCTCCTTTGTCGCATAGAGCTAATTGCTCAATAGGAAAGGCCGTTTGTTCTTGACGAAGCATAAATCTACAATATATTGTATGATTAATTACGTGTATATATATATATATATATATATATATATATATATATATATATATATATATATATATATATATATATATATATATATATATATATATATCCTTGTTTTACGTCTCTTTATCATTATTGAACGTAACAGCATGGAGGAGTTATAGTGTAAAATGCTAATGATGACATTTATGTCGAATATTGAACGACTTCATAAATGACACGCACCTTATGTTTATATAAACTGGGCTGTGCATGCTACAGATGGAATAACCATGCTTGTTTGAAGGATCATGTAGGACCCAATGGCAATATAAGTACAACAATGTAACCACTGCTTAACCCATGATAAAGCTAACAGGACGTAGTCCTGGCACAAAAAGATGCGAATTGCAAGAATTTCTGAGGGCAACTTAGACCAGTAAAATTGATGTGACACAAATAAAGTCCAATAAACAAATCCAAAGCCGCGAAGAATGTCATCTAATAATGCCGGTTCTGTAGTAAGGAGCGTTTATGCAGCACTTACCACCGTCTATGGTTACGTGCTCAGCGACTACAAGACCAAAATGATAATTCTGAAGCATTGAATCAAGGAAAGAAATATGTCACATCGCATTCATGAATCAACATGTGTTAAGCAATTAGAACGATTCCCTTCCCGTATCAAATCATCATTTCCGATAGTGCACACGTCGGTCTGAACTGATAATGTAAAAATAACTAAGGGCATTAAACGACTTTGATAGTAAGAAAAAAGTCTGCAACAAATGATAAAAATGACATAATACAAATGGAAACAATTAAATATGAATTGATGTGTTCATAAATAATGATCAATGAATCATTGACGAAATTCTTAACTATTAAAATTACAGGGAAGTCACAGCAAATTAAATTGCTTGTATGTGCTCCTAATTAACGAGGAATTATATTATACAGTAGTATGGTTATAATCATGATTGCTGTGTGGGAGGACATTGAATGAGATAATAGGTGATCGGTAACACAATTAAACGCCCTGATAAACTATTAAGAAGAACGCATGAATGCATGATAAATAAATTCACTATTACCCGGTGTCCTACTGCATCAGCTCTGCATACAATACTCTATTTACGTACAAAATTTTCTACGATTCGCACCAATCGACGAGTCTGCATATATATCTAGTTTTTATCCAATCCAATCAAGTAAAATGAAATGAAGAAAATGTTTTATAAGGTACTGCCGGCACATAGTCTCAACGGTTGAAAAGATTATGTATGTTTATTAACTAGCTTGAGATGATTTCCCTTGTCGGGACCCCATCTTTATGCAATCCCATCCAGATTAACAAAAACGCCCAATCATCATCATACAGATCAACAACAAAAAATCTCTTTCATCAGACTTCTCCGTAAATCAATGTAGGTGGATTTTCCAGCTCTGATCTTCGCCGGTCGTTTCGTGCCTACTACTTATAAACAGCACCGCTTATGTATTAAATCTGGGAACTCTTTTCCTTGATATTGTCCTTATTCACGTGCCGACACGGGGTTGGAAACTCATCAACAAACATTATTTTCTCCCACATTGAAGAATTCTGTATTATAACAACCGTTTTTACTGAATCATTACGCAGTTTATCATTATAGTTGACAACAAACTGTGCCAATAATAATTCAGCATTTGACAAAGTGAGGGTTTACTACTCACGTATCTAACGTGGATGAGGTTATTTGACACACATTTGTGCAAACTTTGAGTTTCTTAAATAAAAGAACACTTTACATTCATAACAAAACAACGAAAATCCGCCCATTATTCATATCACCAACATAAAGCAATACTACTCCATGTTGTTTTTTTACTGTGCAGTGATATCGGGTTACATTTTGAATGCAACGCGAACCACATGAAACGAGTTTAGGAGGGCACAGACATTCGGGTTGACAGGGAATCGACCTAACGTCACATAAATGATGGTTATGCACTCTTAGCTCATCTATATTGCGAAGGCGTATTTGGTTAGAAGACCTTCTACAACATAGAATGGCATACATAACCGGCGTTAATATGTAGACCAAAGAAACGCTAGTTACCAAATAAATCAGAGCCAGAACTAAATATGTAGGTCATCAGTACCTTATGGTCATATGCTAATAATCCATATGGATAGATTTTAGTAGCAAACACAACACAGAACAGATAATCAAGCGAATATATAGGTAAATATATATACCTGATTATTTATTTTTATTAACCACAACGACTATGTGACAAGATGCATATAAAATATTGGAAGAAGTTATAAATGATCAAGCGATGAATACCAGAAATATACTGCATAATACTACGGTTGCGCTATTAAGCTATGTGATAAAAACTGCAAGGTAATATGAAGCGCGGGATTTTCCTTACGTTCGATTAACAGATATATTACAAATGTGACATGAGTTTTGCCTGTCGTGGTTGAGTTTTTTCCTTTGCAGAAAACTTAACATCAAGCTAATTTAGTGATGCACAGTTGTGCTGGGTACAAGCCCTCTCATTGTGGCTGTCATGTGTATCAATGAGGAGCTCTCGAAGGATACTTTTTACTTCTGTAACGATGTGGCGCATCATGTATTGTACACACAAATATATCACATCTCTCCGAAATCATCACATATATGAGTCATATATGGTCATACTACATTTGTGTTTTCAAATCGTTTTGGTACTATGGTAATATCTTGACCCTTTCATCCTGCTTGATATCTAACATTTCAGCAATAGCATCTACAGCTTATAGCATATTTGCAATGGTATGGCAAAGTTAGTGACTCGGCTCTGAAGCATCCTTTTGACTGGTAAAAGAATGATATGAAGTTCCCAAAAACACACCTTATAGTATAAATCATAAGCTGGATTCTCATCACATACTCTAGCTAATGCATTGTTTAAATAACACCATATAATAAATAGCGTTGGGTTGCTTATCTATCCAAAGGATGTTTATTGTTCCTGCCAGCTGTCCAATTATTTTACAAAAGGCACTGCGGTCTGATGTCCGTTGCGCATAATCGAATCAGTGCAAATAGGTTAATGGTAGTCCATTAAAAAATTAGTTGATTTTCTGAATGTTGCTCGTAGTCAGAAATATTGGCTGAGTTTGATATCCTCTAATGTAACCAGATAATGTAAGATGCAGTAGACAAAAAAACGAATTTTTTGGGGGGTTGATTGTGTCTTGCTTCGTTGACAGATAGAGCCGGATTAATGTCATTTATTCCGGGACTAATTTCCTCACGTAGTTGTTATGTGTGAAGCCATTCATCATGTGAAGACATGTTCAAGGTTTTCTTGTAGCTTGTCCTTGGTCAAGTTACAATAACACGCATACGTTCACTGGACCCACCACCAAAACGCTCGTGTATTTGTGTAAATAATTGGCTGCGATTGGATCGCAAACAAGTCCAAAAGGATATATATTATATGCTGTTACCAAAAGCATATAAATTCTTTCAGATTGATAAGACTTATCCAGCCACATTCATGGGGGATATTATTAGCCAGTGAACTACATGCAACGGACGCTCATTACGTTTGAAGCATTATGTCCAGGCGAATTTATTTTGGTTATATTCCTTATATGTATTATACGTGTATTTAACAGTCAAACAGGTATCAATGGTCCGTTTCCAATCAGATTGACCTGTTGACGTTTGAGACCAGAGAGTATTTACACTTATCTCATATTGTTATATGTGGAGTCTCATTGAAATGTTAGTCTGGCACGTAGTTATATATTCCAAGAGTCGGTAATTGGGCGCGACAATTGATCTGCCAATTAGAATGATCACATCAACAAGGAAATACTTCCACAAGCTTGCAGCAACCTCTGACGATAGCTTAGATGATGATGCTTCTTACTGAGAGGACACTTTTGTTAATGTAACCGAAACAAGTCCAGCACAATCATACTAATACCATATCTGCAGTAGGTAGTAACTGAACACCGCCTCTTTATCACAATAGTATCAAGAGCAAAGCTAGCTGAACCGCGTTTCTCAAAATATCCATGTTATTTACAAAACGCCTTTTACTTCATACAAACCGCCAATAATAATTGTGAACTCTAGATCAAGGAGAGAATTACGAAAATAACACTCATGAATCAATTAATGCTGAGAGATTCGAAAAATGTCCTCATATATTTTATATATGTGCTCCATATTAACACGGGCATTATTGTGTGCGCAAGTAAATTATGGTTGTTACTGAGTTGCTGTAACCCTAAAATCTACCATGCATGGTTCCTCATTGTTATAATTACTTGGTGGGTGGACATTAAGACAATAAACGGAGTGATCGAGAGCACGATAAAATGAACGCATTGCATCTTCAACAACAGAAAACAACTTCTTGTCATAATAATCTCTTTCATTTCGCAAACTTCACGGAAATCAATTGTGGTCCAAATAATAATGTGTTTAGTCAAGCATTATATTGATTGAGACGTTAAAATCATTGAATGGGGTAGGCGAACATTTATATCACCTGCGTAGTTCATAGATGAATGAGCTTTGTCAAGAGGCAGCATGATTAGAAAGCAAATTGTTGGTGATGACTTAGGGTGAGTATCGCTATCATCTATTGTGAGATGCTGATGTGGAAATACTTATATTTGCCATCATATGGGACAATGGCTGCCATGCCGCAGGTGGCTTGATAGCAAGTCTCACTTGGATACTAATGGTAGGTCATCATGAAACACGTTGTTCTTGATAATTTCTTCGGCTGTTACTTCAGCATTAATGGCCGCGTCCATTAAACAAACCTAATTAGTCGTACAACAGAATCGGGACATGCAACTCTTAGAGGGCTGTGCGAGCTTTAATTGATGTGATTGCATTAACCACTGTCCATTACGACTCGGGTCGTCTCAGTCGAGGAAGTGGAGTGGTGAATTCATGATGAATACTAATAGGAGGAATATAATCTTCATTGTCAACTACGCCGACTGAACATCTATCCGATGAGTTTATCAAAGGAAATCATATGATTGTGCTCATGACATCAATTCATTACTGCTCAGCATTGTTGCAAGACTGCCTCCGCTTAGTCATCCCGAACGTACCTGTCACAAACCTCGTTCAATATTTCGAAGTATTGCATGCAAAGGTGAAATGCTAGTAAACGCTATGAATAAATTTTGTACAATATATATAGCCGCTTGCCGTACCGTTCAAAGCGTTGGTTTCGAACCATGTTTATATTACGCTGCGATTAAGCGAGATGCAGTAAACAATTGTATTTCAACAATAATGAAATATGGCACGTTCATAAGAACAGTTGTTAACGATTGACCATACCTGTTCTGTTATCATGCTTTTTATCTCTGGAATGACACCATCATGTTCTAAATTGACAGACACCCTCCGGAGCAAAACATCTTACCCCAAATTCTCTCTTTTATTACGCTACTACAAAGACATCAATAGCCATGTGGTTAATCATTAAAATGATAATATCTTAGTTCTAGCATTGTATTGATTGGAACAGGGACATTATTGAATGCGTTCGGAGTTCATTTGGGTCACAAGTATGATCACACAACGAAAATCGCAAAGGCTGCAATTACTTAGTGGCATATCGCCATCATCCGTTGTGCGATGTTAATCTGCTTGGGGTGCAAATTGCTTTAAGATATGGAAACTAGTTTAAAATATAGCTAATGAACATAGCAGATTCGTTTGTACATTGATAGCAAAATGGCTGCCATGCCCAAATGGTGACTCATAGATGATCATCATGTAACAAGCGGTTCTTGATCATTTTTCTAGTTGTGTACATTTCAGTCACCTCGTTCATTAAATAAATCTGGTTAGTCTTGCAACAAATAGAACCGAGACAAACAATGAATTCAGGTAGGGAATTGTGCAACACACACAATGCTTCACGTACGCCACGACCCAGACCGATTCGTTCCAGGAAGCTAGGTGGTGAATACATGATTTATTCTAATGGGAGGACCATCACCAAGATTGCCAGTTACGCCAATTGAACACCTGCCTGATGGGACAGTTAAATGAATTCTGTTCATTATATTTCTACAGATGCTTTCGTTAGACAATATCAAATGAATCGTGTAAGATAAACACAAAAATTCTATTCCCGATGTATTCCAGTTATTATTCTCGGCGCTGCAGATACTACAGTAGTATATAATGAAGATCATAATATCCGCACGTGGATCATGCACTGATCTCCTCAAATCATTTACAATTCCACGCGCAAAGGATGGCGAGAGTGCTGCGGCACGAGACAATAATTGAAGACCATATTCTAGTGACAGGCTTGCTTCAAGGTGGATTATTATAGATACAATTCACGATACTTGATATTTGTTTCCGTAAAAGTGGAAAGACAGACATAGGATTCACAGTAATAATTCTAGTACTGGTGCACGTATATTACATTTCTTTTATAATAAACGCCCACATTGTAAAGCCAACCCCTCATAGTTTTAATGCTGCTTGAGGAACAATCGTCAATGTCAACGATGTGATTGATGTACAGTTATTTTGTGAATCCAATATGTCTGTTCCACATTTAATCAATATATCAGACATGGACAGTCTTTAAGCAATATTTATTGCTTCCATACAAAGCTATCATAATACATTTCGGCTTGGATGCTCAATGCACCATTTGCGTATCGAGTGATTGATCAATAATAAATGGATGTGACACACAGGCTACGCTTCATTAGCCTTCGTCTATGGAGTGTGTTAAACTTCTTCATATAGATCAACACAAACAAGAAACCATTTCTGGGTTTCATTTTTTCGTCTCAGAATCTCGTAAAAGAACGTCAAATGGTTTTCTTAACGATCAAGATGGACTACCATTGACCTAGTTGGCTAATTCGATTGTGCTCACCGGACCTAACACTACAGTGCCTTTTGTAAGATATTTGTTTCAGCTTGGATAACTAGCAGGCCAGTTAACGACCTTTGGATAGTTAAGCAACCCAACGTTTCAGTAATTCAATTGATACTGTGTGATTAAACAGTCTGTGGATATTGATCTCACGAGAAAGGACTGTATTGGTTTCCATCTATCTGAAGCATGGGACAGATGTTCAAGTTGCGTAAGTGACAATCTAGATTATGTTCACTCTACTAGAAGGCATTATGAACATAATGTTGCGCATAGTCAGAAATATTGGCTCAGTTTGATGTCCGCCAACATAACCAGTTAAGGTGGGATGCAGTAAATAAACGAACACAGTTTTCTTTGATTACACTACTCTGCTAATCAATGCAGTAAGATTGACTAGCTCTGCGCGCTTTGTGGGTCGATTGTGTGTCTTGCTCCCTTGACAGATAGAGGCGGGTTAATGTTACCCATTCCGAAACTAATTTCCTGACGTAATTGTTATGCATATGTGTGGAACCATTTATCATGTGAAGAGTTGTTCAAGGTTTTCTAGCAGCTTGCCCTAAATCAAGTTACAATAACACGCATACGTTCACTGGACCCACCGCCCAAAAGCTGGTGTATTTGTTTGAATAACTGGCTGCGATTGGATCGCAAACAAGTCCAAAAAGACTGAGTTTGATTCATGCTGTTACCCAAATTCCGTCAGATTGATAAGATGGCGAGGTGTCATAAATGAGATCATGAAACAAAATGGTATTGCCACAATCAGATTGCTCCAGCCACATACATGCAGCGTATTATTAGCCAATGAACTACATGCAACGGACGCTCGCTACTATAGAAGCATTATGTCCAGGCGAATGTTGTTATTATATTCCTTTTACTTATTATACGTGTCTAACACAGTCAAACAGGCCATAACGGCTAATGTGTCTTTATCAAATGTGGACATCAGTGGTCCGTTTCCAATCAGAATGCACTGTTCACGTTTGAGACCAGAGAGTATTTATACTTATCTCACATTGCCATATGTGGGGTCTCATTGGCAAGTTAGTCTGAGAAGAAGTTGAATATTCAAAGAGACGGTAACTGAGCGCAACAATTGAAATGCCTATTAGAATGCTCGCATCAACAAGAGGTAATGCTTCCACAAACTTGCAACAACCTCTAACGATAGCTTGGATAATGTTGCTTCTTACTGAGAGGATAAAATGACACATTTGTTAACGTAACCAATACTAACAAAATCATACTCATACCATATCTGTGTGTCAAGAGTTACGCTGGCATTTCCAATTTGACAGCGTGACCCCGTTTCTCAAAATATGCATGTAATTTACAAAATTGTACTATGTACAAACCGCAAATAATAATTGTAATCTCTAAATCAAGGAGAGAAATACGAATATAACACTCACGAATCAATTAATGCTGAGAGTTTCGACAAATTTCCTCACCATATAACATCATCCACCCCAGGGATGTACACGGGAAGACGGCACTTGGGGTGTTAACAATAACGGCATACTTATAATGTTGTGCGCATTTTATTTGAGAATAATTAAGGACAAATATGCTTCAAGGTAGAAAGTTATAAATACTATTCGCCATAGTTGCACTTGATTGAATTGAGTAAATAAATGTTCGAACCAAATTCATTTTACAAAAAAAACTATGTTTAGCTTACCCGACTCCAATGACGTACTTTGTGTTATTTGATCCCAGAAGTGAGTAGCTTATTTCAGGGAAGTTTAAAATAAGTCACAACAACTGTGAAATAGGGTTAGTTAATAACAAATATTGTAAATGATCGAAGTATACGTCGTTTACTGAGATATTTTTATGCCTAGAATAATATCATCGGATATGAAAGAAACTGTACGATAAAAACCTGTTCTACTTGACCATGCATTAAAGCTTTAAAGGTTGATAACCGAATCAACCACACCAAGTATGCAGATGTACTTGCTTATGAACCGCATTCACGAAGGTTTTATGGAATGTGTTGGACCAATTAATTCGGTTTTTCATGGCAATTCGTGCATTATATAACTCAACTGTTTTTCATGAATCATAAATGTCGAACATCAGAGCGTTTTTTCATTACGGTTGTCTATTGTTTAAATATATTTACAATTATCATAGGTAAATGTGCTGTGACAATCGTTTCTGTCCGCTGTAGCTTCATATTCATCAGTCAGCCTCCGAGCAATCTATGCTACAATTTGTACGAATATCCGCATTTGCACGAATATAAAGTGTTAACATCAAATCCTATCAAGTTGAAAGGATTGTTCATAATGTTACGTAAGATACTGCCGACACATTGTCTCCAGAGTTGACACGTTTATGTTACTTTATTATCTAGGCTGAGACCGTTACCGTTTCGATCACATGCCAGTTAACGATAAATGAGAACAATTATCACCAGATAAATCAGAAAGAAATTGCTTTCATTACGCTGCACTGTAAATCGATGGAGGTGGATTGGCCTTGGTTTTTCCAATTTGTGTTTACTTCGCTGAAAGAGCAGGGTTAATGCAATCTATTCCGGGATATTTTTTCAGGAATTAGCGTTTGCCATAACAATACTTAACGCACGGACCTTGCTAGCAGGTTACCAAGAATGTCGTTCATGTTAAGACATCAGTTGAGTCACCACGAGTGCCATGAGCAGTGCCTTGGCTGGTGCGTCACAGGGGTTTGTGTGAAGCACTAGTTCAAGATGATTCATACTACTTGATGCCTAATAATTTCCAGTGACGTTGGCGGGATGTGTAGAATGTTTTTAATTGATATGTTTACAATACAATACAAGGAGAAAAAAACTAGTGTTTGCTCTTTGAGATTGAATTTCGATGATACATATACCAGACAATACAATGAAAGATATAAAGAAACCGTCGAGCTTGTTTTTGTTCTATATAGGTTCATTTGAAGGGGATTAGATCGCATCTCTAACACAGCGATATATGGTATTGCATTGGATAGTTGGGATCTGCGGGTATCGTGTTTACATTCTATACAAAAGCAATCGCTGGAACGCGTAGTGCATCATTGCCTCACGTTTCAAAAAAATCCTTTTATTCTTATAGCTCATCCTGAAAGTATACCAGACGAAAACAGAATGCAAGGACAGAAATCAGATGTCGTCTTGTAATGCGAAATGCTATTGCTTAGAGATTTTAAATTATTGTATATATCTTCGAAACTATTTCTGTCCCGTATTTGGAACAAAGGTCTCTAACGTTTATGTTGTCATCAAGGACATCGTGCTGCCATTTAGCTTATTGATCTAGTTAGACAACGGTGAATAGGCAATGGCGAAACACTACAGCCCACTAGGTGCATCGGTTCGTTGCATGACGCCTCACCGAGGGTAGCGCACATGTTCCTAGTTTCTATTATCTTTAAATCTCTGATAATCTCTGGCAGCATGGCCAGATAGCACATAGCTGGTGGCGACTAGGATGCATATCGCTCTCATCCGTTGTCAGATGCTGACCTGGAGGATGTGGATGTGGAAGTAATTCGGTTTGCATCCTGATGGGACAATGGCTGCCGTGCGACAGGTGGCTTGATAACAAACCTCACTTGGTAACTAATGGTAGGTCATCATGAAACACGTCGCTCTTGTGTTACTTCAACCACAATGGCCTCGTCCATTAAACAAACCTAGACGCACTAGAGAATCGGGACGAGCAATACGCTCAGAAGAGATATTGTTCGAAGCACCGTACACACACACACACACACACACACACACACACACACACACACATACACACACACACATATATATATATATATATATATATATATATATATATATATATATATATATATATATATATATATATATATATATATATATATATATATATATATATATATATATATATATATATATATATATATATATATATATTGCCGAGATATATATATATATATATATATATATATGTATGAATAAATAACAATATGTATGTGCTAGTTATTGTGTTGTCATGTGGGTTATATAGGGTAAAATACAAGGCCACGGAGCGTCCAAGTGTGTTTCCCCATATGATCAGCGAGACCATGCAATAGTAAAATTATCACGATGACAGCTACACGCCATAATCAAGCACAACTTTACGCCATTCTAAGCAAATTAAACTAGTGTTGATATATGTCCGACGATATATGTCCATCACCGATGGTTTTTATTATCATAATTTAGTATTTAATCGCATAAAAGCAACCAGTATCAATGATCTGTGTCTGGTGAGATTCAAATAATAATGTCACTGCCACTGCATAAAACCATTCAAGTGGGTCGCCTTAACAACCAGAATATTCTTAGGTTAGTCTTTTATTCACGTTGCACGTGAAGTGTATGCGTAATATATATTGTGTTCCTTATCATTCTTAATCATATGCATCAATATTAATGGAGAGTTCAGGAAAGATCAGTTAAAAGGAACAAGTTAACATGCGTTGCGTACAATAATCAACCGTCATGAAAACGTTGCTACAGTTTGTACCGGCCGTTAGGACTGAACAAATATCCATTCAAATCAAGTGAAGTGAACTGTCCATAATATTTACTAAGTTACTGTCGACACTTAGTCTCAAAGGCTGTGTTTATTAACTAGGTTGAGTCGATTCCCTTTTGTCTGAACCCCCTTTTTACGCAACCTCATGCCATACTGACGATTAAAGCTCGATCACAGTTGTATGATTCAGTGCAAATTTATCTTCTATTTGAATGCCCTGTAAATCTGTGTAGGTGGACAAGCTAGCTCTGCTCGGTTTGGTTTTATTTTCGATTTTTTGTCTACTCTTTACACAGAGCAGCGTTAATACTCTCAACGTCGGAACTATTTGTAATGACATGAGAATCATAATTACGTAAGCAACCATCTGATATGTGCTAAACACGCTTATTAACACGGCAATCATAACTCTTCAACAAACGTTGCATTTTGCCGAGAGAAGAATTCCGTTTAACAAACAAAGGTGTTTTCTGCATCTCTTATCAGCTAATCGTTGTAGCTGACATTAAATTGAGCAAACAAATCTGTCCATCATGTTGCCTGTGATCTACGCAGTAAGTTGGGCTAGTTTCAGGTCTCCTAATAGCTTAATAAAGTGACACCAGGTCAGCTACGCTGACTGAGACTTATACCAGAGTGCTCGTGCATGACGGCAGCGCTTGGATTGCTAGAAGGACACGAGAATACGAATGGACGAATGCACAATCCAGCTGTGTGTAATATTTTATGCCCCGAAATATGTACTGGGAATACAGTATCCGATGCAAAAGTGATGGTGGCACAGCTTCGGATGATATCGTTCTCGATGATGGTCCACCATACAGCATTTGCTGTCACAATCGGGATTTCTTAGCCACAATCGTTGGACATATCACCAGCTCCTCATATAAGCAATGAACGCCTATCAACCTTTGGGGTCTTGTGTTGCCTTGTGGCAAATGTCGGCACGGTCTTTTCCGCCAATCTATTCAAATTAGGGCCTGACTGATGCAGGTCACCCTGAACATGCAAGCCGAACAAATTGTGCCCATGTGACACTCGTGAGGCATGGGCACAAGGAGAGTTCATTTCATGGCTCAATGTTCTGATAACGGTTATTCCGCTGTCGACAAGGAAGGCCTCATGTGCTCTTTTGCAGCTTGCCATGGCATTGTCATTTATGCTTGCTAGCTTTTATGCCATTACCACTATGCGCACCCTTTATTTCAAACAAATAGGCCGAATGCTGACGAACATTTCATGAGCGGGATATGGACTATGCAATAACAGGGACTATGGTTAGTTTCTACATTGTCCAGCAAATACAATGGCATTGCCCTTAGTTGAATTGTAAACCGGAAAGTAGCGAGTTGCTCTCGTGGTATATTCTACGATGCCGTTGGTCCCCCTTCTATAGGATGATAGGAGAGGTATATATGTATGTCTGTATATGAGTATAATTAAGGCAGAAACTCTATATGTCATTCAGCTCTATCAGAGAGTTACAGTCACAAGGCCACGAGAAATTTCTGGGATTGCTTAGAACAATGACAGTGCATATAGCTCTGTGACTTCGGTATTGTAGCTAATAGGGTGCCTAATTGCGCACCTGTTACAGCGCAAATCCTGCCCAAAATTGGATGACGTAGACCGTATTCACTCAGGAAATTAACTCAAGTGGGCCACACTTATTGATTTTCACAACTCCGTGGAAATTTTGCGAACCTATGGAGTGTGAATCTTTGAACGAACATAGCAAACGTCATTACTCATTATATAGCGGAAACTTGGCGGCTGTTATATGATCCTTGAGCTTGGTCACATAGAGCGAAAAAATCATCAGAAGTCAACATTCAAACCGCCGTTCGACACAGTGGACTTTCATACCAGCAGCTGGGGTTCCAAACGCGTCCAGGGATTGTACCGAATGAGAAATAGCACTGCCAAGTCTGACAATAATTGGAAGCGACACAAAACACTTAAACGTTCAATCAATTCTATTAAAACAGTCTGTTATTGAAAGAGGATAGTCTTGTCAGTAAATCTGTCGCCACATAAATGATTATTCAAACCGTCGTTTAGTCGCCTTGTCAATTCGGAAACGTTTCCTTAAAGTAGGGCACCCACAGTGAGTTCATCTTGCAGCTGGGAATAGTAATTATATTTATTACACCATGTTTTTGTTGCTAATGGATAAATCACAATGCCAAGGAGAGTCAATCATGTTGTCTGATATAAACCTCATTAGGTGTCATTATGGTCAGATAAACGCGCTGTTT
Source organism: Urechis unicinctus (assembly GCA_034190875.2). Classification (NCBI taxonomy): domain Eukaryota; kingdom Metazoa; phylum Annelida; class Polychaeta; order Xenopneusta; family Urechidae; genus Urechis; species Urechis unicinctus. The sequence continues at coordinate 16,779,716 of CM067350.1, read as the reverse complement.
ACATCCTTACGATGATGCTGGGGGGATTATATAATGTCGATTATTGACATATTGAGCATGGATACGGGTAGTCCAGAAACGGTGGTGCTAACTGCAGAAGATACTCAGCAATATAAATAGGTCACATATAAATCCATTAGGATATTGACACTGCTGTTGTATGAGCAATCAGAAGACCAATTAATTTTTTACCCCAATCAAATCGAATTGCAATATACTTAATTGCAATTAACTAAATTCCAGGTGACTGCATTGAATCAAGCAGATTGCAATTAAACTTAATTGCAATCAGCTTAATTGCAATCAACTTAGTTGAAATCAAGTAAATTGCAATCAACCTAATCGCTATTGACTAAATTGCAATTGACTGAATTGCAAACAACTAAATTGCAATTGACTGAATTACAAACAAGTAAATTGCACTTGAGTAAATTGCAATCAAGTAAATTGAGTATGGCTGACATGCAAAAACACAGTGCGACTACTTTCGATGATGATGGTGTTGCAGATAGTGAACAAATTTACACCCTTCATCATAACATCAAAAAGCCGCTTAACGCTATGAAAGATATAAAGTAGTAAACAGCGCGGACGCTGTCAGAGGCGAAGTTTCTTTGAATTCCTGTATTTTCTTACTTACTCGTATAATAACCTATTGAATATTGAATACGAAAATAAATTGCACTGTTTGTTGTCTAAGACAGCATGAAAATTATCAAATGCGTGTTCAGGAACCTGTGGATTAATTTGTGGTCTCTGCCTAAGGGATACGCGCTGCAGCCACTACGAAGGATCAAAGCGAAAACGACATCACCATAAGGAAGTAAGCCTTCTCAGATTTTATTGTGAAATGGTTTAAAAATAGCTTTCCGCTACATTTGTTTGTTTTTGAACTTCACCTTGTGCTATGAAGATTTACGATTGTGTACATAACGCAAAATGATATTCCAGTGCTTGGCTGATGTACATTGATATATTTCATTAAACAGACATCTGCCATATAATCCTCCATCAACGTATGCCGTCAATGATGACATTCTGGTTCGCCTTCGGCAGAAAGATGCCTAAGCGGCTAGCAAATTGGAAAGCCAACTTACAAGAAGGCAAAAGTTCTAGAATCCGATGCTGCACATTTTCGGTACAAGGTGCAAAATGGTTGATGATATGACATACACCACTCATGCAGAGGAAATCAATCGCGGAATAAAAGCAAAAAGTAATTTAATTGTGTCACCATCGTTCTTTATTTAATTATGTGTAGCGATCTGCTATGAGTTATTTGCTTCCTATTTCCATTCCCCGGTTTCCATAATTTCTTTTAAATGTGCAGTAGACGTACAAGGACGGAAACCATGGCACTGTCTAAACCGCAGGTCGTCCAATTTTCGTGGATATATTTATCAGGAAAGTACTATTGGGATCGTTTCTGGTAGAGGCTGACAGCCACAGCACACACAAATCAGGAACATTGAACACATGGTATTACTAATTCAAGATGGATAGATATGCAACGTTTCTGAAGCTGGACGTTAATCTTTGTATTAAGTGAAAGTGTTTTTATTTGATGATAGACACGACGGGTCCACTTTGTATTCTAATGGATACCAAGATTGTAGCCAAACGGATTGTCCACATCTCAAGTTCAGGAATACTCTCCGACATAGAACCTGCAGTTAAATTATTCATATTTGATTTATACCCTTTCGTATCATTCTTGGAAGATTAAAATTCTTGTATATCATATCTAACTAATGCTAATTGATTTCCGGACGAATTTCCGCATTAATCAGCAATAGAACAATTGGACGCTGCGGAAGCTACAGGTCTTTGGATAGAAGGTTTGGAGTAAAAACCACAATAATGGTTTTGTCGATCAGCGAGCACACGGCAGCATATCGATCGCTCCGGTAGCTCTTTTAACGCATGAACCAGTCCTACTAAGTTACAAGTCTCCTACGTTAATTCGGTTATCGCTCTATATCTGTATTTATAATGTTCCAAAATTTAAATGCATTTTGTGTAACACACTTAAATATGTTTCATCAAATGATTTAAGCCTGAAATCATGACAATGGTTACTCATGTAAAATATTATCGGACGGCATATGGTTGGCACCTAGTTGCTTACCTTATATGTTGATTGGGTTTGGCCCACCACCACCTTAGGCTGGGTGCTTTACATGATAAAAAAAAGACCTAAAATGACATCGCTGTGTTACTCAAACTCCCTGTTTTAGACCTTTCCGATAACGAAAATGCCTCAATTGCATTCGCAGTAACATTTTGTTTTAGATCAGCTACACAAGGGAATAATGGAGCCCAGCAGTACAACGGAGCTATAACTCGCCGTGCTAGATACGATTTTTGGCCACTACATTAAAGATTGAAGGAGGGAGTCATTGCCATACCAATGTGCATCGAGGATATTTTGTAAGAAGAGGCTGATCGTCTCTGTGTTGCAACAGAGAGCGTGTTACATAGCAAGTGGTAGTGTTTACTTTCATTTCTTGAAATAATCCAATGCGCTTATCAGTTGTCTAATGCCTTGCAGTTAAATTTTTAAAAACGTAAGCAAAGGGGTGTTTTCCCAGATTGCTCTGTCTTCCGAATTACCTCGACTTCATGACAGCAATCTGTGCTCAACATTACTGCAGCAATCTAACCTCGGCTTCATTGCATTAATCGGAGATCGGCATTACTACAGCAATCTAACCTCTGCTTCATTACATCAATCTAACCTCGGTTCCATTACAGCAATCTGAGCTCGGCATTACTACAACAAGCTAACCTCGGCTTCATTACAGCAATCTGAACTCGGCATTACTACAACAATCTAACCTCGGCTTACTTACAGCAATCTGAGCTCGGCATTACTACAGCAATCTAACCTCGGCTTCATTACAGAAATCTGAGCTCGGCATTACTACAGGAATATAACCTCGGCTTATTACAGCAATCTGAGCTCGGCATTACTACAGGAATATAACCTCGGCTTCATTACAGCAATCTGAACTCGGCATTACTACAGGAATATAACCTCGGCTTCATTAGAGCAATCTGAGCTCGGCATTATTACAGGAATTTAACCTCGGCTTCATTACAGCAATCTGAACTTGGCATTACTACAGCAATCTAACCTCGGCTTCATTACGGCAATCTGAACTCAGCATTACTAAACCATCATGCATATGGTTTTCTGACAAAAGTCCAATGACAAGTGGCAGCTTAACCTATTATATGTTGTATTTCATTGAAGCAACTATATCATATAACCTGACCCATTTGTTTTTATTGATGTTAACGAATCCATAACATCCCAGTGAGCCCGATATAGGCTCAGTCAAGCTGGACAAGCTCCGATATAAGGTCTGCAACGACCAACATTTTCAATAGCATAAGACGGCAACACAAAGGTATGATACAACTGCGACTACATTATATATATATAGATTTACAAAAGTGTTACAAAAAAAGTGTTCCAAAAATAAATAAAAACATGTATAACGCAGCTTATTCATGATTTAAACAAATGTTTAGTAATAGCGCAGTTTGGAAGTAGATATTAGGATGTGAGCAAGTTACCTAGTATTTATAGGGTTTTCAAATGAGCTTTACGCACTTTTAAGCAAGTATGCAATGTTTTAGTTTGTTTTATTTTGTTAGGTATGTTATTCCAGACTTTACAGCAATAGTTATTCATCAGAATTTTCCCATGGGTAAATTTATCATGTGTAATAGTAATGGTTATATTGGGGTTAAACGTCATTTTCAACAACGAGGTGATATCGTGACGATTGTGGATGAGGATGATTGTGATGCTTGGACAGCTCCACTTGACCCAAACCCGTTGCCCAGACCGGGCTGCGAAACCCACCCCGCCTGTACGTAGATAACTTTACCGCAGACGTCACTGCGGTTGATGAGAGCCGAGAAAATGTCTTCTTTCATAAAAGATTTTAAAGTTGCCCTAAAGGGTTCACCCCTTCAAGCTGTGTGGTAATTATGAAATTACATAAAATACACACCCGTCATCAGGCGACAATACCATTAAATCAACAAAAGCACATGGGACTTCTGATCAGTTGTTTCGGAACTCGTCGTCTGTTGAATATATGGAGTCAACTGGTTGGTCGAGGCGACCAGGCCTCCGAATGAATCGGAGAATTCCACGTGGTTTTAAGAGGCGCTAGGATAAAGCAGCATGCAGCTCGCAGGTAGCGTCTTAACATATGTTCTCGGGCGGAGTGAACACACTTAGCGTAGCTATAAACTCTTCGAAGTAATGACGAGTTCATTCTTACGTTTTACACGCCATAGAAACCACCAAACGAAACATACATTATGGCAATACACCATTATTGCGAAGGCAACTTATAATGGTTTTTGCGGCAGAGGATAATGGTGTTATATGTCACAATGGACGATATGTAACCGAAGCTAACGCGGTCTACCGGAAGGAAGGATGTAAAGTTACTCATAAACTGGCCTGAATACTTGTTGTTGGCTGACACAACTACGAATAAATACTAGATTCCCTTTTGGGAGAGTAGCCCAAGCATCAAGATTGCACCGCTATCATTCTGGATTCATTCTGAGATGGAAGCCAATGATGATACGTATCCAATGTATTCAGCGATATAGCGATGGTTTTAGTACAGGATAAGGTGCATATATATATATATATATATATATGATGCATATGGTTTTCAGACAAAAACAGGTTTATCTTTCAGAAAGTACGCGTGACGGTTAGAACATGATGCAGTATCTAGACGATGATAATGAAATGTGAATACAAAGGCAGTGCTCATGGAGATCGTGAACATTGGGTGTGGTCACCGCTCAGTCGAGCGCTTTTTTACCGACATTACGTACCATCACGTAAAGGTACCCGCAGTCTTCCATCCTACATTTAATAAGTTAGCTGACATGTAATGTTTTTAGTTCGGCATCTTACAAGGCACTGTTTTTCAAGTCGTCTATAGTTACAATATATATTGGATGTTGATTTATCACCGAAATCCGAAATGATTAACAGGAGAGACAACATTGGTGTGAATTGCCAATACTTATATTTATTGACATATTATATGAGTTGCAAATTATATTAAGCTAAGAAGCGCATGTGCATGGAGACAGTGAATATGCAGCTAGAAGCCAATTCTGATAGCGCAATGGCATTCGTCAAAACGTGGAATGATAAACTCATTTCAATAGCGAATAGTCATATGAGTTTTGCATCATGGATAAAACCCAGATGATGCTATTTCGTTATCTAACATTTCCTCTTTCGCATCGTCATGTATCATCTTACATACCTACAAGCCTTTCATATGTCGGGTGCATTGAATATGACGAAAAACATACATACATTTAATACATTTATGTCATATTCTCATTTAAGATATCGCGGTAATTGTAGTTGAATGGTAATTACGACAATACGCATAGATTACAGCATTGGTTTTGCTCTATTGCATCTGTACATATCGCTGTAAAATAACAGTTTGTTATATTATCTATAACAACCTGGCGCATGTGTCATATAAACTAAATGTAATGTCCGATTAGTGAAACACATTAATGCCATAAGTTGATGCAATGAAATAGCGCTGTAGCAGACATATTATTGAAGGTTAATATTTTATGTATGCTTGCTAGTTTCTGCGTAGCTATCATATCATTTAAATTACCAAGTAAACTGTGTTCTAAGCTGAATTTTGACGTGACCAGTTGTAATAACAGGGGATATGCTATGTTTCTACTTTGTCCTGTGAGTGCAATGATATTACCCTTGGTGGATTGGTTAAGTGAAAGGTGGAGAATAGTTCTCTCATTATTGAGTCCGGTCCCGTCCCAGCACATTTCAAGTTTTATGCTACACTGCCATTGGTCTCCCTTCTGTTGGTGCTAGGTCGGTTAGATATCCTGCATCAATATGATTAAGTCAGAAATCATAGACGTCATTCAGCAATATAAGCGTCATAGCGCCACATTGACTAGGACACCTTAAACAGTGGTAGTGTATATAGCAGCGTAAGTTCGTTATTGCAGCAAATCGCCTGCCAAATACTCTCAGAGCCAGAATTGAATAAGGTATACATTATTCCCACAGACACCGTGACATTTGCAATTAGCTCATGCGGGCTTGAATGATTGATTTTCACCTAGTTAAGTTAGCATCCTATGAAGTGAGAAGCTACGGCGGAATATAATAAGCGTCAATACTAATAGTACCACGAACATTACGCCGGGTCACAGAGTGTTTATTATTGCATGAGAAGCTAATATGACAAGCAAACTGACAGTCGCAGCTGCTCTATGATATCGCCTTCTTCTATTAGCCGGATCATCAACACAAATCCGTAGGAATTTCTCTTGCATTTGACTGGCTTGGTAAATAAAGTTTTCTTCTGCCAATCTAAGAAATACCGTATCATAAACAACGGCGTTAATTGCATTTCCCTTCAACTGATTACACCGGTTGGCTTCAAATTGAGCCGCCACACAGTCTGCCAACTGAACATATCGTGTGTCTGTTTGTTAAACTGTTCCAGGTGTTCTAATTGCCTGCCATAAATCAAGTTACACAACATGATTATGCTCGTCCGACTTCACACAGCAGTCCTACAGACCTTGGCATGGTTACATTTGACCTATCGTGTCTATGATACATTAGCAGGGGCATATGAAGATAATTCAGTTTTTGATCTGCAGAATTTTAATCAATCAATCAATTCACATATCTTAAATAATCATCACGCATTTAAAACGTATCGCTAATATTTATTAACATGCCATGTTGTGAACTTATATGCTTATATTTCGTTGTCATTTTGATTGTCGACGCAAGCATCTATGATTTTAGTTTGTATGACTTAATCAATATTTGCCATGGGCAAGTCTTTTGATCTCTTTCCTTTTTATTTAGAATAATATGCAATGATTTGGACACTGAATAGTTTCGCTTAAGACACAAATCATAATATTTGTGTACATCTGATCAAGGGCATCACTCATGACTTACACTATGTATTCCATTATGAAGAAGCCATTATGTACCGGCCATTCAACTACACTATCACAATACATAACGAATACATAGTCACCATTTATCATGTCGCTACAATCTTACAAACATCAATGCAATTTGTACATACAAAGAGTGCTTCATCGACGATATACAGGTAGTCCACCAGTGAGCGTAAATAGTCGGGCAAATTTGAAAAACAAACAGTCGCTATTCTAGACTGACTGATTTTCAGAACACAGAAAGCGTCAATGCTATTTGTACTATGTTACAAAGAGTGCATTGTTCCATCAGAGGTTGACAGAGGAAACCATTGCGAGCTTAGACACAATATTGCTAAGAACGTTGCCACGATTTGTAGCAGTCACGCATAGATATAATAATGTTGGCTGGATTGACGACAGCATTACACCTTTCATGCATGCAATCAATAAAGCATATTTTCACTTTGCAGTAATGATGGGTTTACTGCCTATGTTTTGTTTGCCAAGCGTCCCGCAGGGAATTGACGTTACGTCCGAGAATAATGACGTTATGTGTCGCATTCGGCATACATCACAGCAGCTGATGTTTTATTCCGGAAGTAATACTCAATCAGAACTGAAACTGAATGTTGAGTTGGTCAGAAGTGTTTGGAACATGCTTTTGTGCCTTGAAGAACAAGTTAAAGATTAGTCCCTTTTTATCAAAGATCAGTTCCCATCCAATGACATGCTGTATTGATGTCCTGTCAATAAACATTCGTGGAAAGGCTCATCACAGCTCGGTGTTAACTGTGTATTTGTTTTAGCTTATCATACAAATTAAATAAATTGAGGCAATTAAACTGTCAATGAATACCCTAGAGTCTATCAACACAGGTTACTTCTGTTGGACTTGTTTTCGAACGAACTGGCATTGATGAAATAATATTATCTCAATTATGCTCACGAAACTGTACTCGTGCGTTTTGTCGGGTAAGTGGCTCCATTTGGACCGCAAATATCCAAAAACTTGCTTGTCTTGGGTAACATAAACATGACTCCCCCCCGGTAGAATAGCGTCAAGGAACACATCATTGAAACATATAGTTTGACAAGCATTGTATTATTGCCAACAAACGATTTCCTACGTCAAAAACATCAATGTTTACTGCATCTATTGTAGTTCAACATAGTGGTAAATATCACATTGAGCCAATAAGGCACGCATGCAGTGTTTTTGTTTGTCAGGCTAGCTTCAGGCTTCACAAATGAGAAAACACCACAATACTGTGTTAGACGTAATGTACCTTCCTGTAAAAGGCTCAAGTTATGCATAAGTTTAACAAACATTGTGTTACCAGGAAAATGAAAAACATCCATGCACATGCGAATGTCAAAGGTTGATATAGAGCAAACTGTGCTTCTATTCAGAAAGAAAACCACTGCTGCTGTCTGTATCTTTCATAAACGAAGTATGACCTTTGCTACAGAACCGATGACATATTGTGAAAACAATATTAAAATGTGAAATCAAAAGTAGCGGTAGTGATAACGTTACCGTGGGAGTGGTTACCTTGGATATAATTTTTATTATCGACATTCAATCTTATCGTGCAAAACTGCTCAGCAGTGATGCAAGCATTGATCCAAATATTATCATTACGCAATAAATGTTTTACCTTATCTATAATTAGATGGCGTTGTGTTTCTAAGAGCCACGACATTAAAATATCATAGATTCTACATTGCACCAGAAAATGGCAACATAAAAATGTATGATGATTTAGCATCAGAACCGGAATTGACTCAACGCTCATGGAGGAAAAAGCGCTTTGCATTATTTTGTAATATTTGCATGTAGAAAACGTCGATGAGATTTGATGGGTTGCAAAGGATATAAACCTAAGTAAGTAGTGCACATGGAGACCATTCGGATCAAACAAGTCGTGATAACAGAATATTATGCGTTAGGTTTTTCATGGGCACCAAAACTTTAATAATTTGACAGTTGGCCGGCAAAGGCAATGGTAGCCCCTTATCAGTGCTCCATCTTCTAAAAATGGATACCAACTGTCTGTATGATAAATTGATGTTGATATGACCATCTGTAATGGGGCGCATCTATTGTATTGAGTAAGGTAGTGACGGTGTTATAAACGGTACATTAGATTATACATCGCAATTAAAGTATCGTGATAGAAGTCTCTCATATCATCTACAGTAGCTATTCCCGTTACCATGTTTTTTTTTCTTTGACCACTTATAATAACGTTAGTGCATCCGTACATGTACACTAATTGGGCAAGAATACTATGTCCCGTTTTTATGAAGTGCACAGGTTCATATAAATGTAAATTGCTATCATATTGAGTGCGAATTGATTAGTTTACTATATATTTGTATGGTAACTAACCATTCGCGATGCTAACAAAGTCGACTTTATGTAAGAATTTTGGGAAGCATGTGTTAAATATACGAACACAACATCATGAGATTAAAAAGTGATGACTAATTTGCACAATCTTATTTGTTTACATATGAAACGCTTGTTATTATAAATGCGATACTCTGATAAATCCATGAGTTAATATGAGAAATCTGCCCTATTAAATGAGTCAGATGCGTGTTATGCTTGTTGGCATGGTGTACGTTTCCAGCAGTGGAACACTGCGCGACATTGCAGCATTGGGAGCTTTCATTGTTTGATCATGCATACTAAAATGCAATGGAATAAAAATGACATATGATAGTTCTTCATCTTAATGAACGACGATTCTTATAACAAAATAGCCACAATTATAAGGTCATACTAATTGGACGCCATGTTCTCTTAGACCAGCAGTAACATCTCCGATAGATATCTGTCAAAACACCTACAATTACTGCTGATATTAAATAAAATACAGTAAAATGACCTTACGTGATTACGACCCCCTAAAATACTACAATTATGATGCACTAAACTTCTCTGCAATGAAGCATTCACTGAATACTGGTGGGAGTTACCGATAGCACTTTTGGGACCCATGTCATAATTCAAAGAAAATATTTGCACTCAATGTCGAAATTGCTCCACAGACAGAGCTCAGTGCATATTGTCTACTGTAGCAAAGGTGCACGATGAAATAACTAATCGTGCTTAATCACACATTCTAGCTTAGCCTTAGCCTACGCTCGAGGAAAACCATCTAGAATACTCTAATGAGTTGCTAAGATGTTTTGAAGACACAAGCGAACCCAATTGTTATTTTTCTTTTTTTGTGTCCATCGGACGGTTGTGCAAGTGGACGTGAATATTGCCGCTAATATAGTCTACATAAGTTCCAGCAGAATATTTAATTACCAGTCAGGAGGCTCTGTGGGAAGGAAACGTTGGTAATTGGATTAAATGGATGTCTAATTACGGGGAAAGTAACCACCACTAATCAAATTAAGCTCCATATTTCTAAGAACCTCAGGTTGTAAATGTTTGGTCCAGTTAGGGAAAGAATTTCATTTGCATGTAAATTGATACTGGACAACTCTAGTATGAGCCTCGAAGCGACTGTGAAGCGTGCAAATACGCGTTGGTTCGATCAGTGAGTGCCATGTATAAAATTTGCACAGCAGTTACACATTTTACTATAAAACATGTGACACTCCAAACGACATTATGGGTTCCATATATTATGGCAGGTAGACAAAAATAACATATTCACTTGGCAGCAAAGGCACCAATATAACTGCAACTGCACATGCTATTCAGCACCACTACAACATCAGCTCGTACCTTTAACAACATTTTATACAAAAACAGTCATCGTGATCCTTGGGTGTGGTCACGATGGGTATCGTGTTCACCATCTACATTCTATGATGTATATATATATATATATATATATATATATATATATATATATATATATATATATATATATATATAAATATAAATATATATATGTACCATATTCATTGAATATTTATATATATATATATATATATATATATATAATTTACATATAATATATAAATATATATATATATATATATATTATATGAATGTATATATATATATTATATATATATTTATATATATATATGTTTGTATATATATATACATATATGTAAAATTTTGTAGATGTACATATTTAGAAATATGTATATATGTATGGATATATGTTTATACATGTGATTATTTGATATATATATGTCACCTTATCTATGCACACATATATATATATCAATTCGTATATATATATATATATATATATATATATATATATATATATATATATATATCTATATATATATATATATATATATCTATATATATATATGATATATATATATATATATATATATATATATATATATATATATATATATATATATATATATATATATATATATATATATGTACGTAAATTTTTATATATACGGATTGATAGATAGGGAGACATATATTGTACCTCATACAAACTTCTGATGCTTATCGTAGGAACCTGTTGTGTGTGGTTGAGACGCTATCAATGGTCATTTCTACCATCGACTGCTCAGAAGCTGATCAAATCAACTCACACATCACTAGCAGGGCAGTGCGGTGTGACAGTGAATCGATCTTACGGCACAAATGCAATGAAAATTCCGGCGTTGTCTAGACGCCCGACACATCCACAATCAGCTCCGTGGTGCAATAACTCGGTTCATGTAGATACTACAGCTTAGAATCATGGAGGCAGCGAAGAGAAGTGATGTAGTAATGCAGTTATATCAAGCCGATGTTAATGTTTCTCAGGTAAAATATGATGAATTAGAGATGATAGAGAGAGCGTGAGAGTGAGAGCATGGAACACTACCAGTTGGATAAAAATGACCATTTTGGGAAAAGGTATCCGGAGTGAGAATGAAATATTTCGACAGCACACAAAAAAAGAACCTCTTGGGTTGGCAGCCCAATATTATATCACAATAATCAGCACGTACCATTTTTAGACCTAAAAATGTTTCACAAAGCATCCATTTGCCCCAATCTCAATAGATATAATTATCTAGTCGCAAGCATACATGCCACACCACAATAGCAGCCTTAAATGGACCACTTTTAAGGACTACCTATCCGCTTGGTGAATCTTCTTGAATAAATATGACATATAAAATTAGATTCATACATATGTAAGCGATACAGGCTCCATCTTTGATTAAATAATCGTAAATCTATTTCCGGTGGTTATTGGTGACTCTGATTGCTAATACTGCAGTTGTTACTCGTAAATTATCCCCATATTGATGTCTGATTGAGAGGCTTTGGTGATAATTTTAGAATAAATGCCGCGATTTGCTACTCATGGGTACTCTTATTGATCGTATGTATCAGCATTTTAACACAAGCTTCTGCCATGGGCTCTGCAACATGGGCACTGATATCAATCCCCTAAATCAACCCCGTAATTGATTTTGCTGTAAGGGTTAGTACGCAGGAGACAATTGGAACCGATCCGGAAGACATAGGGGAAATACGGACTATTGAAAATGTCATACAGAAAAGTAAAGTATGTTTACACATATAAATACATTGAGTGCGACGTTCAGTTTTTGGTTCCGTAGTATTCGAGTGATATTACAACGTTCAAATCGTATGCAGCACAATATTCATAAAAACATCGTTGAGCAGTTAATAGAATAAAGCAGAAACGTAATAGAATTTGTCGAAAGTTGAATTAACTTATATATTTATGCGTAGTGATTGGTTGTTTACCATGCCATGTGCCTGGTAGGCAGATGTTATTGCTTTCATATTTATCAATACTATGAAATATATACACAAACTTCAAGACGGCTACAAAAGAGAACGCCTCTGTTATGGTAGACATGTGTTAGCAATATGTTGAAATACATGTTAAGGTACCGTAGCAAATTATATGTATAACACAATGATTCATACATTATCGGAACCCGTGGCACGCTTACTCATGCTTTCCACCCGGGGAAATATATGAATACGCCACCTGTTAACCGAAGCGTATTGTCATAGCGTCTTGTCATAGCGTCTCTTAAAACCACATGGAATTTTAATTTGGAGCTGTAGTCGCCTCCACAATTAGATGACTACATATCTACAACAGCCACCGAGCCCCAAGACATTGGATGACCAGTCCCTTGTGCTTTTGTTGATTTCATGGTATCGTCGCCTGATGACGGGGGTGTATTTTGTGTAATTTCATAATCGTCACGAAGCTTACCGTTGCTATAAACTCCTCGCTCGAGACCTTCACATGCCCCCGACATGCCAAATGACTAAAGGTCAGTGATGCAATGATGCAATTTATTAAAGTCTATGAATTTAGGGAAGGTATTAGGAAGGTATTAGGGAAGGTATTAGGAAGTTTTATGTCGGCCATTTTGCTGCACAAACAAAATGGCCCTCGCCGTTATCGCAATTAAGTATTTGATAGATTCCTTTCGGTGGCTATGTCGTATAGACGCTCTATACCTAAACTGCTTTAACGCATTATTCGGTGTCAATTCGGTATTACTCTTAGGAACAGAACAATATTATATCGTCTCTTGACGGTTGACCAATCAACGAGAAATATTTTCTTTATCGTTGCCTCATTAAACATAATCTGGTATTTATTCCGTTACGTTCAAATGTTGCCGTGCTGCACCTTGCAGATAGAAGAAACCTATTAATGCACGTAGTTCCAAATACCGTGATTCACAAAATAAATCATGTTTAAGAAAATTATTATAAACTACTTATACGGTACATAGGACCATGTCGTCATGACAGAATGCATGTAAGATACACGATCTGTTCCCGAATAACCCACTCTGGCATTTTACACACCTGAAATACAAATTATGCAGTTAGGGTCTAGAATCATTTGTATTAGAATCATCTACATCATTCCCCTTTAAAAACGGAAAACAATATTACCCACATCCGTGAGGCTTGCTCTCTTGCAAGATCACTAGCTGCAAAGATATGAACATGAGACTGCAGAGTGAAGATATTGAACCAACGCTCTGCGAAATAGCATAGCCTACTGTTGTGTGATATATTTGAGATGAAATACATATGCGTATTTGAACACCGGTCACTTTCTGCAACCTCCAACAATAGCCAATGATCCGTTTAATGTAATATACCCGACATTGCTGGCTCAATATCTTTGCCCCTTTGAACAGAATGACTTTATGTGTAATAACGTTAGATGCCAGAAAACGGTTGATTGAAATTTATTAGCCGCATTAAAATTGCAGCTTGATTGCGATCTGGGCTAAAATAATTTTTGTAGCATATAACATATATGATTTACAGTGTTGTAGTTATTGTATTTATGTATACTGTGGATCAGGAAGAGGCAGTTTTGTAAAACTGCGCTTGATTGAAAAATGATCAAAAGTTGAATATGTATCTTGATTGAATGCAGTAGCAAGTCAGATAATGCCAACTATACCATGCGATTGGAAATCACTTTGGCATGCATAGATATTGAATTTAATCACGCTGATGTTAGGTGTGGATATCGTTTGTTGGATTACATTGTACATAAGAAATGCTTCAGGATGAACAGGCTCACACCTCACTAAACCTATTTATGCTCATAATAAAGTAAATTGGATGGCACGTATGCATATATTTATTCATCGGAAACGAGTCCTATGCTTACAGTGTTCGTCATTAAAATGTCATACAACCATTATTGTGATGATACAATTTCCTTGAGGTAAGTCATACGTCATCTAAATATTCATAAATGGTTTTGTTGTGTTAAGACGCCCATTGTATTTGGCGATGTATCACATAAATGTGTTTTGCCATTTCGACCGCACTTATCCTTTTGTTTGATTATACCTTGTATTTGCCCGAAGACGTGACAAACCAATTGAATCCTCACCGTAAGCATTCCTTTTTGTGGAACAATTGTTTGGTGGATGAATATTACAGCATACAATAAATATTACGCTGTAATCAATTCGTTACATACTGGTGATCTAGTGAACAAATGGAGTACTGCAAGTTGCTTGAGGTTTTTATGTGTGCGTGGGTATGATTACAGGAGGTGTCGAATGACGGTAAAGCAATACAATTGTTTAACAGTGACACACTTTTGTGCAATTATATGTATATATATATTTCACTTAGTGAAAAACTAGTTGGCAGCAAAATTGTATTCGTTTATTTATTGATACAAGATACTTTATATCAGCATAACTACTCAATGATAGTGAAATAATTCGTAATATCATAAGTATTCGAGTACTTTAGCATTTCATTTGCATCTTGGTCTTCTATACACTCGTGTGTGCTTATCATTTTAATAGTTGAATTACATATCACGAATCTGTGACAGAACAATGGCATAACACTATGCTTGAGGTAATGTCGATAGTGCGTTGTCATGAAAACGCTCTGAGTTGATGCCACTGTGGAGGCGTTTTAACGGAGTGCCTCGGCTGACGTCAGAGTACAACCAGTGACTTTAAAACTATATTGGTTGACAGGGAATCGGTCTTGCGTCACATCAATGATGGCTATGCACTTATTACACAATATATAGATATTGTGCGGTCATGAGTGACATAGCGGATTCTCTCTACGGCTGAATTGCACCCAAATAGAGTTCGCGTCTTACAATTCAATTAATTATCACCAGATTTAATTCGAGATATTTTGATTAAGTTAAGGGCATATTGAAACGATCTTTATTCTGTATCCCTTTCAGCTGACGTCATAGGTTATGTAAGTTGGTCATCGAGAGTCTAACCTGATGTCGCCATGAAAAGGAGTGAAATCGTAACAAACAGCGTTACGTGGGTTGATGACATTGCTATGCTTCAGGAATGAAAATATATCTTGTCATTTAAAGTAGGAAATCACGGAAAATGCATCTAAAATCACATGCAATAGTAACATTTAGTATTTACAATCACCATAGTTAATTGACCCACAGTGTCTCCGTAAATGTGTGCTTTTGCATATGAATACCATACTAATAACAGTTGATTTGACCATCTAAATATATACCAACAACATTTAATTTTGTCATTGCTTATTATCAGATTTAAATCTTCTCTGGGGATTGATTAAAACGAAAAATGTGAAAGTGCTTATTCGTGTAAAATGACTTTCGATGACGACAACTGTGCTCACTAGAACCCTACACAGTAAATTGGCTGTATTATACAAAAATTATGTAATGGACGAATGATTGCATTAAAAATACGCCATTGGTCACACCACAATCCAGGTATCAAACCGACAGTATTATCATATCCCATTGTTATTCTTTTACTTGGGAATGTATAATGAGTATATATATAGAATATATATATATATATATATATATATATATATATATATATATATATATATATATATATATATATATATATATATATATATATATATATATATATATATATATATATATATATATATATATATATTTTCGACGTTCATGGTTAACAATTTGTACACACATCAACATGGCAGAGGTAAGGTCTATGTTTTCTCATTTACAAGTATATCATCTTATAATACATTATATGTTATTCAAAATTGTATGGCATATTAATGAGCTATCGCTAATAATATATCACCCCTGTTGAATGATTTTACTGAAACAATGGCGTATTGATGCGTTCGTACTTAAGTATGGCGTACTTCCTTTTGAATTGCTGCCATAGTCTGATAGCAGATCGTATACAGATAAAAGAATGACACTTATGATTCATACGACCGAACCACAGGTCGAATGTAGCCTTTCCTGGTGGTGTTGTTATATAAGATATTTTGTTTTAGAAATTTGAAACCTCGTACTTATGAAGTGAAATAGCCCCACTCTGACGGTAGTATACATTTAAATCAACAAAACGTCGTGCACGGCTTGAAGTGACAATGTCAATAATTCCAACAGAATATGATTTAATCTGTTGGTAGAGGGTGATATAAAAATCTCTTTGAGAGTTTGCTGGTTTTAATAGCTTCTTTCTGGGAATGATTGCTACTTATGTCAAGTCAGCCTCCATTTGCCATCACTGTGAAATCGTTCTTGTTGCATCACACAATCTGGAAGATGGTTGATTGATAAAGGCAATTATTTAATGAGACGCTAACGTATATATCTGTAAATCTACCACAGAAATTGCATTGTCCAACGAAAAAAACATATCTTTTGCTAGCAGTGAACGTTAGCCAGCATTGAGCAGGGCCAAATATCAAGTTTTTTCCCCTGTCAAACTTCACAAATTCAATTTGGCGCAGCAAGGTCGCTAAGCTAACTAAGCTATTCATTCTCTTAAACGGTTTTCGTACAAGCCATTTAATGTTATATTGGTTGATTGCATCCTATATGTACTGAATTATATTCATTTTTTGATACACCCCAACAACTGAATACCTATATGAAGTATAGGTCATTCAATTTTATTTATGAATTTCATAATATTGTCAGAATGTGAAGGTATTTGTATCCAGGCTTTCTTACAGCCAGTCTGGTTGAGTCTTAGCACTTGGCAATTAAAGATTAACATGCGACGCTATCAGGCAAATGTTACAAGTGTTATCCTTGAGTTTTCAGTTGCTCTCAAGACGGACATACATGGGTTTTTATGTCAAACAAATCGATCATGTTACGTTTTTTTAACTTGTTTACTTCAAACATTGAACTCGCTAGATTTTCATATCTTTACGGATTATGCAATCTTCATGGGGTAAAATATATTCAAGTTAACTGCTTTACTTACTTAATTGTGATGACCCATTATTTAGCAAGCAATCATTAGTAGGTATGTCTAAAAGCTCAAATATTGCTCGCAGCTTACAGTATCTACTGTTTTGTAGTTGCAGAATGTATGCGCTTTGTGGATCAGTCAGGAATTCGGTGTATTAGTTACTAATGAAACAGGGTAGCCGTTTTGGAAATCATTATGATTCGGGAATCTCCTGAGCCTCTAATGCTTGTCGTAGTTTTATCTTTTGGTTCCCATACTCATAACGCTGGGATCAATTGGTCACATATCACACCACATATTATATATCTCGATGAACCCATGATCAGTAGAGCGTAACTAAGCAATGACTTCTTTCATTTTTAAGGTAAAACCACTGATTTAATAAGTATTTACCCTCACCAGGTAGCACTACAATATCGCATGGCAGCATAGGTAGGTAGTTGTCAGTGTTTAACGCGAGTTTTTTTATGTTGTCTAATTGCATATTCCATTTCCAATAAAAAGCAACGTAAAATACACGAAGTAAACAACAATTGCATATACTTGTTATGCCATATTGCATTAACAAAATATTCTGTGTGAATTGGGTATCATTCCTAGGAACAGATTTGTTTTAACCTCTATTAATTGATTGACTTATCGTTGCCTCATAAGGGCGTGATCCAGTAGTTATTTCTTTGCTGTCACATGTTGCTGTTCTGCAACTTGTTTATAGAAGATACCGCTTGATGCTTACTGTTTAAAATGCCATTTTTCACAAAATATCATCGTTCCAAAAACTATTATGAACTGCTAATAAGGTGTGTAAGACTGTTTCCAAATGACCCTCTCTGTAATTTCGGCAAATAAACGATGAATGTTGACCGAGGCAGTATGTTAACTCTGATGTATTATTTAATCCGCTTCAATCTCCATTATAGTACACAGGAAACGCTTTTTAGTTAATGTATCATGCTACAAAGATTATTTTTAATCGCATAGGATATGTCACTGATGCACAGCTAAAATAATACTATGCAGCCCGGATCTAGAAACGCTTGTATTAGAATCATCTGAACCATTCTCCTTTACAAACGAACAACAAACCTACCCACATCCTTGAGGTTTGCTCTCTTGCAAGCCTACTGTTGTGTGATATTTTTGGCTTGAACAACATATGAGTATTTGGGCACCGATCACATTCTTCAACTGCCATCCACAGTCACCCAGTCGGATGATTTGCTCGATATTGCTTGCTTGATATCTTTGCATGATGGGCGGTTGATAAAGGTTGATTGGTCTCAATAAAATAGCAACTTGATATCGACGGTTGTAAAATGCGTAAAGCATATATGATTAATTTTGTTGTAGTTAATGCACTGATGTGGACTGTTGATCAGGAAGGAACTATTTTGGAAAACTGCGCGTGATCGTAATGAGGTCAAACGTACCTCACGCGATGGGATTGATGGGATCAGGTGCATACACATCAAAGTTGAAGGCAGTAGCATATCAGAACAGATAAAGCTATCCATACTTTATGAATAATGCACATAGAGATATTGAATATAATCAGATGATGTTTGATGTGAATATAAGTTGTTGGGTAACATTTTGCGTTATACATGCTGCTGGATAAACAGCCAGGTATAAGTGCATACCTGTTATGATTATTTCTTCTATGCTGTAAGTGGTTGTTCTTCTTACACGTCATTAACCTATTTGTGCCCATAATAAAGCAAATACAGTGCCACAAATACATATAAACGATTCTTATGCTGATAGTGTTCTTCTTTGAAATGTCATAAAGCAATTGTGGTGAGCAAATTTCCTTGAGGCAAGTCATTCGCCATCTAGATATTCATAAATTGCTTTGTTGTGTGTTTCGGTAGCACTTAAAATTATTCTTTTGTTTTATTATACCGGGTATTTTCCTTTGAAGACATGACAAATGTTTCACATCCTTAAAGTAAGCATTTCTTTTTGTGGAACATCATTTGGTGTATGTAATAGAAGTGTTACATGATACACAATGGATATCACGCTTTAATTTATTTTTTGTGAATTGGTGATCTAATAAACAAATGGAGTACTACAATGTGTGTGAGATTCTATTCATGTGTGCCTGGAAGGTTGTCAGTGACATGGTTGGTTGGCATCGTAAAATTTCATGGATTTTAATAGCGTCATTTATAGTTCCGCACGCACAAGTTTTTTTTAATGAACCACACGCTTATCACTCATTTGTGTTACTATTGGTTGCATATTTGAATTATGTTGAGTACAGTTTTTTCACAGTGGATATAATAGAACTGCTGTATGTTCAGCTTACCCGACCCCTGTGCGTATTTCCTGTTCGGTATTTGATCTCAGACGAGTAGCTCTTATTGCAGGAAAGTTTATGACATTTGGTTCTCCACAGCTATGAAATAAAGTTAGTTCATACCAAATGTTTAACACGATCGTTGCATACCTTTGTTAACATTGAACCCTTTATGCCCTAGAATGAAACCATCATGACTGGGATTTGTCAGCTACTCTGGTTTTCTAGACGACACTTTTAAGCTTTCTAGGTTGTTTATCTTTGAAGCGATAGACGGCCTACACAACACATAGGAATGATTAACATGAATAGCTTACACTGAGGTACTGCATTCTATGTTGCACCCATTCATTTCCTCTTCTAAAACATCATGTTATATGCATCCTAGTAGCAATTTCCTAAAAATACTAATAGATTATCTCTAACTCGGAATACACACCGCTGAAACTTCCAATAGGTTTATTACTGCTTACTCATATTTTCTAAAATTTGTTTCGATATATTGTCACAACAGTTTTGCTGGTGATTGTTAATGGACATAATGTTAATATTCATACACGCTGGCTATGGTACCTCTTCTTACATTGTATTATTGTTTACCCAAATCAGAGATTATCATAATTCTGCGACGTCGATACTTAGCAAAGTTTTACATGTTTGCGCAATGTACTTCAGAAAGTCGACCAAGAAGTCAATAGATCACATTTGTTTGAGCAGGTATTGGTTTCGACGATCTTGTGAGATTCTTATTCATTAACAGCTATAATATTATACACATCTTTGTGCCAAACCGACAAGATTTAGTGTGAAATGTAATGGCGAAGTTGTAGCGCGGTATTAATTTGCATTAATAATAAGAGGCGAGTATCAGAGCTCTCATACCTTTGTTATTTGTTGCCTGTGCCAGGTTATGAGAATATATATTTCATAATGTTTATTTGCAATCATTTTAAATAAACGTGGAATGGCACCCATTCCTGCCCGCTTTAGCTCCACATTTATCAACCACGTTACTTGAAAATTATGCTAAATTTGTATCCAGCGACAAATGCGTCGAATCCTAGCAAGTATAGTGAATTATCCATGATGTCTAGTAAGGTGCCATAGACTCATTGTCTCTGAGATTCTTTATGAACTAGGCTGCCTTTTCAATCTTGCCAGTTTAATGACGAACAAGAACAATCCTCATCATATAAATCAGAGTGAATTGTGCTTTTATTACCCAGAAAGAGCAGGGTTAATGCTATCTTTCCTTAATGACGAGATATGCAGGTGGAAGCAGCCATGCATTATTTCCTGAAAATATTCGTAGATAAGGATTTGGATGCCATGTTAGTAAGCATACTTGCATTCTACATAATTGTTTGCAGCAAATGAGACAAAGAGCATCATATACCTTGTCCATTATACAGATAGTGCCCGAGGCTTGTTCGGGGTGTTCTAATATATTGGCCGTAATCAAGTTAAACTAATTCAATTACATTCACTGAAACGAACACCACCGTGGTCGTGCACTTTGATGAATAATTGTCCGCACTTGGATCGCAAACAACAAAAGATCTCGTGACTGTGTTGAATATATGCTGTTATGAACATATGTGGGTCTAAATGAACCAAGTGGTAAGGTGATGTGAGATGGTGGAAAAATATCGGTCGATAGCGTTCTTGAGAATTGTCTCCTTGTCACAGTGATACTAATCTCGTCACAATCATTGAGAAAATTATCGGTTTCTTTACTCAGTACAATGAACGTTCATAACGTATAAGGCATTCTGCCTTGGTGAATGCTGCTGTTACACTTCCTGGTGAAGATCTCAACGTGCAGCCATACAAGCCGTAATAGTTTGTGTGTCATTAACGTAGCCTAACATCAATGGTCCATTTCAATTCAGAATGTGCTGTTGATGTTTGTGTCAAGAGAGCATTTACATTATATTGGTACAACATTTATTGTAAGTCCAATAACACAAAAGATTGAGATCAATGTCATCCCACAAAGTTTGTGCTGCAGCCAGTAGTACGAAACAGCGTTCTCGAGTTTAACCGTCAACAGGGCCTCAAACGGTGTTAGGAGCTAAGCTGGTGATTCCATTATCTAGAGACAATGTTGATTTGACTATAATGTGAAGCGTCGCTTGTAGCGGAAATAGAGATCCATCTTAAGACAAAATATGAAGAAGAAGAATTTATTGAACGAACAAAACGTATTTAAAACTGCACATCAACTGCAACTAAACCTCAAAGAATACTCGTGAAGCACCATATCAAGGAGCGAAATATGCCATATTACATAAACGAGTCATTGTCTGTTGATCTCCGAGCCATAACGGATATGTTATGATCACTTCGTGGGTGGAAATTAAGCAAGATGAAAGATAGGATCGATTACACGATAACGCGATAAACCGTCCTGAGCAAAACATCTTATCCCAGATTCTACATGTACATATGGTGTATCATTCAAATGATAATGTCTTATTACTAGCATTAAATTGATTGGAACAGGGACATTATTGAATGCTTTCGGAGTTCATTTCCATCACCAAATAGCAGTATGATCACACAACAAAAATCACAAAGGCTGCGATTACTAGCCGGCATGTCGCCATCATCTGTTGTGCAATGTTGATCTGTTTGAGTTGTAATTGTTTTTTAGAATATGGAAACCAGTTTCAAATATAGTTAATGAACATAGCAGAGCAGTTTGTACATTGATAACAAAATGGCTGCCATGCCGCTTAGTTACAAGGCCCAAATGGTGACTCATGTAAAGTCATCATGTAACAAGTCTTGATCATTCATCTAGTTTTGTACACCTCAGTCACTTCGTTCATGAAATAAATCTAGTTAGTCTTGCAACAAAGAGATTCGAGACTAACAATGAATTCAGGTGGGGCCTTTTGTAACACTTACAATGCTTCAAGTACGCCACGACTCGGGCCGATTCATTCCAGGAAGCTTGGTGGTGAATTCATGATTAATTCTCGTAGGAGGACCATCATCAAGAGTGCCAGTTACGCCAATTGAACATCTGCCCGATGCGTCAGATGCTTTCGTCAGGCAATATCACAGTAATCGTGTAAGGTAAACCCAAATGGTCCCTTCGCCATGTAACCCAGATATTAGTCTCGGCGCTGCACATACTGCAGTGCTACCGATCTCGTCAAATCATTTACAATTCCACACGCAAAGGGTGTCAGGATTGGTGCGACCACATTCTAGTGACAGGCTTGCTTCAAGGTAGGTTATTATAGATACAATTCACGATACTTGATATCTGTTTGTGTAAAAGTGGAATGACAGACACAGGATTCACAGTAATAGTTCTAGTACTGGTACACGTATATAACATTTCTTTTAAAATATACGCTTACATTGTAAAGCCAACCCCTCATAGTTTTAATGCAACGACAACGCTGATTGTGGAGCAATCGTCTATGTCAACGATGTGATTGATGTACATAATTTTGTGAATCCAATATGTGTGTTTCTCATTTAATCAATATATAAGACATGGACAGAAAGTCGTTAATATTTATTGCTTCCATATAAATCTATCATAATACATTACAGCTTGGAAGCTCAATGCACTAGTTGCGGTATCGAGGGACTGATCAATAATAAATGGATTTGACATACAGTCTATGGAGGAAATTTTAATCAAATGGCCTTCTCCATATATATCAACACAAACAAGAAACCATGTCTGTGTTTGATGTTTTCGTGTCAGAATCACGAATTTAATTAAAGAACGTCAAATGGTTTTATTAACGATCAAGTGCCATGTGCGTCACTAGTTAATTTGCTGACGACTCGAAAATATTGCTATGAGGCTGCGCACTTGCTGAATGTCTCCAAACAGGTTCGTAAACCACAGCATCTCCATCCCGGACTTGCCGATGAGGCATTGTCCAACATAACATCATGCCGGAACAATGGCGGATGTGTTATTGTCCATTGTTACCATATTAACCCCCGTGTTGCAAGTTTTAGCATATCTCATGAGGACGCAAAACATAAAATTTCGCAAGGAACTTCAAATAATAGGACCATATATATCACCCCATGGTATATTTGAGCGTCATCTAATGTTTACGATTTGGAGAGCTGCAGATCAATGAAATGAATACCACCTTGTGCAGGTCATGTAAACACTGCAATTTGGCACATCGATCCTTTCTATTCGTATTGTTTCGACTTGTTGTTTCCATCGTAATTGACTATTCCTTTGAGCATTACGCTCAATATTTGTCATTTGTGACAGGTCATGTGTGACATGGTGTTGTTTGAAAACAGCGGTTGTGCTGTATTCATAGAAATACGTCTGATGTTGTACACTTGAAAACAGCGGTTTCTGGGTCTGTGTCATATTGTATTTCCATCGTGTATCTTGTATATTCGTGGCTGTAAGTAAAAAAATACGTCTGATTTAAGTTGTTTGATAGAAACTGGGATTGATGAATATGCTAAGCTTATATCAAATGTGTTCTACACGATCGATTCATACCTCGTTTTCAATCATACTTTTATGTCTAGAAATATATCAGCGTAAATGAATACAACAAGCATTTTACAAGAAACCTGGTTATCTATGCAACGCGTGTGGGTTTTCCTGGTTGTTAACCTGCTAAGCAATAGATGCAACACACAGTGCATGCGGATGATTAACATGGTTTTGTTATATCCATGATTAGGTTCGGTTGAACCCATTCATTTCCTCTTCTGTAGTAATACATGCACAATATAATGTGCATCCTAATCACCATAGCTTGAAAATATCTGTAGATATAATTCGGAAATGCACACCTATGTTACTTTATTAACTGCAGCAGATCTCAGTTTATTAATATTTGAATCTCTATGCTGTGAATATAGGTGCACATATTAGTCATACACGGGTTGTATTGTTTCCTACCTAGAAATGAGCGTAACATAATACGGCGACATACATACATTACGAAGTTGTATATTAGCCATACATATTTGACCGAGAGAACTATGAATGAATATCATCCTTTCCAGTAGAATGACTTTTCCAAAATGTTCATTAGGTGCTGCTGACACATTGTCTCTATCACCAACACATTTCGATTAACTAGAGTGCTCCCTTTACAATAACACGATAAAGGAGACAATCCTCATCATACGAATCAGAAAGTATTTCGATTTGACTTCGTGTCTGCTGTACAGAAATAGCCTGGTTACTGCTGAAAAGTACACTGTTGAAGGAAAGATCGTAGAACGATATCGATCGATAGCGTTCTTGACAATGGTCTTCGTGCCACATTCAGATTAATTTAGCCACGCAGGGAGCATATGATCGGTCCCTCAACTAAACGTTTGAAGCATTCTTTCAAGGCTATTGCTGTATTGTTTTTTTTTTCTTAGATTGTGCGTGTTGCCAGTCAATATCTCAGCAGTCACACAGGCCAAAATGGTCTATTTGTCTTATCTTAATATCATCTATATGTTTTCAATCAGAATGCGCTGTTGATGGTTGTGCTGTATGTAAATTCCCATTAGTTTCCTCATAAGTTATTGAAATGCCAATATGGTAATTTATTTGCCAATAAAAATGCTCACTGAAGATAGAGGAATATCAATTAACAACTTTGGGCATACACAGCCAGCTGTGTGGCATGTGATGGCTCACTGCTAAACTAGCATAATATACTCCTTTGTCCTTCCTCATCAGCCAGAGCAGGTGTTGGACGTGCATTTGATGAGCCACACCTTAAGGCGTATTCATCAGACATATGGGACGTCATTATTAATTAATTAGTCAATCAATCCGTACTCCTCGGGACTAATTATCTCACGTAGTTGCTATGCATATGTGTGAAACCATTTATCATGTGAAGACTTGTTTAAGGTTTTCTTGTAGCTTGTCCTTGGTCAAGTTACAATAACACGCATACGTTCACTGGACCCACCACCAAACAGCTTGTGTATTTCTTTTACTAATTGGCTGCGATTGGATCATTAAATTCCTTTTATATATGTTACGTGTATTTAACGGTCAAACAGGCACCAATGGCCTGTTTCCAGTCAGAATTCCCTGTTGACGTTTGAGACCAGATCTCATATTGCTATATGTGGGGTCTCTTTGAAATGTTAGTCTGGCAAGTAGTTATACTTTCCAAGAGTCGCCAACTGGGCGCAACAATTGATCTGCCAATTAGAATGCTCACATCAACAAGAGGAAATACTTCCACAAACTTGAAACAACCCCTGACGATAGCTTGGATAATGATGCTTCATACTGAGAGAAAACGTTTGTTAATGTTACCGAAACAAAATCATACTTATACCATATCTGCAGGAGGTAGTAACTGAACCCCGCCTCTTCATCACAACAGTAGCAAGAGCAAAGCTAGCATTTCCAATAAGACAACATAACCACGTTGCCCAAAATATCCATGTAATTAAGAAAACGCATTTTACTTTACACAAACTGCAAATAATAATTGTGAAGGAGAGAAATACGAATATAACACTCATGAATCAATTAATGCTGAGAGATTCGAAAAATGTCCTCACCATATTACATCATTCACTCCACACGTCATTCTGAACTAAACCAGTAGGATAAGAACCAAGGGCGCTACAGGGAATCGATAGTTAGATTACAATCTGATTCTTAAGACAAAAATGTGAATCGAACAGTTGCAGCTGTTTGATATGAACTAACGTGTAATAATATATTCATTAATAATAGCAATAAAACATTTAAGTGATTCTGGAACTTTCAAAATTCAGTAAACACAAAACAAATAACATTACATATTTGTGCTCATAAGGAAAGACGAGTGATAACAATAACGGTCTATGTCATACTTGAAATGTTGCAAGCATTTTATCTGAGAATAATTAAGGACGATATGCTTCAAGTTAGAAAGTTGTAAATACTATTCACTATAGTTGGACTTGATTGAATCGAGTAATGTTGACACATAACGTTCCATCGCCTTACAAACCAGATTACATTCCCTTCGCCATCGATAATGCAGTAGTATATTATGCAATCATGGCATCCACCAAATGATCTTGCACAGATCTTTTCTGATCATTAAACCGATTACACTTCATTGATTACAGTTAAAGAGGCAACAGAGACAACTGGTTTTCCTAAACATTCCCATTTTTGTACTCACCAAGTTTGTTTGCGCGATCACAGTGACTTATATTATAGGGTTAACTAGTATGCGATTGATAGGCCAATCAACTGCATTTGACGTAAACAATCATGTAAATGAACATCCATATTATATACAGATAAATAGCCCCTTCATGTTGAATTCTGCCTGGGAGGGGCGTGATAGTAAGGGAATGGGGGGGGGGGATGAGGGGTTGGTTACGGGGCAGGGCGGGGATGGATAGGAAAGGGGTCAATGGGGGAGTGGGGGGTATTCTTGGACGACGAAACCGTTCCCGTTTCGATCACATGCCAGTCAACGATAAACGAGAACAATTATTACTAGATAAATAAAAAAGAAACAGCTTTCATTACGCTGCACTCTAAATCATTTGAGGTGGATACCTGTTTACTGCGTTTATTCAATGTGTGTCTACTTTGCTGAAAGAGCAGGGTTAATGCCATCTGTCCTGGGGGTATTTTTCAGCAATTAGCGTTTGGAATAACAGTACTCACGGACCTTTCGGGCAATTATTTTATAGCCCTTATGTCGAATCCTAATTTCCAAGAATGTTGTGCGAAGTAGTTTACCTAGAATGTCGTTTATGTCAAGACATCAGCTGAGTCAACACGAATGCCATGAGCAATGGCCTGGTTGGTGCGCTATGGCGTCATCACGGGGTTGGGGTGAAGCACTAGTTCAAGTTGATTCATACTTTTTGATGCTTAATAATTTCCGGTGACGTTTGCGGGATATTTCTATATTTGTTTCATTGATATGTCTACCACACAATAAAAGGAGAATCTGGTTGTTGCTCTTGAGAGGTTATTTTGAAGCCAATGCGATTGAATTTCTAACACCGCGACCAATGCGTTTGAACCAAACACTCATTTCAGCATTTTAGTTACTCTCTTATTGAGCAATGATGTCCTGTGATAATTGTGTGATATTGAACATTTCATTCTATGATATATATATATATATATATATATATACATACAGTTAGAATATATATATATATATATATATATATATATATATATATATATACCAGACAATACAATGAAAGATATATTTTAGTCTAGATCATTTCTAACACCGCGTTATATGCTATTGCATTGGATGGTTGGGATCTGTGGGTTCGTGTCCATACAGTAACATTCACATTGATACAAAAAAATCGCTTCAAGCAATACGCGCAATGCATCGTTGCCTGTCATTTCATCGAATTGGTTTGTTTCTTCATATAATGCCTCCTAACCGAGGTGAAAGTAAACCAGACGAAAAGATAATGCAAGGACAGAAATCAGATGTCGTCTTGTAATACGCAATGCTGTTGCTTAGAGATTCTAAATTAGTGTATTCAAAACTATTTCTGTCACCAGATATTCCATATTCTGACGTTATTCTTGCCATCAGGGACAGCATGGTGACATTTAGCATATTTATCTAGGTATATACAAGGGTGTTAACTGTATTTATCCTAAGGTAATGTTATTGGTGAATATCATAAAGCTGTTCTGATACACTGGTGATGTCTCTTCCAAACAGGCATGTTCCAGGTTTTCTTATAGATTTGTCTTAATCAAGTTTTACAAACTCAATTATGTTCATCGGAATTAGCACCACTGTGCTCATGTATTTCGGTGTGTATTGGATCGACATCAAGTCAACAAAAGCTTAATGGAAGGTGTTTCATAGATTTGGTTGATATATATATGGGGTGAGACGGACTAAATTTTAAGATGGTGTGAATGTGATGTTTGAATAATATCGGTCGATAGCGATCTCGACGGTGTTGTTTTTGCTTCAACCAGACGTATCTCCTCGCAATAATGCAGCATTTAACAATATTCCAATGATAATTGTAAGGTGGAGCATCCGGGAAAGAAATATGCCGGATTACATGGATAAATCATCTATACCAGTTTGTGATATTTTAGATTTTTGCTACATAGTAACACGGACATTATTTTGTGCGCACGTGAATAATGGATATGGCTAAGTTACTGTTACCCTAAAATCTACCATGCATGGTTCCTCATTGTTTTAATTACTTGGTGGGTGGACATTAAGACGATAAACGGAGTGATCGAGAGCACGATAAAATGAACGCATTGAATCTTCAACAACAAGCGAAAACAACTTCTTGTCATAATAATCTCTTTCGTTACGCAAACTTCACGGAATCATTTTTGATCCAAATAATAATAATGTGTTTAGTCAAGCATTATATTGATTGAGAAGTTTAAATCATGGAATTGGATGGGCGAACATTTATATCACCTGCGTAGTTCATAGCTGAATACGCACTGTAAAGAGGATGCATGGGTAGAAAACATATAGTTGATGATGACTTAGGGTGAGTATCGCTCTTATTCGTTGGGAGATGCTGATGTAGAAGTACTTATATTTGCCATCACATGGGAAAATGGCTGCCAAGCCGCAGGTGGCTTGGTAACAAGCCTCACTTGGCAACTAATGGTAGGTCATCATGAAACACGTCTTGCTGATTATTTCTTCTGCTGTTACTTCAATCACAATGGCCTCGGCCATTAAACAAACCTAATTAGTCGCACAACAGAATTGGGACGAGCAATACACTCGAACTACTTCGCCATAATTGATGTAGCTTGCCTTTGTACACTTGGAGGGCTGTGCGAGCTTTAATTGATGTGATTGCATTAACCACTGTCCATTACGACTCGGGTCGTCTCAGTCGAGGAAGTGGAGTGGTGAATTCATGATGAATACTAATAACAGGAATCTTCATTGTCAACTACGCCGACTGAACATCTATGCGATGAGTTTATCAAAGGAAATCATATGATTGTGTTCATGACATCAATTCATTACTGCTCAACATTGTTGCAAGACTGCCACCACATCGCCATCCCGGACGTACCTGTCACAAGCATCGTTCAATATTTCGAAGTACTGCATACAACTTATCATGGAAAGGTGCAATGCTAGAAAACGTCATGAATACATTTAGTATAATATATATAGCCGGTGGCCGTGCCGTTCAAAACGTTGGTTTCGAACCATGTTTATGTTACGCTGCGATTAAGCGAGATGCAGTAAACGATTGCTTTTCAGCAATTGTGAAATATGGCACGATCATATGAACAGATGGTAACGATTGACCATACCTGTTCTGTTATCATGTTTTTTATCTTTAGAATGATACGAGCATGTTCTGAATTGACAGAAACGCAACGAAAGGTATCTGATTTTTTAAGCGGTACCATAATCGTGTGTAAACCATTTTAGTTTTAGGATGAGAAGATTCTATGTCATCGGAACCCCGTTTTATGCATCCCCATTCTAAAAAAATAGCCACATTTGTATTGGACTGTCCTCCATATCAATGTAGGTTGGTCGTTTCGTGTGTCGTTTCATGTTGAATCTTTGTAAACAGCAGCGTTTATGCTATAAATCTCGAACTGTTTTGCTTGACAAATAAGTTACCTTGTGTTTTCCAAATTAACTGAAATGGAACTGTTTGGCCTTAATGAAGTTACACTAGGCTAGTTACGCTCACCGAACCTTCTATCACAGTGGGGTGACTTGTTGCACTTGGATAGCTGGCATATCACGAAAGCACCAATGTACGGAAACCATTGAGGTATGCGAGGGGAATACTTAGTTTGGACTGCTCTCTGCCGATTGGTCACATTAGGTCCTGTCAGATTATTACGCTGCCTTGTCAATGAAATATTTTGAATGAACACATAATTAATCATTTAATTGGGCCAGCTTTCCTTACCGACGGTGGTATCTAGAAACGGTGCTTATAAAACCTGAACTGGTTGCATTCACCTGTTGACAGGAGCATCGACAACATAATGCCTATCTTTCAAACAGTCAACACAACACAGCACAGCTCTAAGTCCATTTACTGTAGAGAACTAACCTTTTTACGTTTTTCATGCTAAACAAACCAATCAAACAAATTTGTAAGGGCCTTCTTGGTGGACAGTTAGCTCTTTCAGTAAGCGGCCTCATCGTGTGAGAATATCTATTTCGAACCTGATCCATATTGCAATGTAATTTAGATGCGAGATCCACGCAAAAATCGAATGTTTTACAGATTGACTAGTATGTAACGCAAAGTTTCCTGCATAATATATCGGAGAATTGTTAACAGCCAACGTATGAAGCTAGGATAGATATGACAACAATTCGTCTGAGCGAGGCATTTAGATGTGTTGATGCAGAGCTCTCAAAGGTATCCCTCCATTAGGTGACGATAGCATTCATACAATGGTTTATACATACAAACTGCTCCACGCAATCTTTAAATCAGATAAGGATCTGTGTTGTCTTGGGGGGAATGTTTGATGTAAAACAACGTCGCACAAGCAGTCGTGCAATTAGATGACCCTTTCGTCCGGTTAAATATTCACGTTATAAGCAATAAGTGATTCTATTATTAGTATATGTGCAATGTATTGCTAAGCGGGCGATGCGTAAATTGAGCTCCTTAATCTCTGTGTGACCAGTGATTGATGCGTTATTGCGTTATTGATGTGAGGTTTTGTGAGGAATCAATCAAGAGCTCGGAGATAAGCATTTGTGGACTTCCTGTGTGTAGAACCACAGAGCTACATTATTGTCTTTGAATCATAGTTGCTCTGTAAAAATAGCTAAGTATGCAACATCACGTCTCTTCCGAATAATACATTTGCAAGTGTTTTCTCCTCTCTAATATAGGAAGTAAACGAATACAAGAACTAGACAAAATATGAATGACTAATGATCGAATGTCCATCCTTTACTATTGCAATCATAGTCTGACGTCTGACATGTATGTCCTGAACAAAAATAAAATGAGCCTGCAACACAATGGTTGAACACACTGATTGATCAATAACCTTATGCCAGGGCTCGAAACTAATGCCTGCCCGAGCGCCAATGGCGAGTCAAAATCGCCTCGGGCGGGTAGAAATCACGAAACTGGTCGCCCGGGTGGCGAGTGAACAATTCGCCTGGATTAGGTATTCATGATCCGCTCGCAGGGCTAACAGCCGAGCGCCCGACCTTTAATTTAAGACGCAGTTAACCTTCCGAACCCCGACTGAGAACTTCGATGATTGTTTACTCCAAACGCAGCGATTATTTATCAAGACGATCTTCATGGCAGTACTGAATATACAGATTTGGACACCTTATATGACCTTATCGGATTTCCCATTGGTATTGTTAATTGGGCGCTAATATACTGTTGCTCACTTGACTGACCACTTTTTCACATAGCTTGCCTAACTAATGCTGCAGTGTGACGGTTATACTTAATGATGCATCCCTATTCATATGTTTTCTGGTCTTTTATATATAATATAACTGTTTGTTTCATCCCAACTCCGCCAGCATTTTCATTATTCCTTTACCCCATCCGAAATATAGTGATATTTTCCGTACTTTGGGAGTAAAACACCCCTCACGAGCAGCCGTGATTTGTTGTGCTAGAATTGTGTTTGAGTACTGGTTTATCTTTGCATGTGTTGCAGTGAGCTGGGATATGCCACCTAATTGTTGTTGTTTCAGGTTATAAATGTAAGTAGGTGCACGGAGGTAATACTTTAAGATTAGTGTCGCCTTTTGAGAAGCTGTTACAGGAGCTCGCGCTTTCAACTAGTCAGCGTGTCACGATGCGGCGTGTGCTGTCAACGTAATGACATGCGCAAAACGTCGCCCCCACTGCATGATATTGCGCATCGCGTTTTTGGTCTCGGCGAACTTACATGGATATATGTTTGATCATGATTAATCACCAAGCTCTGTGTACGACTCGACCAAGTCAAATCGTCAGCGTCCAATGCACACTGCATTTGAAGTCACGCAAGCAATCCTCACAAGATACCAAGAAAAGTAGGACAAGCATGATTGCTTAGTGTAATTTTGACTTGTTTGACTGTATATATATATGAATATATACGTCATCAGGACGGGTAGCCAGGAGATGCTACCCGTCCTTAACAGATTCTACCCTTCCAAACAAAAAAGATACCCATTACATAATGCCTCATGTCAAGATGAACTCAAAAGCTGCACATAGCTTTGACACGCGCGCGCATGTGTCACGCGGCTAGTCGAGAAACACCTTTCGCGCTTAAACCAACGACTTGCGCTCTGATCTTTTCACACCCTTGACGATCTTCAAACACCAAGATCCCGTACAACTTTACAATACAGCATTAGCTTCACCCTTACACACATTCAACTTTTAATAATGATTCATCAACCGTATAATACGGTATTATTGATGTTATCGGGCTACACACAAAATTAACATCGAGGGAAATCTAGCCTCGAGAGCAAAATAGTCGTCGCGTTTAATGCATAATGTTTCAGGAGAGATAAACCACCCCTGAACAGAAATAACCAGCGACGATGTGTTCTGTGGTAACAGCCTGAGGACAGATTGCTCTGTGGTAAGAAATGACCATACACCTCGCTGCACCTGCTCTTAGAAAAAGAGAAGCGCGGTACAGCTCGTCGTCAATAGCAACAGGTTTTTGATCTGGTCTTTGAGTGATCATGTTGTTGTGTGCGACAAAGGTGAAGGGAGTTCAAAACGCACTTTCATTATTTTATCCTCGGCCTGTGCGAGAAAAGAGAAACAAAGTCAGCTTTCTCTTCCTGCGAATTGTCGCCAAATTACAAAATGGAAATACGGATTTTATGAGCTTTACAAAGGTGCGCGTGTGTACGAGGAGGAACAGAGAGAGGGAAAAGTGAGTAAAAGCGGGGTGGTAGCGGTGTTTGATTGAGGCTGGCGACGTTGCGCATGTACGCGTTAACCTGGATTTATATGATAAGTTCAATTAAGTCATCAAAGTAAGAATAATGAGCACGAGCGGTGTGGCTTCTAAATCAAATAACACTTAAACGAATAGTTACAATGGCTTATCTGTAACCATGTGCACGTGTTAAATGAACTGATACAGCTGCAATTGGGAAGTCGCCATACACGTCGAATGACTGATCTTGGAGCGGCCTTACTCAAATAAAGTAGTTGGACAGTTGCTTCAAGTCTTTTAGAGTTAAAGAGCTGGTAGAGCAGACAAACTTGTAATAATCTGTGCGCAAGTTTAAAACTACATCAACATCAGACATACAATCGCTGTATGTGTGTAAACAATAATGTAGATGACCCAAGCAGTAATCTTGTTGATTTTCACCAGAACAGCTTTCGTTGCCAGACGACACGCTGCGCGCTCTGATTAGTCTCGCTATGTTCTTATTTGTCTGTGTAACAAACAAACAGTATTCACCGTGAAAAGTTACCCGTCAGCAGGACGTGTGATTGGGTTGATCTACCCGTCCGGCCATAAAATCACCCGTCAGTGACGGGCGGACGGGTGTTAATTTCCAGCCCTGAATATATATATGAATATATATATATATATATATATTTATATATATATATATATATATATAATTAATTGGATCATTTGCTTCATTTAGGGCAGGTCCTATGTTGTTAGAGTTTGAAAAAGATCCTATTCAATTACCTCTCAGGAACTGATTCCTCCTTTACATCATCAAGACAATGCCTTCTAGGAGACCTCAGCAATGCTTTACAGCATTGTTTCCAAGGCATGGATGCTGGTATACCACAGGCAACCCACATAGCCCACCCCCCTTCATGGCCTGTTGAAAAGAGTGTCCTTAAAGATATCTAATGGCCCATAAAATACATTTAGCCTTACTTGCCAGGTTGCAAGTCATGTCATGGGCCATATCATGAAATGTCTGAATCAGCTTACTTTGGTGATCAGGCAGTAGACAACAATCGCTGACAACAACCCCGAGCGTGCTATAGAACTGTGGTCGATTACTGGGACCAGGTCTCGACGCCCCAGTAACATTCAATGACATTGAATAACACACTTTCACATTGAATGAAAAACATTCAATGTGAAAGTGAGGAGGAGGATGGACGAGAGTAGGACTTCGTTTAAATTGGTTTGTTGTTGAGTATGGTGTTTTTGTTGTGTATTATATGTTCTTCTCCAAGTGTCAATATGTTTTTCATGCTGTGTATGTCAAGTGATCAATTTAGGCACGTGTTTGTTGCGAATTATATTTTGCGGGTCATGGGTAAAACAATAAAGTATTTGTAAACATCAAGTTGTGTAGATTTCTTTTGGCTGGTTGAATTTTTTCTGGGCCGGTGGATTTTGGGAACTACCAGCCTGGATGGCCGGTGGCAAATTTTCTTAGTTTCATGCCCTGCTTATGCACTTAGTCACTGATCAATTATTTACTCATTCTACAACCAAAACCTCAACAAAGCGAAGGCATAACGACACTCACCTTGGGCAGCATTGATTATTATTCTCTTCATCATATTATAGATCAGTTGTAAATGGGCACGGTGTGCAGTATAGGACCTTTGACTAAAGATAAAATTGCCAACACATGGCCCCATTCACAAAGATCAACATAAATAAGAAAGCTATATCCATGTTTGATATGCTCGTCCCAGAATGTTGAGAGCGGCAACGTGAATTATTATTGGGGAATAACAAATGACTTTCCAAATGATTAACATCTCCTCTCGTACGCAACTGGTTAAATTGTGAACCTTTCTGTATGTTGCAGGATCACATGACTTTGCTCACGACTTGAATGCATTACTGCGCTACAAGGTTATGCACTTAATGTGGCAGACATGTTTCCAGACAAATTCGTCTACCACTGCATCGCCATTCCGGACCTGCCGTCCACGCGCATCGTTCAATATTTCAATGAGTCATTCTCCATCACAACATCATAGCGGTAAAATGGTGGATGCATTCTTGTCCATTGTCACTATGGTAACTCCCGTCATGAGAACGGAACGCTTGAAAACTGTGAAGCACTGTATCAAGGAGAGAAATATGCCACATTATTTTAATGAATTTTTGTCTGTTGATCTGCGAGCCATAGCGGATATATTTTAATCATGGGGAGAAAAATGGGATAGATTATACGATAACGCGAACGCCCTGATAAATCCTCCCGAGCAAAACAGCTTACCACGAATTCTCTCTTTTATAAACGCTACATCAAGGACATCAATGTGGTTAATCATTCAAATGATAGTATCTTAGTTCTAGCATTATATTGGTTGGAACAGGGACATTATTGAATGCGTTCGGAGTACATTTTCGTCACATGTATAAGCAGACAACGAAAATCGCAAAGGCTGCGATTACCAGTTGGCATATCGCCATCATCCGTTGTGCGATGTTATTCTGTTTGAGGTGCAAATTGTTTTAAGATATGGAAAGCAGTTTCAAATATAGTTAATGAATATAGCAGATTAGTTTGTACATTGATAATAAAATGGCTACCATGCAGCTTGAATGGTGACACATGGAAGATTCATTAAATAAATCTTCTTGCAAACAATGAATTCAGGTAGGGGATTGTGCAACACTCGCAATGCTTCGCCACGCCACGACTCGGACAGATTCGTCTCAGCTAGGTGGTGAATACATGATTTATTCTAATGGGAGGACCATCATCGAGATTGCCAGTTACGCCAATTGAACATCTGCCCTATGGGACAGTTAAATGAAACCACGTTCATTCAGTTTCTACAGATGCTTTCGTAATATAATATCAAATGAATCGTGTAAGATAAACACAAAAAGTCTATTCCCCATGTAATCCAAATATTATTCTCGGCGCTGGTGATACTGCAGTAGTATATAATGAAGATCGTAATATCCGCACGTGGATCATGCACTGATCTCCTCAAATCATTTACAATTCCACGCGCAAGGGGTGGCGAGAGTGTTGCGGCACGAGACAATAATTGAAGACCACATTCTAGGGACAGGCTTGCTTCAAAGTGAATTATTACAGATACAATTCACGATACTTGATATCTGTTTGTGTAAAAGTGGAAAGATAGACATAGGATTTACAGTAATATTTCTAGTACTGGTACACTTACATTACATTTCTTTTATAATAAACGCTGGAATTGTTTTAATCCAACGACAACGCTGATTGTGGAACAATCGTCAACGTCAGCGATGTGATTGATGTACAGTAATTACGTGGATCCTATATGTCTGTTCCTCATTTAATCAATATATCAGACATGGACAGCAAGTCTTTAAACAATATTTATTGCTTCCATACAAAGCTATCATAATACATTTCTGCTTGGAAGCTCAATGCACCACTAGCAGTATCGAGTGATTGATCAATATTAAATGCATTTGACACACAGACTACGCTTCATTAGCCTTTGTCTATGGAGTGTGTTAAACAAATGGCCTTCTCCATATGGATCATCACAAACAAGAAACCATATCTGTACTTGATGTTTTCGTCTCAGACTCTCAAATTGAATTATCGTAAAAGAACGCCAAATGGTTTTCTTAACGATCAAGATATGCGTCACTTGTTAAATTGTCAGCCCTTTCTGTCTGCTTCAGGATCACATGAATTGCTGACGACTCGAAAATATTGCTGCGCCACAAGGTTGCGCACTTGCTGAATGTTTGCATGCAGTTTCGCCAACCACAGCATCTCCATATCGGACCTACCTTCAGTACGCATCGTTCCATATATGATAAGGCCTTGTCCATTATTACTTCATGCCGGGATATTGGCGGATGTATTATTGTCCATTGTTAACGCCCGTGCTGCAACATTTAGCATATCTCCTGAGGACGCAAAACATTTCGCAAGGCACTTCAAATAATAGGACCATATGTATCACCCCATGTTATATTTGAGCGTCAACTACATGTTTACGGATTGGAGAACTGTAGATCGATGAAATGAATATCACCTTGTACAGGTAATGTTAACAATTTGGTACATCAATCTGTTCTATTTGCATTGGTTCTACTTGTTGTTTCTGTCTTAATTGACTATTCCTTAGTGCATTGACTGTTTATTTCCATCCCTAATTCCAGGCAAATCCTCGTACCAAAGTAATTTGATGTAATGGCGGCATGAACAGTTACAGCGCTGGATTGGTTTGCACGGATGTGGCGAGCAACAGAGCTTCTCATTGACACACATGAAAGCCACAATGAAAGGAATTGTACTCATCAAAACTAAGTATTTCAAAATAGCTTGATGTTAAGTTTCCTGCAACGGAGAAAACTCTACCATTACAGGTAAACCTCATGCCACATATGTAATATATCTGTCAATCGGCGCTTCATATTGCCTTACAGTTGTTTTTACTTATCTTGGAAGCGCAACCGTAGTATCATGCAGTATATTTCTGGTATTCATCACTTGATCATTTATAACTTCTTCCAATATCTTAATGCATCTTGCCATTGCCATATTGCCATTGTGATATATAAAAATACATAATCACATCAGCCGTTTTTTATGTCATCTGGGAATATATACCTATAAATTGGCCTGAATATTCCATCTATGCTGTGTTAGCTACTAGAATAAATTCAAGTGGAGTAATAGCATATGTCTTAAGGTACTGATTACCTCAATATCTAGTTCTGGCTCTGAATTATTCGGAGGCTAGCGTTTCTTTGGGCAACACATTAACGTCAGTTGTGGATGTCATTCTATGTTGCAGTAGATCTCCAAACTAAATACGCCTTCGCAATATGGACCAGGTTCTGAATAGATATAGCGTACAGATCAGAGTGTATAACCATCATTGATGAGACGTTAGGTCGATTCCTTGTCAACCCGAATGGACCACTTAAACTTGTTTAGTGTGTTTCGTGTTGCGTTAAAATGTAAAATATAAACCCGTTATCACTGCACAGTAAACACAACACAGAGTAGTATTGTTCTGATATTTGCACCAATATTTTGTCTTATATTTGCTTGATACGTGAGAAGTCAACCCTTATTGTGTCAAAAGTTGGTGAGTTATCATGATTTGCTGCCTGTTAATACGCCCATCGTTTTGTCAAATGCTAGTGAGTTTTCATGATTTGCTGCTTGTTAATATAGCCCATATTTTTGCGAAATGCATTTGAGTTATCATGATTTGCTGCGTGTTAATATTGTTCATCGTTTTGGATGCCAATCATTTAAAGAGGATACGTAAATTAGTCTCGTCTAAAACGACAGGTTATGGGGAACGATATATCTTCCAATTATCATGCAATATAACACCTCGACAAAACTCAATTTCGATTCCCCGGATACATTTTGGCAATGTTGGAGATGGTCATAAGTTGTTTTTACTGTCATGTGTGGGGGTCGATTGTCTGTTTAAAGAATAGTACAATTATTCCATCTGTCTGAAGGGAACATCTCAAAGGGTAATTAATATATTGCATTATTACCAATTATTTAGAAAGAAGTCTTTACATATTCCTCTGCTGGATACGTTTGTTGCAGTTGCTGATACGTCGGTTGCCAATAACTGCAAAGACAAATAATGAGACCACACGCATAGCAAAACATCAAGATACTTTTTCCAGAACACAATCAACATCAAAACAGGATCGAAACACATATGATCAGTCTGATTATAGACTGATATTTTCGTGCCCATATGATCTGTAAAAGCTAAACAGCGATTGGATAGCAAAGACAAACTGCTTCAACCGTGATGGGCGTTCATTTCATATATTTAAAGAGCCGGGGCTATGCTCAATGATCGGAACTAAATAAGCCTGATTGAGCACCGAACGTTCTTACGGGGATCACCACCGAGAACGCTCTCAACTGACGCTCTACCATCCTCACATTCATCGTACTTGCATCCAATAATACCTCTACAGGTCAAACCTTATGTATATTTGCAAGGCAAATATTAAACAAAACCTAGATGTGCACCCGTCCACTGGTGTTTTAGTAACATGGTAGCAATGTCCTGCCAAATATCCCACAAGTCCTGCCAGATATCCCACAAAATGTACAAGATTCAATAAGTGTTCTTTGACTTGTCTAACTTGATTATGGCCAATCTATTGAAAGACTTCAACGTAGCCTGACTAACAAATGCATCAATTGTACAGCTAACAGGTTACATATTGGCCGTTGATAGTATTATTGAGGCAATTAGTTGTCAACTAAATTGATAAACCGAGTCAAAATTCAGTAGGCACCGTTGTTTTGATACAGAATTCTACAATTAAGGAGAAATCATTGTTTGTTAATGAGTTTCCGTTCCCGTATATATATATATATAGAGATATATATATATATATATATATATATATAGAGATATCTATATAGAGAGAGAGATCTATATATAGATATAGAGATAGATATATCTATCTATATATATCTATATATAGATAGATAGAGATATATCTAGAGATCTAGAGATATTTATATATCTATAAAGAGAGATATATACACATTTCATATAGATATATAAGGAGAATTATATATATAGAGAGGGAGGTGCATATAGACATGGTAGAGATATAAAGGGGAATATAGAGACATGGGTTTTATATAGAGAGAAAGAGATATAGAGATAGAGGGGGGGTTAGGGAGAGGGAGAGAGGGAGAGAGAGAGATAGAGAGACACAGAGAGAGAAGGAGAAGGAGAGAGAGATAGACAGAGAGAGAGACGAGAGAGATAGAGAATCCCCCCTAGGGAAATATTCCCTATATAGAGAGAGATAGATATATCTATATATAGCTATATCTATATAGAGGATATATATATATATCTATATATATATATATATATATATATATATATATATATATATATCTATATATCTATATCTATATCTATATATATATATATATATATATATATATATATATATATATATATATATAATATATATATATCGACCGATTAGATGTAGGAACTGCTTTTACTTTATGCAGTCATACAAACAATTCGTTGACAGTTTCGGTAACTAATACATCGGGTTATCAAATGCAGACAAAAATTCCGAATGCATCTAATCAATGCACGATGATCGAATTGGTGACAATGACGACTATGTCATTTATATGTATAGATAATAGCATATGAGACTAATAATGTGTGGTAGGTTGTCTTCATTAACATAGAATATGCTTAAAGTACTTCAAAACTATCAATACCCGTTTTGTACTGTAACCGCACCAGAGTCAATATGACTAATAACAACTGGTGACATGATGTGACGAGATTTGCACTCGATCCCAGGTATATGTCGTATCTGTAATTAAATTTATGTTGTGT
This sequence comes from Urechis unicinctus, assembly GCA_034190875.2. Classification (NCBI taxonomy): domain Eukaryota; kingdom Metazoa; phylum Annelida; class Polychaeta; order Xenopneusta; family Urechidae; genus Urechis; species Urechis unicinctus. The sequence goes on along the minus strand of CM067350.1, from coordinate 16,738,420 downwards.
GATGAAGTAGTCTGTGGATATTGATCACACGAGAAAATACTGAATTGATTTCCATCTATCTGAAGCATGGGACAAATGTTCAAGTTGCGTAAGTGACAATCTAGATTATGTTCCCTCTACCAGAAGGCATTATGAATTCACCGATCAACTTCCTGAAATAAGTCGAATCGTGATAGATAATGGTCATTGTAATCACAATCACTAAGGCTCCAATATTCCTACAAATGGAACAATCATGGCAAAGCACATGATTAACTGGATTTGCCTAATGGACGAGACCATTGTAGTGTCATGATATATTCGTTAACTCGTTGGACTAGTAATCATGCCACCTGCGGCATAGCAGCCATTGTCCCATGAGGATACTAACAGATGCACTTAGTTCGTAAAGTTGAATGGTGGCGGAATTCATCCTAGTCTTTACCATCTATGTCACATTATTGAGGTGTCATGCAGCTACTTTGCAATGCTCCCAACTGCAAATGACCTTGGTGACAAAAATGTTTGCCTGTCATATTCGATGGTGTTCCTATTTCAATCAATATAATGCTTTACTTAACACATTAGCATGGTTAACAACATCACAATTGATTCTCACAATAGTCTATCAGCTTCATTGTGCTACCGATCCTACACATCACCTCGTTAAATTTCTCAACACACAGCAATTGCTGGTATAGCCATAATTAAGACATGTATCATATAATTCCTTGTTAATTAGGAGCATATATATGACGTTTCATTGGATGTGTGTTTGTTGTGATATAATGGTTTAGAATCACGTCATTGATCATCATTAATGAATATATCATTTCATATTCATTTGTTTTTTACTTATATAAGTTCTGACCGACATGTGCACCATTGCAAAGACTGATTTACTATGGAAAGGGAATCGTTTGAATTTCTCAACACACGCTGATTCATGATTGCAATATGACATATTTCGTTCCTTGATTCGATTCTTCACAATTATCATTTTGATCTTGTTTTTGAATGAACGTAGTCGCTGAGCTTGTAACACCATTAGGTACCACATCGGTGGTTGTAATAGAGCATGATTATCCAATCATTAAATTATGTTACATAAATATTATAATAATTGTTTTTACACCAAAACTTCTCCATGCTGTTCCATTCAATACTGATAAAGAGTGGTGAGACAAGGATAGGTATGTAATTTTTTCATACAATATTCTGTAGATTTATGCAACATCAAGAACAAACGGCCTTTTCTATTTTGCCAACAACGGAGAATGCATGCTGAAATTAATGTCTTGATATTCGAAAGGATCATTAATTATTCATACCATACGGTAGGTATTTATTGACTGCTTTACTAAGAATGATGTCCTATTTGTTCGATGAATACATCTTAAAGTCTGGCTCATCAACGGCACTTCCAACACCTGCTCTCGCTGATGAGGAAGGAACAAGGAATATACTATGCTAGTTTCCCAGCACTGAGTCATCACACACTACGCAGCTGGCTGCGTATGCCCAAAATTGTCAAATAATGTTCCTCCACCTTCATCGATCATTCTTATTGGCAAATTGATTACTATATTGGCATTCCAATAACTTAAAGCTACAGAGAATTTACATACAGCACAAACCTCTACAGCACATTCTGATTGCAAACATATCGCCGATATTAAAATAAGACAAATAGACCATTTTGGCCTGTGTGACTGCTCTGATGAAGACCATAGTCAAGAACGCTATCGATCGATATCGTTCTACGGTCTTTCATTCAACACTACCTATACAGTCTAATCCCATTTATATACAATGTACTTTTTAGCAGTAACCAGGCTATTTCTGTACGGTGACACGTACTCAAATCGAAATTCTTTGTAATTCGTAGATGAGGGTTGGTTCGTTTATCGTGTGATTGTAAAGGGAGCAATCTCAAACTAGTTAATCGAAATTTGTTGGTGATAGAGACAATGTGTCAGCAGGACCTAATGAAACATTTTGGAAAAGTCATTAAACTTGTAATTATCATATGAAGCAGCAGATATTCATTCAAACTCGGCGCTTGGAGCAAATTGCAGTGCAATTTTTAATTTTACATGCATTCTCAAAACGTGGTATAGACATCAACTAGTCGTAAAGCTATGAGCTCTCAAAGGTAACCCTTTACTTCTGAAACGATGTGGCGCATCATGTATTGTATATCACAGCTCTGCCAAATCATCACACACTTGACTTATTTTTTCATTTTTGTTTTCTAATCGTTCAATACTATGGGAGGGATTGTATAATCCACAACAATGGCGCACAAGGTACTATGTAGTAGCTTGACCCTTGCTGGTAGCATATTTGTAGTGGTATGGCAAAGTTAGTGACCCGGCTCTGAAGCATTCTTCTGACAAGAAAAAGCATGAATTTGAAGTTCGAAAAAACACATCACAGCATATAACAAACAGCGTTGGGATGCTTAACTGTCCAAAGGTCGTTAATTGGTCTGCTAGCTATCCAAGCTGAAACAATCATCTTACATAAGTCACTGTGGTGTTAGGTACGGTGAGCACAATCTAATTAGTCAACTAGGTCAATGGTAGTCCAAAAGAAAACATGGATCGACTGGGGCAATATGTGTAGATTTGATTTTCTAAATGTTGCTCGTAGTCAGAAATATTGGCTCAGTTTGATGTCCGCCAACATAATCAGTTAAGGTAAAATGCAGTAAACAAAGAGCACATGTTTCTTTGATAACACTACTCTGGAAATAAATGCAGTAAGATTAGCTGGCTCTGCTCGCACTGTGGGTCGATTGTGTGCCTTGCTTCCTTGACAGATAGAGGCGGGTTAATGTTATTCATTCCGAAGCTAATTTCCTAACGTAGTTGTTATGCATATGTGTGGAACCATTTATCATGTGAAGACTTATTCAAGGTTTTCTAGCAGCTTGTCCTTAATCAAGTTACAATAACACGCATACGTTCACTGGACCCACCGCCCAAAAGCTGGTGTATTTGTTTAAATAACTGGCTGCGATTGTATCGCAAACAAGTCCAAAAAGACTGAGTTTGAGATATGCTGTTACCAAAATTCGGTTAGATAAGATGTGATTTGTCACGAATAAGATAATGAAACAAAATGGTATTGCCATCATCAGATTGCTCCAGCCACATACATGGAGCGTATTATCAGCCAATGAACTACATGCAAGGGACGCTCATTAATTTTGAAGCATTATATCCAGGCAAATGCTTTTGTTATATACTTTTTATTTATTTTACGTCTATTAGACAGTTAAACAGGCCATAATGGCTAATTTGATTGATCAAATGTGGACAGCAATGGTCCGTTGCCAATCAGAATGCGCTGTTGACGTTTGAGAACAGAGAGCATATATACTTATCTCATATTGCCATATGTGGGGTCTCATTGACATTTTAGTCTGGCAAAAATTGATCTGCCTATTGGAATGCTCGCATCAACAAGAGGAAATACTTCCACAAACTTGCAACAACCTCTGACGATAGCTTGGATAATGTTAGGAGGACACATTTGCTAACGTAACCGATACAAGTCTAACCAAACCATGCTTATAGCATATCTGAGTAACGTTACCATTTACAATTTGACAACGTAACCCCGTTTCTCAAAATTTGCATGTATTTTACAAAATTGTACTATTTACAAACCGCAAATAATAATCATGTACTCAAAATCAAGGCGAGCAATACGAATATAACACTCACGAATCAATAAATGCTGAGAGATTCGACAAAGTTCTTCACAATATTACATCATCCACCCCATGAATGTACACGTCGTTCTGCACTGAACTAGGAGGACAAGAACCAAGGGCGCTACACGGCATCGATAGATTAATATCAGCTACTTATGACACAAGTGTGAGAAGAACAATTGAAGCTATTAAATATGAAATAATATGTAACAAATATGTTCATTAATAATAACAACAAAAGATTTACACGATTCTGAAACTTTTAAAATTCATCAAACACAAAGCAAATAACATTACATATTTGTGCTCCTAAAGACAGACGGCACTTGGTGTGTTAACAATAATTGCCTATGTCAACTTGAAATGTTGTAAGCATTTTATCTGAGAATAATTAAGACGATATGTTGGTGACAATCTCGCGTCAAGGTAGAATATTGTAAATACTTTTCACCATAGTTGCACTTGATTGAATTGAGTAATGTTAACACGAAACGTTCCATCGCTTTACACACCAGATAACCAGTTTGGAAAATAAATGTTCGAACCAAAGACATTTTTACCTTTCATATAACCACAATGCAATATGTTAAGCTTATCCGACTCCAATGACGTTCTTTGTGTTATTTGATCCCAAAAGTGAATTGCTTATTTCAGGGAAGTTTAAAATAACAAAGTCACAACAACTGTGAAATAGGGTAAGTTTATAACACAAATTGTAAATGATCGATGCATACGTCATTTACTGAGATAATTGATACGCCTAGAATGATATCATCGAATTTGAAAGAAACTGTACGATAAAAACCTGTTGTACTTGACCATGCATTAAAGTTTTAAAGGTTGATAACCATTTCAACCACACAATGTATGCTTATAAGTAGCATTCACAAAGGTTATATGAAATGTGTTGGACCAATTCATTCGGTTTTTTATGGCAATTCGTGCATAATATAACTCAATTGTTTTCCATTAATCATAAGTGTCAGAGCGTTTGTTCATTACGCTTGTCTATGCTAGGTGTAAATATATTTACAATTACCATAGGTAAATGTGCTACAACACTCGTTTCTGTCCGCTGTAGCTTCATATTCATCAGTCAGCCTCCGAGCAATCTATGCTACAATTTGTACGAATATCCGCATTTGCACGAATATAAAGTGTTAACATCAAATCCTATCAAGTTGAAAGGATTTTTCATAATGTTACGTAAGATACTGCCGACACATTGTCTCCAGAGTTGACACGTTTATGTTACTTTATTATCTAGGCTGAGACCGTTACCGTTTCGATCACATGCCAGTTAACGATAAATGAGAACAATTATCATCAGATAAATCAGAAAGAAATTGCTTTCATTACGCTGCACCGTAAATCAATGGAGGTGGATTGGCCTGCGTTTTTCCAATTTGTGTCTACTTCACTGAAAGAGCAGGGTTAATGCCATCTATCCCGGGGGTATTTTTCAGTAATAAGCGTTTGCCATAGCAATACTCAGGTAACCTAGAATGTCGTTCATGTTAAGACATCAGTTGAGTCACCACGAGTGCCATGAGCAGTGCCTTAGCTGGTGCGTCACGGGGGTTTGGGTGAAGCACTAGTTCAAGATGATTCATACAATTCAATGACTAATAATATCCAGTGACGTTTGCGGGATATTTCGAATTTTTTTCATTGATATGTTTACCATACAATACAAGGAGAAAAAAACTAGTGTTTGCTGTTTGCGATTGAATTTCTATGATACATATACCAGACAACACAGCGATATATGCTATTGCATTGGATAGTTTGGATCGTATTCATGCAGTCATATTCACATTCTATACAAAGCAATGGCTGGAAGGCAATGCGCGTAATGCATCATTGCCTTTCGTTTCATTTAGCGCTCCCTGAAAGTGCACCAGACGAGAACAGAATGCAAGGTCAGAAATCAGATGTCGTCTTGTAATAAGCAATGCTGTTTGCTTAGAGATTATAAATTAGTGTATATATCTTCGAATCTATTTCTGTCATGTGTTTGGAACATGGGTCTCTATATCAATCTTGCCATCAAGGACATCGTGGTGCCATTTAGCTTATTGATCTAGTTAGACAACGGTGAATAAGCGTGGCGCGAAAGTTGAAACACTACAGCCAGCTAGGTGTTGCATGCATCGGTGCGTCGCATGACACCTCGCCGAGGGTAGCGCGCATGTTCCTAGTTCCTATTATCTTTAAATCTCTGAAACCTGACCAATGTATCACGTGCAGGGCAAAATGATGTTATGGTTAAGTAATGCTTTGATGATGGGAGATGTTTTAACCTGCGTCCCAGACTCCAGGGGTTCCGCTACGCTTCTCGCCCTAGAGTCTACGACAAGACCAGATCTAAAACGGATGCGTCCGAATATTCATTAGACACGTTCGTTAATCTTCGTGACCAATTAACGCAAAGGTTGTGACCCGGATTGACTTTAGTTGCGCGCGTCCGGCTCATGAAACTGGCTTGTGATACGCACCCTCGGTTTTATGTGACGTCATGTACATTGTTGTTGTCTGCGTCCAATGAGAACACACTGAATGTCTTCTGGAGTTATGGGGCGTCTCAAAAGTTCGATTGGCACCACAACAAGCGCTTTAATCGCTTAGCTGCATGATAGTATGTTTACGTAATACAGTCAGTTATAAGACCAGTAGTGTGTCTGCTTCTCTCGCCGACTGTGTGATTAACGGTGCCGCTCAGCGTGAAACAACAAATCGGGATGTTGTAGAATGCGTGCCCGGCTCATAAAAATCACTCGTTCGGTTGGACAAGTTGACTTGGCAAGTCACTTGTCCGACATGACAAATCACTTGTCCCGGCAAGCGGACAACATTGGTGTCGAACCCTGACCAATTCAAAACATTGCATCGAGAGCAGTAGCTAACAACGTATAGTAAAATGTACCCTGCTCCAACAGGCACATTTACAAAACAGTTCTGGTTAAAAGAGATGTAAAACGGAGAGTACCAAAACAAATATGGCGCCGTATCTTCGGAAAATGTGACACTGACCAATAAGAGACAATGTCTCAAAAGTACCCGAGAGTGACCGAGAGACACGGCTTCTGATTGGAGAATCCCAAATCTGGGATGCCGCATCAGTTCAAGACCGCACCCTAGCCCCGACCATTGGCGCGACTATTGAATATCATTAACATGTAAACAGGGCCCGCAGCCAAGGGGCTAGGGGACCTTGAATAGGATATGTTCAGTATTTGCATTATTGGTGTTGCAATCATGAAGCAGTAAGTTTGGTGGATAAGGTGAATGCGCATTTCAGTGGCATGTTGGTGGCTACAATAATCATACAATCACGCCCCCCAAGGTATACACAAGGGTGTTTACTGCATCTATCTTAAGGTAATATTATTGGTGGACATCTCAAAAGTGTTAAGGAGCATCATAAAGTCTTTCTGATAAACTGGTAGTGTCTCCTCCAAATAAAGGCGCGTTTCAGGTTTTCTAATAGATTTGCCTTCATCACGTTTCACAAACTCAGTTATGTTCATCGGATCCAGCACCACAGTGCTTGTGTATTTCGTTGAATAGTCATCGCCATCAAGTCAACACAAGCTTATTGGACTGTGTTTTATAGATGCTGTTAAAATGTACAAATGTGGTTGGGCGGAATAAATATTAAGAAGTTGTGTAATATTTGAACAATATCGGTCGATAGCTTTCTCGACGGTGGTCTTCTTGCTTCAGCCAAACGTATCAATCGAAAAACATCCAGCATTTAACATCCAGCATTTAACATCTAGCATCTAAAAATCTTATAATGATAATTGTAAAGCATAGCATCCGGGAGAGAAATATGCCAGATTACATGGATGAATCAGTGATGAGAAATCAGAAAGATTTCCATTTCTCTATTATCTCATCAATACCAGTTTGTGCACACGTAGTCCTAGAAATAAAGCTGACAATAAAAAACCAAGGTGCTTTACTATATAAATCGTCTGATAAAAACATCGGATCAAAGAGATTAATACATGGGAAAACCAGTACATGTGCATAAATATGAACCAACATAATATTAACGATATTCCGAACGTTCAAGACGTACATCAGACACAATACCAATGAAATTTCATATATGTGCTCCGTATTAATACGGACATATATTATGCGCAAGTAAATTATGGATATGACTGAGTTGCTGTTACCCTAAAATCTACCATGCATGGTTTCTCATTGATTTAATTACTTGGTGGGTGGACTTTAAGCACGATGAACGGAGTGATCGACAGCACGATAAAATGAACGCAAGGAATCTTCAACAACAAGTGAAAACAATTTTTTGTCATAATAATCTTTTTCATTACGCAAACTTCACGGAATCAATTGTGATCCAAATAATAACGTGTTTAGTCAAGTATTATATCAATTGAGACGATAACATTATTGAATGGTAAAGGCGACATTTACGTCACCTGCGAAGTTCTTAGCTTAATAAGCCTTGTCAAGAGGCGAACATGGCCAGATAGCACATAGTTGGTGGCGACTAGGATGCATATCTCTCTCATCCGTTGTGAGAAACTGACCTGGAGGATGTGGATGTGGAAGTAATTCTGTTTGCATCCTGATGGGACAATGGCTGCTATGAGGCAGGTGGCTTGATAACAAACCCCACTTGGTAATTAATAGTAGGTCATCATGAAACACGTCGTTCTTGATTATATTTTCTGTTGCTTCAACCACAATGGCCTCGTCCATTAAGCAAACCTAGACGCACTACAGAATCGGGACGAGCAATACACTTAGAAGAGATAATGTTGGAAGCACCATATATATAATATATATATATATATATATATATATATATATATATATATATATATATATATATATATATATATAGAGAGATATATATATATATATATATATATATATATATATATATACATATATATATATATATACATATATATATAAATATATATATATACATATATATATATATATATATATATACATATATATATATATATATATATATATATATATATATATATATATATATATATATATATCTCTATATATATATATATATGTGTGTGTGTGTATATATCTATATATATATATATGAACAAATAACAATATGTATGTGTTAGTTATTGTGGGGTGACGTGGGTTATATAGGGTAAAATACAACGCCACGGAGCGTCCAAGTGTGTTTCCGCATATCATATGCGACACCATGCAGTAGTAAAATTATCACGATGACAGCTACACGCCATAATCAAGCACAACTTTACGCCATTCTACGGGGTTTTTAAGCTACCGTTAAGAAAATTAAACGAGTGTTGTTTCTGGGTCGCTAGGGGGTTCGTACTGTTTTCATTTGGTGCTTCGTTTATGGGGATATAGATCCGACGATATAGGTCCATCACTGATGGTTTTTTTATCATAATTTATTGTTTAATCGCATAAATCAACCAGCATCAATGATCTGTGTCGGGTGAGATTCAAGTATATACGGCACAGCATCGTATGACATCGCTATCGATGATTGTCCACCCTACAGCATTTACTGCCACAATCGTTGGACATATCACCAACTCCTCATATAAGCAATGAACGCCTATCAACCTTCGGGGTCTTGTGTTGCCTTGTGGCAAATGTCTGCACGGTCTTTTCCGTCAATCTATTCAAATTAGGGCCTGACTGATGCAGGTCACCCTGAACATGCAAGCCGAACAAATTGTGCCCATGTGACACTCGTGAGGCATGATTGTGCACGAAATAGGCTCCAAAGTGCATACACCCTTCATTGTATCTATGTCATGGATGTAAAACGCCATAGAAATAATAAGTACATTATAAAATAAATTGTGTGATCATTATCACTGGTGATAGTAAGGCTGTTTACTAATTATATATGATTTAATGTCTGTTACGTCCATCAACTTTGGGTTTTTTTGGCAAACGGCTGCACATTAAGCCTGCTGACAGTAATAACAACAATTTAAATTGAGCTCTTGTAGTGGGCTTTATACTGAGCTTCTATGGTTAAAGTTACAATGCATTTAATATCTTATTGTTATTGTAGCGATGATAGATTATTTGGGTATTAAATTGCAAATGGTTTGAACTAACATCCCTGTTGAAAGCTAAAGGTTCAAAGAAAAATCAAATTGTAAACTGAACACAGCCACAATTAAGCATTTGAAAGGTATATCGAGAGAACGCTATATTACATATCGGCCTAGAATATTATATGGGACAACAGTTGAAATCAGAATCCTGATTGACAAATTTGAAGAACGATGGGCAGTATTAACATACAGCAAATCATTATTTCACAATGACATTGGAGAAATGCGGGTTGATTTATGCTTGACTTTCTCTGCACTGTCAAGTTATTTACGCAGGTTATATGTGCACTCAAATCTCAACTCATGAAGCAATCGTAAGCCGACGAAGAGAGTTCATCTCATGGCTCCATGTTCTGATAACGGTTATTTCGCTATTGTCAAGGAAGACCTCATTTGCTCTTTTGCAGCCTGCCATGGCATTGCAAATCGAATATTATCGTTTCTTCTATTATCATATAAAAAACAATGAAATTATTTGGAAAAAAATCTGCATTTGTCTGAAATGCATAGTAGCCGATAGAACACAGAAGACTGTTTTTTATGCTGGCTAGCTTTTATGTCATTAATGCAGTAAATATCCTTATTTCAAACGAATGGGCCGAATGCTGACGAACATTTCATGAGGGGGATATGGACTATGCAATAACAGGGACTATGGCTAGTTTCTACATTGTCCAGCAAATACAACGGCATTACCCTTAGTTGAATGGTAAAGCGGACATTAACGAGTTTCTCTCGTGGTATATTCTACGATGCCGTTGGTCCCCCTTCTATAGGATGATAGGAGAGGTCTATATGTATGGATGTATATGAGTATAATCATGGCAGAAACTCTTTATGTCATTCAGCTCTATCAGATAGTTACAGTCATAAGGCCACGGGAAATTTTTGGGATTGCTTAGAACAATGACAGTGCATATAGATCTGTGACTTCGTTATAGTAGCTAATAGGGTGCCTAATTGCGCACCTGTTACAGCGCAAATCCGGACCAAAATTGGATGACGTAGACCGTATTCACTCAGGAAATTTCTGTTGTTTCTGTTGCTAATGGATCAATCACAATGCCAAGGAGAGTCAATCATGTTGTCAGATATTAGCCCAATTAGGTCTCATTATTGTCAGATAAATGCGCTGTTTACATCCTAGCAATGATGCTGGGGGGATTATAAAATGTCGATTATTGACATATTGAGCATGGATACGGGTAGTCCAGAAACGGTGGTGCTAACTGAAGAAGATACTCAGCAATATAAATAGGTCATTATAAATCCATTAGGATATTGACACTGCTGTTGTATGAGCAATCAGAAAACCAATTAAATTTTTTCCCCAGTCAAATTGAATTGCAATCAACTAAATTGCAATCGACCGAATTCCAGGTGACTACATTGAATCAAGCAGATTGCAATTAAACTTAATCGCAATCAACTTAATTGCAAAATCAAGTAGATTGCAATTGTGTAAACTGCAATCAACTGAATCGCAGTTGACCTAATTGCAATCAACTAAATTGCAATTGCCTGTATTACAATCTAGTAGATTGCAATCAAACTTAATTGCAATCAAGTAAATTGCAATTGAGTAAATTGCTATCAAGTGAATTGCAATTGACTAAATTTCAATCGACCAAATTGCAATTGACTGCATTGCAATCAAGTAGATTGCAATCAAACTTAATTGCAATCAACTTAATTGCAATCGACGTAATTGCAATCAGGTAGATTGCAATTGAATTAATTGCGATCAACTTAATTGCTATTGACTAAATTGCAATTGACTGAATTTCAAATGACTAAATTGCAATTGACTGAATTACGAACAAGTACATTGCAATTGAGTAGTTTGCAATTAAGTAAATTGAGTATGGCTGACATGTAAAGACACAGTGGGACCACTTTCGATGATGATGGTGCTACAGATAGTGAACAAGTTTACACATTTCATCATGACATCAAAAAGTTGCTTAAAGCTATGAGAGATCTGAAGTAGTAAACAGCGCGAAAGCTGTCAGAAGCGAAGTTTCTTTGCCTTGTGGTGGGCTATGATCTGCAGTAGGGCCTATACTATGCAATCGTTTCAATCGACTGAAAAATCATCGGCATATTGACATTTCTATTGAACGCACACGTAATTCTTATTTTGTGTGGTGCAGTCAAATGAAACCTCTAGATTTATATTAACAGCGTAGATTACTTCCATGTATCGGCCATATTGTTCTGGCAATGCAAGTAATTTGTTACATTGATTCACAGTCTCAAACACAAAAGGCGGTCGTGTTGAATGTGCCATGTCTTGTTCAATCGGTGCCATATAGATGTCTACATGATACGTCTTCTATGGTTATGGTAGAGTATACCTCTGCGGCCTTGCCCGACATCGCCCGACACAGACATTCCTCCTTCTGTTCTTTCAACCACTCCCGTGCCCCTGCGTAAAGCTGGAAACGCTGCCGGAAGACTTTCCAATCTCCCTTCCCTTCAAACCTGAGACCTTTAGGTACAGCTCGTGCTGGAGCCGCACCTTCTTTTGCTCTCACCCGACTCATTAAAGGGATTTTGTGGGACATGAACATGTCATTCTACTTGGACCCTCGCCTGTCTGCTTTGAAACAGGAATCCGATTATCACCCTTCCCAGTTCCGCCACTAGACTCTCAGCCAGAGAGACTCCATCACTCTGGCGCAGCACGACGAGTTGGCATAACCCAGAATTCCCTGTCCCATGCTGACATATCTACAAGAGTGCCATGAAATTTCCTGTTTAACCTAGGGTCCGGGGTATCAAGTGTAGGCCGATGAGGCCTAAATCCCCGCATAACCTCTGCCCTGACTGGACATTAAACCAATATCCGAATAGAGCTGACATCGTCCAGCCACTCATTCATCCTATTCCTTCTTTGACAGGTTTATACCATTTTGAACTCCCTAGCCACGCTACTACCTTGCATACCCTCCATCCCACTAGAAAACACGCTTCCCTCCCTTACAATGCAAACACTTAATGCAATCAATTCCCGTATTTTCTTACTAACTCGTATAATAACCTGTTGAATATTGTATACGAAAATAAAGTGCACTATTTGTTGTATGACAAATTATCAAATGTGTGTTCAGGATTTGATTGATTTGTGGTCTCTGCCCATGGGATACGCGCTGCAGCCACTACGAAGGATCAAAGAGAAAACGACATCACCATAAGGAAGTAATCCTACTCAGATTTTATTGTGAAATGGTTTAATTATTTGCTTTCCACTATATTTGTTGGCGAAGTCAATTTTGAGCTCCACATTATGCTATGACGATTTACGATTGTGTACATAACGACCAGCAAAATTATATTTCAGTGCTTGGCTGATATACATTGATATGTTTCATTAAACAGACATCTGCCATATAATTATCCATCAAAGTATGCCGTCAATGATGACATTCTGGTTCGCCTTTGGCAGAAAGATGCGAATGTTCGCGAAGGCGGCTAGCGAATTGGAGAGCTAACAAGCAAGAAGGCAAAAGTTTTAGAATCCGACGCTGCACATAAACGGTACATGGTGCATAAAAGGTTGCCTGCTGAGGATATTACATCCACCCCTCATGCAGAGGAAAACAAACGCGGAATAAAAGCAAAAGGTAATTTAATTGTGTCCCCATCTTTCTTTACTTAATGTGATGGCTCAACAATTATGTGTTATCCATACATATGTAGCGCTCTGCTGTTAGTTATTTGCTACCTATTCGCATGTTGTTAAACCATCCCCAAGTTTCCATTATTTCTTTTAAAGGACGGAAACCATGGCACTGCCCAAAACCCACCTGTTTCCGCAGGCCTGAGATAAGATCCAGTAAACATATGAGTGTTCAGATCGTCACCGGAAGGACCCTGCACAGATAGTTTTGTCCATTCTTTTTTGATCTGATATGGAATTATTTTTAAAAGTATTTTTTTTTTGGCTTTTTCTGTGGTCATGTAGACTTGTGAGGACAGGTGTTGTAATCATTTGGGTTGGTCTAATTGAGCTCGTGGATATATTTATCAGGAAGATAGCAGGGAAACTGAGGGTAAAATGAAGACAAGCAGCATCCTTGGAAGAAAACATTTTGCTTATAATCAGTGTGCGGCGGTTTTTTGGTGGGAACTGGGATAAAATTCCACTTATGATTTCAGCAATTTCAGAAATGTGTGTTTACCTAACATTCGAAATACCTGTTTTCTGGCTGCAAGTTTGCAACCACTCAGCCAAAACGAGGTACTTCTGGTCGAGGCTGATACATTCAACACATGGTATTACTAATTCAAGATGGATAGATATGCAACGTTGCTGAAGCTGGACGTTAATCTTTGCATTAAGTGGTAGTGTTTTTATTTGATGATAGACACGACGGGTCCACTTTGTATTGTAAGGGATACCAAGATTGTAGCCAAGCGGATTGTCCACATCTCAGGTTCAGGAGTACTTCCCGACATAGAACCTGCAGTTGAATTATTTATATTTGATTTATACTGTTTCCTTTCATTCTTGGAAGATTACAATTGCTGTATATCATATCTAACTAAGGCTAATTGATTATCGATTTCAGGACGTATTCCGCATTAATCAGCAATAGAATAATCGGACGCTATGGAAGTTACATATCGTTGGATAAAAGGCTTTAAGTGAAAACCACAATAATGGTTTTATCGATCAGCGAACACACGACAGCATATCGATTGCTCCGGTAGCTCTTTAAACGCATGAACCCGACCTATCAAGTTACAAGTCACCCTAGTTAATTCGGGTATCACTCTATGTCTGTATTTAAAATGTTCCTAAATTTAAATGCGTTTTGTGTAACACACTTAAATATGTTTCATCAAATGATTTAAGGCTGGGATATGGCGGCGGCTCATCCTGAAATCATGAAAATGGATGCTTATGTAAAATATCACTGGAAGGCATATGGTTGGCACCCAGTTGCTTACCTTATATGTTGATTGGGTTTGGTCCACCATCACCTTAGGCAGGGTGCTTTACATGATAACAAAAAGACCTAAAATGACATCGCTGTGTTACCCAAACTCCCTGTTTAGACCTATCTGAGAATGAAAATTCCTCAATTGCATTCGCAGTAACTTCCTGTTATAGATCAGTTTACACAGGGGAATAATGGAGCCAAGCAGTACAAACGGAGAACACTGGTGTGACAAAACAATTATAGGGAAAAATGCCGATGTTTGTATAATTTTCAAAGTAACCGTATTCTCGTATTTTCGAATATCAACATCGTTAATCCTTTGTCGTGTCTGGATATGCATAGATATGTGTTCATTGCTGCTTCAAGGTCGGTTACATCCATGAATCCCACCTTCCGTCTTACGATGAGCCGATTCCTTAAAGCGATCTGTTGAGGAGCATCAGGGTTAGGTTCCGACCTGCTTCGGTGTTGAGAAGTACACGATCATCCAATATCTCATTTCCTTGACACAGACAACTTACACTATTCTAGAATTCGCCTTGCTAGATTCGATTTTTATTTTTGGGTGTGAAGGCTCTTTTTCGGCTGCTACATTTAAGATTGAAGGAGGGAGTCATTGCCATACCAGTGTGCACCGAGGACATTTTGTAAGAAGAGGCTGATCGTCTCTGTGCTGCAACAGAGAGCGTGTTGCATAGAAAGTGGTAGTGTTTACTTTCATTTCTTGAATTTATTTTATGAGTTTATCAGTTTTCTAATGCCTTGCCGTTGGATGTCACAGCGTTGAATTTTTAAAAACGTAAGCAAATTGTTTTCGCAGATTTCTCTGCCTTCAAATTGCCGCGACTTCAAGATGGTAATCCAACCTCGGATTTATGAAAGTTATCTGTGCTCAACATTACTACAGCAATCTAACCTCGGCTTTATTACAGCAATCTGAGCTCGCCATTACTACAGCAATCTAACCTCGGCTTCATTACAGCAATCTGTGATCGGCATTACTACAGCAATCTAACCTCGGCTTCATTACAGCAATCGGAGCTCGACATTACTACAGCAATCTAACCTCGGCTTCATTACAGCAATCTGAGCTCGGCATTACTACAGCAATCTGAGCTCGGCATTACTACAACAATCTCACCTCGGCTACATTACAGCAATCTGTGCTCGGCATTACTACAGCAATCTAACCTCGGCTTCATTACAGCAATCTGAGCTCGGCACTTCTACAGCAATCTACAGCAACAGCAATCTAAGCTCGCTTCATTACAGCAATCTGAGCTCGGCATTACTACAGCAATCTGAGCTCGCCATTACTACAGCAATCTCACCTCGGCTTCATTACAGCAATCTGAGCTCGGCATTACTACAGCAATCTAACCTCGGCTTCATTACAGCAATCTGAGCTCGGCATTACTACAGCAATCTAACCTCGGCTTCATTACAGCAATCTGAGCTCGGCATTACTACAGCAATCTAACCCCGGCTTCATTACAGCAATCTGAGCTCGGCTTTATCACAGCAATCTAACCTCGGCTTCATTGCAGCAATCTGAGCTCGGCTACATTACTACAACAATATGACCTCGGCTTCATTACGGCAATCTGAGCTCAGCATTACTTAACCATCATGCATATGGTTTTCAGACAAAAGTCCCATGGCAAGTGGCAGCTTAACCTAATCTATGTTGCTAAGCATATATCATATAATCTGACCCATTTGTTTTTTTTATTGTGGAGTGTTAGCCTATTTAGGGCTGAGCCATACCGTAAATGAGCCAAAGAGATGAGCCTGTACCGTTGTTGGTACGCTTCTGCAAGATGACTAATTAGATACACATTTACAAGATAAGATAATGTATTTCATTATGTGTAACACGAACAAACATGAGTAGAAACAGACACATAACCGGACACCAGAGAAGCTTAAAGTTGATAAAACAACGACCAACATTTTCAATAGCCTAAGACGGCAACACAAAGGTATTGTACAATTGCGACTATATAATATATATAGATTTACAAAGGTGTTCAAAAAACAAAAATAACATGTATAACGCAGCTTATTCATGATTCAAACAAATATTTAGTAATAGTGAAGTTTGGAAGTAGATATTGGGATGTGAGCAAGTTACCTAGTATTAATAGGGTTTTCAAATGAGCTTTAAGCGCTTTTAAGCAAGTATGCAATGTTTTAGTTTGTTTTATTTTGTTAGGTATTTTATTCCAGACTTTACAGCAATAGTTATTCATCAGCATTTTCCCATGGCCCAATTATCATTTATCAGCTCCACTTGACCCAAACCCGTTGCCTTGACCGGGCTGCGAAACCCACGCCGCTGGAACGATGATAACTTTATGACAGACGTCACTGCGGTTGATGAGAGTGGGGAAAATATCGTTTCGCACAGCCTTTCCGCTGACAAAACAAGTCGCACAACAGGCTTGAAATAGCGAAAATAACAAATACTACATTTGATAAATATCATCTTAATAAATTCCCGGTCTGGGGCAGACCTATTGAAAACAGTTCGCCTCTCACAGCATCCGCGCCGTTTACCATCTTCTTTCATAAAAGATTTCAAAGTTGCCCTATAGGGTTCACCACTTCAAGCTGTGTGGTAATTATGAAATTAAATAAAATACACACCCGTCGTCAGGCGACAATACCATTAAATCAACAAAATCACATGGAACTGCTGATCCGATGTCGTCTGTCAAAGATATGGAGTGAACTGGTTGGTCGAGGCGAATTCCACGTGGTTTTAAGAGGCGCTAGGATAAAGCAGTACGCGGCTAGCAGGTAGCGTCTTCAAATATGTTCTCGGGCGGAGTGAACACAGAGTAGCTATAAACTCTTTGTAGTAATGACGAGTTCATTCTTAAGTTTTACATGCCATAGAAACCACGTAACAAAAAAATCAATCCTACGTCACATACATTATGGCAATACATCATTATTGCGAAGGCAACTTATAATGGTTTTTGCGGCAGAGGATAATGGTGCTATATGTCACAATGGACGATATGTAACCGAAGCTAACGCGGTCTACCGGAAGGAAGGATGTAAAGTTACTCATAAACTGGCCTGAATACTTGTTGTTGGCTGACACAACTAAGAATAAATACTAGATTCCCTTTTGGGAGAGTAACCCATGCATATGAGACTATATATGTCGAGGGCAGTGGGGTTTCATTGCTCATCATGCAAAACTGATTGTGCTTTAAATAAATATATTATTGAAACGGGTCTTCTCAGCTCTTGACTATGGGCCAACTTATTGTGTTCCCCTCACCAAAGAGCAACGTTATTGCTATACTTGCCGGGACTTTTTTCTATAATATCCATCAGCAGCTCAACTCTTATTGTTAGTCGGTATTGTGCGTATTCCACAGGAAGAGCAGCGTTAATACTAACTATCCCAGAACACTTTTTTTCACCTCGGTGTCATACATATATAAGCATGCACCTGATACACACAAAAACACAGGTGTAGAATACTTGAAAAACTTGTTGGCTGACACAACTACGAATAAATACTAGATTCCTTTTTGGGAGAGTAGCCCAAGCATCTCTTAATCAAGATTGCACCGCTATCATTCTGGATTCATACTGACATGGAAGCCAATGATGATACGTATCTAATGTATTCAGCGATAAAGTGATGGTTTTAGTATAGAATATAATGCATATATATATGTGATGCATATGGTTTTCAGACTAAAGTCCTATGACAGGTTTATCTTTCCGAAAATACGCGTGACCGTTAGAACATGAAGCCGTATCTTGACGAAAATACTGAAATGTGAATACAAAGGCAGTGATCATGAAGATTGTGAACCTTGGGTGTGGTCACCATTCTGTCGAGTGCTTTGTTATCGACATTACGTACTATCACGCAAAGGTACCCGCAGTCTTCCATCCTACATTTAATGCGTTATCTGATATGTAATGTTTTTAGTTCGGCATCTTACAAGGCACTGTTTTTCAAGTCGTCTATAGTTACAATATATATTGGATGTTGATTTATCACCGAAATCCGAAATGATTAGCAGGAGAGACAACATTGGTGTGAAGTGATTGCCAATACTTAGGTTTATTGACATGTTATGTGAGTTGCAAATTATGTTAAGCTAAGAAGCGCACGTGCATGGAGACCGTGAATAGGCAGCTAGAAGCCAATTTGACTAAACGTGGACTGATAAACTCATTTCAATAGCAAATATTCAAATGAGTTTTGCATCATGGATAAAATCCAGATGATGATAATTCGTTATCCATCATTTCCTCTTTAGCATCGTCATGTATGATCTTACATACCCTACAAGCCTTTCATATGTCGGGTACATACATACATCTAATACATTTATGTCACACATTTCTCAATTAAGATAACGCAGTAATTATAGTTGTATGGTAATAACGACAATACGCATAGATAAGCGCATTGGGTTTGCTCTATTGCATCTGCACATATCGCTGTAAAATAACAGTTTGTTATATTATCTTTTATAACCTGGCACATGTGTCATATAAACTAAATGAAATGTCCGATTAGTGAAACACATTAATGTCAGAAGTTGATGTGGTGAAATAGCGCTGTAGCAGACATATTATTGAAGATTAACGGCGTAGCTATCATAGCATTTAAATTACCAAGTAAATTGTGTTTTAAGCTGAATTTTGACCTGACCAGTTGTAATAACAGGGGATAAGCTATGTTTCTACTTTGTCCTGTGAGTACAATGATATTACCATTTGTGGATTGGTAAAGTGAAAGGTGGAGAATAGTTCTCTCATTATTGAGTCCGGTCCCGTCCCTTCTCCCTTCTGTTAGTGCTAGGTCGGTTAGATATCCTGTATCAATATGATTAAGTCAGAAATCACAGACGTCATTCAGCAATATAAGCTTCATAGCGCCACAATGACAAGCGCACCTTAAACAGTGGTAGTGTATAAAGCTGTGTAAATTCGTTATTACAGCAAATCGGTTCGTCGAAGCGCGCCTGTCAAATACTCTCAGAGCCAGAATTGAATAAGATATACATTATTCCTACAGACACCGTGACATTTGCAATTAGCTCATGCGGGCTTGAATGATTGATTTTCACCTAGGTAAGTTAGCATCCTACGAAGTGAGAAGCTACGGCGGAATATAATAAGCGTCAATACTAATTGTACCATGAACATTGCGCCGGGCCACAGAGTGTGTGTTATTGCATGAGAAGCTAATATGCCAAGCAAACTGCCCAGTCGCAGCTGCTCTATGATATCGCCTTGGACTTAAACAGGTTACATTCTTCTATTAGCAGGATCATCAACACAAATCCGTAGGAATTACGCTTGTATTTGACTGGTAAATAACGCTCGTGAATTGGCCCAATTAAGCTCTTGTCATGGATCAAACTCGAATTCGTGTGTACTCCTCCGGAAAGAGCAGCATTGATTCTGTCGAAACGTTTTGCTACGATGTTTTAGTTATGCAAGTTAATATTAAATATTTTCCGAACACGGAGACAGACACGGTTACAACCAGTTTACTTAAGAATTCCCGCATCATAAACAGCGGTGTTAATTGCATCTCCCTTCAACTAATTACACCAGTTGGCTTCAAATTGAGCTGCCACACAGTCTGCCAACTGAGCATATCGTGTGTCTGTTTATTAAGCTGTTCCAGGTGTTCTAATTGCCTGCCATAAATCAAGTTACACAACATGATTATGCTCGTCGGACTTCACACAACAGTGCTCGTTTATTTTGTTGGGTAATTGGTTGCACTTGAGAGGCTTGCAGGTCACCTACAGACCTTGGCATGGTTACATTTCACCTATCGTGTCTATAATACATTAGCAAGGGCATATGAAGATAATTCAGTTTTTGATTCGAATAATTTTAATCAATCAATCAATTCACATATCTTAAATAATCATCGCGCATTTAAAACGTATTGCTTATATTTAATAACATGATATGTTGTGAGCTTGTATGCATTTCGTTGCCATTTTTATTGTCGACGCAAACATCTATGATTTTAGTTTGTATGACTTTATCAATATTTGCCATGAGCAAGTTATCACTTTCCTTTTTATTTAGAATGATATGTGATGGTTTGACTACTGAATAGTTAATATTTGTGTACATCTGATCAAGGGCATCACTCATGACTTACACTATGTATTCCATTATGAAGAAGCCTTCCAGCCATTCCAACTATGTACATAACGAATGCAATTTATCATGTGCTACAATCTTACAACATCACAATACATAAACTTCATCGACGATATACATAGTCACCAGTGATAAACAGTCGGAAATTACGTCGCTATTCTGGACTGACTGATTTTCAGAACACAGCAAGCGTCAATGCTATTTGTACTATGTTACAAAGAGTGCATTGTTCCATCAGAGGTTGACATGAGAAGCAAACCGCCTCGTCGAATAAGCTCAGGTAGGCTTAATGCCATCAGCTATAGTCGTTAGCGTCACAGAACCGCAAGGCATCACGAATTTGAAAAACAAACAGCTTCATGAAGCCTTATAAGTTAACAGGAAGCCTGCCTTGTCAGTGAATCTTACGCCGCGATAAGATTATCATACTCCACCAGTTCACCGCGTTATCTCTTCAGAAGCATTACCTTTTAGTGAGGTCTCAAGTAAATGGCTGCGAGTTCCTCCGGCAGGTAAGAATAATAATAAGAATGTTAATTGCCCCCAGTGACAAATTAATCAATCGATGACCGCCACAGAGAATAGTTAGTGTTAACTGATCTCTACCCATTGGACGCATCGTGCTTTTTCACTGTAAGTTATACACGCTCCATATTCAACCAATTTGATAAATAAAGACAGATTATTTAATTTTTTTTGCCAAACTCTGTGGCAGGTTACACTACCGATTTTGCTTGGTTTGGCATAAAATGTCAGAGGAAAACATTGCGAGCTTAGACACAATATTGCTAAGAACGTTGCCACGATTTGTAGCAGTCACGTATAGATATAATCAGGCCATATTCACATGTTGGCTGGATTGACGACAGCATTATACCTTTTATGCATGCAATCAATAAAGCATATTTTCACTTTGCAGTAATGATGGGTTTACTGCCTATGTTTTGTTTGCTAAGCGTCCCGCAGGGAATTGACGTTACGTCCGAGAATAATGACGTTATGTGTCGCATTCGGCATACATCACCGCAGCTGATGTTTTATTCCGGAAGTAATACTCAATCAGAACTGAAACTGAATGTTGAGTTGGTCAGAAGTGTTTGGAACATGCTTTTGTGCCTTGAAGAACAAGTTAAAGATTAGTCCCTTTTTATCAAAGATCAGTTCCCATCCAATGACATGCTGTATTGATGTCCTGTCAATAAATTTCGTTGTCCTGACAAAATATCATCACAGCTCGGTGTTCGGTGTTACTGTGTGTATTTGTTTTAGCTTATCATACAAATTAAATAAATTGAGGCAATTAAACAGTCAATGAATACCCTATAGTCTTTCAACAAAGGTTACTCTTGTTAGACTTGTTTTCGAACGAACAGGCATTGATGAAAAAATATGATCTCAATTATGCTCACGAAACTGTACTCGTGCGTTTTGTCGGGTAAGTGCCCCCATTTCCATTTGGACCGCAAATATCCAAAACTTTGCTTGTCTTGGGTAACATAAACATGACTCCCCCCCGGTAGAATAGCGTCAAGGAACACATCATTGAAACATATTGTTTGACAAGCATTGTATTATTGCCAACAAACGATTTCTTACGGCATAAACATCAATGTTTACTGCATCTATTAAAAGTTCAACATAGTGGTAAATATCACATTGAGCCAATAAGGCACGCATGCAGTGTTTTTGTTTGTCAGGCTAGCTTCAGGCTTCACAAATGAGAAAACACCACAATACCGTGTTAGACGTAAATGTTCCTTCCTGTAAAAGGCTCAAGTTATGCATAAGTTTAACAAACATTGTGTTACCAGGAAAATGAAAAACATCCATGCACATGCAAATGTCAAAGGTTGATAAAGAGCAAACTGTGCTTCTATTCAGAAAGAAAACCACTGCTGCTGTCTGTATCTTTCATAAACGAAGTATGACCTTTGCTACAGAACCGATGACATATTGTGAAAACAATATTAAAATGTGAAATCAAAAGTAGCGGTAGTGATAACGTTACCGTGGGAGTGGTTACCTTGGATATAATTTTTATTATCGACATTCAATCTTATCGTACAAAACTGCCCAGCAGTGATGCAAGCATTGATCCAAATGTTATCATTACGCAATAAATATTACACCTTATCTATAATTAGATGGCGTTATGTTTCTAAGAGCCACGACATTAAAATATCATAGATTCTACATTGCACCTGAAAATGGCAACATAAAAATATATGATGATTTAGCATCAGAACCGGAATTGACTCAGCGCTCATGGAAGAAAAAGCGCTTTGTAATATTTTGTAATATTTGCATGTAGAAAACGTCGATGAGATTTGATGGGTTGCAAAGGATATAAACCTAAGTAAGTAGTGCACATGGAGACCATTCGGATCAAACAAGTCGTGATAACAGGATGTTTTGCGTTAGGTTTTCCATGGGTACCAAAACTTTAATAATTTGACTGTTGGCCGGCAAAGGCAATGGTAGCCCCTTATCAGTGCTCCATCTTATAAAAATGTTTACCAACTGTCTGTAGAAACATCGCCTGTATGATAAATTAATATTGATATGACCATCTGTAATTGGGCGCATCTATTATATTGAGTAACGTAGTGACGGTGTTATAAACGGTACATTAGATTATACATCGCAATTAAGGTATCGTGATAGAAGTCTCTCATATCATCTACAGTAGCTGTTCCCGTTACCATGTTTATTGGTCTTTGACCACTTATATTAACGTTAGTGCTATCATATTGAGTGCGAATTGATTAGTTTACTATATATTTGTATGGTAACTAACCATTCGAGTTGCTAACAAAGTCGACTTTATGTATGAATTTTGGGATGCATCTGCTAACAAAATACGAACACAACATCAAGGGATTAAAAAGTGATGACTTATTTGTTTACATATGCAACGCCTGTTATTATAAATGCGATACTCTGATAAATCCATGAGTTAATATGAGAAATCTGCTTTATTAAATGATTCAGATGCGTGTTGTGTACGTTTCCAGCAGTGGAACCATATGCGACATTGCAGCATTGGGAGCTTTCATTGTTTGATCATGCATACTAAAATGCAATGGAAAAAAAAGGACATATGATAGTTCTTCATCTTAATGAACGACGATTCTTATAACAAAATAGCCACAATTATAAGGTCATACTAATTGGACGCCATGTTCTCTTAGACCAGCAGTAACATCTCCGATAGATATCTGTTAAAACACCTACAATTACGGCTGATATTAAATAAAATACAGTAAAATGACTTTACGTGATTACGACCCCCTAATTATGATGCACTAAACTTCTCCGCAATAAAGCATTCACTGAATACTGGTTACCGATAGCACTTTTGGGACCCATGTCATAATTCATAGAAAATATTTGCAATGTCGAAATTGCTCCACAGACAGAGCTCAGTACATGTGGCTACTGTATCAAAGGTGCATGATGAATGAACTAATCGATTAGTGCTTAATCACACATTCTAGCTTAGCCTTAGCTTACGCTCGAGGAAAACCATCTAGAGTTGCTCAGATGTTTGGAAGACACAAGCGAACCCAATTGTTATTTTTTCTTTTTTTGTACGTTGGACGGTTGTGCAAGTGGACGTGAATATTGTCGCTAACATAGTCTACATAAGTTCCAGCAGAATATTTAATTACCAGAAAGGAGGCTCTGTGGGAAGGAAGCGGTGGCAATTGAATTAGATGGATGTCTAATTATGGGGAAATTAACCACCACTAATCAAATCAGTTTCCATATTTCTTAGAACCTCAGGTTGCGAATGTTTGGTCCTGTTAGCAACAGTATTTCATTTGCATGTAAATTGATGCTGGACAACCCATATTATGAGCCTCGAAGCGACTTTGAAGCGTGCAAATACGCGTTAAATCGATCAGTTAGTGCCATGTATAAAACTTGCACAGCAGTTACACATTCTACTATAAAACATCTGACACTCAAAACGACATTATGGATGCCATATATTGTGGTAGGGAGACAAAAATGACATATTCACATGCCAGCAAATGCACCAATATAACTCCAATTGCACATGCTATTCAGCACAACTATAACATCAGCTCGTCCCTTTAACAACAGTTTATACAAAAACAGTTTTCGTGATCCTTGGGTGTGGTCACAATGATTATCGTGTTCATCATCGACATTCTATCCTAACATGCAAAACCATACCAAGAAAACAAGGTGAAGCTTGCAGTTCGACATGGTATTGTATCCAACTTTAATCCAGATGTTTCTTGTTCCTACCCTTTATACGACGCCTTATCTCATATATATATATATATATATATATATATATATATATATATATATATATATATATATATATATATATATATATATATATATATATATATATATATATATATATATATATATATATATATATATATCACATTATATATATATATATATATATATATATATATATCACATTATATATATATATATAAATATTTATGTATGCGTAATATATTTATTATATGTGCATTTATATGAATATATACATATATATGTATATATATATATATAATATATTCATTGTATATGTATATTTGCAAGCGGATAGTTTTGAGTGTGAATTCTATCAACGAGATTCAATGTTTCGATGTCGGTGATCAGCAATGATTGCTTAAGCCTACATAGCTTTCTGAGTGGTAGCTTACAAGCATAATTGCTGTATTACTATAATGAATGGATTATCTCCAATGAATACGTATGGGGCCCGAAATGATCTCCTCTTTTGTAGGATGTACAAGACTGGGGAATCAGGATGATCACGCTGAAGTAACCCTAATGTTTTGATTAATTAGAGAATAAACGTCGATGGAGCCTATATACATAGCTTCTAAATTAAATTATTGGTCAGACAAGTCTAATCAAATTATCAATTCGTACATTTGCTGATGCAGGAAAAATGCGGATGTCATAAATATATATATATATATATATATATATATATATATATATATATATATATATATATATATAATATATATATATATATATATATATATATATATATATATATGTATATATATGTATATATATATATATATATATATTCTATATTTTTATGTTGATGGTATAATATCATATATATATATATATATGTTATATATATAAACGTAAGATATACATATATTTATATATATGATATGTATACATATCTATATTTTATATATATATATATATTCTTATGTGTACACACACGCACACACACTATATATATATATGCATATATATATATATATATATATATATTAAACGTAGATATACATATATATATATAATATATATATATATTTTTAGCTGAATAAACCTCTGCCTTGGTATTGGCGCTTATCAACCTGGTGTGTGTACGCAATCATCACTACCACGACTGGCTGAATAAATCAACTGACACATCACTAACAGGGCACTGCAGTGAATCGATCTTACGTCACAAATGCAATGAAAATTCCGGCGTGGTCTAGACGCCCGACACATCAACAATCAGCTCCGTGGTGCCATAACCCGATTGGTTCATGTAGATAATACAGCGTAGAATCATGGAGGCAGCGAAGAGAAGTGATGTGATATGTAGTAATGCAGTTACATAATGTCTATGTTAATGATTCTTAGGTAAAATATGAAGAATTAGAGATGAGAGAGAGAGCGAGAGAGAGAGAGAGAGTAGGATTGAGAGCGTGGAACACTACCAGTTGGATAAAAATGACCATGTTGGGAAATAGTATTCGCAGTAAGAATGAAATATTTCGACAGCACGGTAGCGCCACCTAACGATTGCAATGTATTATAATTAGGGAAGTGATTACCACAGAGCCACTCAAAGTGAGCCCTCTTAGCGCAGCTATAAACTCTTCGCTAATTTTTCAATGTTACGATTGAGGTAATTTAACTGATAAACTCGAATAATAAATGGACCAAGTATTATAAAGAAGAGCCCAACATACACCTGATGAGCAGCGCAATCACTGCATTATCATCAAAACAAATTACGCCATGAACTATAACCAATTATATATTTAATTGTTTAGTTTGTAGTTTCAAGCATGCAATTTGGTAAGTGGAAGGTCAATAGCCACACAGTAAAATAAAGGTTAAAAGCTTTAAGTGTCTAAACAGATTGTGCGCGGTAAATTACGCTTGCAAGCGACTCCTATCCACGGCATCAACTTAAGTAATAAATTGCCCAGATTAAACAGATATGGACACGCGTCTATGCAATATTCATCTAAGCCAAGTTAACATTTATCTAGTCAACATGATAGAATAAGCATAATTTTTTAATATAATGGTAAAAATAGCTGTAAGTCACTTAGAAATAAGTGCACCGATATATCCATCACAATCTAGTGAGCTTAGATAATATTAATATGATACCACGGAATATTCCGATTCCAATCTCCAGATGGCTAGATTCTTGAAATATGAATTCCTAATACCTATTATTCTCGTAAATCTGTGTCGTTGTCATAACTAATCACGTACGTCTACAGGAATCGATGTTGTATTTGCGGCTCTTATCATTAAACTATCGAGTGGTATTAGTTTATTTATTTGAAGGTGTTTATCTGCATTCATTATTGTATGTATGCATATGTTCTCTTGTACGTATGTGTGTCTCTATTTGTGAATATGTGTTTGCGTGAATCCAAAGTGTTTTTGTAGCCTTTTCCCCAAAGGTCATTTATGCAATGATGTAATCTATTAAGGTCTACGAATGATTTAATAGCCTACACCTTTGTAGGGCAAATATTTGAATATAGGGAAGGTATTAGGAAGTTTTATATATTATCGCAATAAAGTATTTGGTAGATTCCTTTCGGTGTCAATTCGGTATTATTCTTAGGAACAGAACAATATTATATCGTCTCTTGACGGTTGACCAATCAACGAGAAATATATCCTTTAACGTTGCCTCATAAAGCATAATCTGGTATTTATTCTGTTACGTTCAAATGTTGCTGTACTGCACCTTGCGGATAGAAGATACCTATTAATGCACGTAGTTCCAAATACAAAAAAAAATCATGCTTAAAAAAATTATTTTAAACTACTTATACGTATATAGCACCATGTCGTCATGACAGAATGCATGTAATATACACGACCTGTTCCCGAATAACCCACTCTGGCATTTTACACACCTGAAATACAAACTATGCAGTTAGGGTTTAGAATCATTTGTATTAGAATCATCTGCATCATTACCCCTTTAAAAACGAACAACAATACTACCCACATCCGTGAGGCTTGCTCTCTTGCAAGATCACTAGCTGCAAAGATATGAACATGAGACTGCAGAGTGAAGATATTGAACCTACGCTCTGTGAAATAGCATAGCCTGCTGTTGTGTGATATATTTGAGATGAAATACATATGCGTATTTGAACACCGGTCACTTTCTACAGCCTCCAACAATAGCTAATAATTGCTGGCTCAATATCTTTGCCCCTTCGTACAGAATGAATTTATGTGTAAAAACGTTAGATGCCAGAAAACGGTGGATTGAAATTTATTAGCCGCAATAAAACGGCAGCTTGATTACGATCTGGGCTAAAATATTTTTTAGCATATAACATTATATGATTTACAGTGTTGTAGTTATTGCATTTATGTATACTGTGGATCAGGAAGAGGGGCAGTTTTGTAAAACACTTGATTGTAAAAATGATTAATCGTTTTGTGGATCAGGTGAATATGTATCTTGATTGAATGCAGTAGCATGTCAGATAATATCATATCATGCGATTGGTAATCACTTTGGCATGCATAGATATTGAATATAATCAGCTGATGTTTGGTGTGAATATCGTTTGTTGGATTACATTGTACATAAGAAATGCTACAGGATAAACAGGCTCGCACCTCACTGAATCTATTTGTGCTCATAATAAAGTAAATTCGATGGCACGTATGCATATATTTATTCATCGGAAACGAGTCATATGCTTACAGTGTTATTCATTGAATTGTCATACAACCATTATTGTGATGATACAATTTCCTTGAGGTAAGTCATACGTCATCTAAATATTCATAAATGGCTTTGTTGTGTTAAGACGCCCATAGTATTTGGCGATGTATCACATAAATGTGTTTTGCCATTTCGACAGCACTTATCCTTTTGTTTGATTATACCTTGTATTTGCCCTTGAAGACGTCACAAACCAATCGCATCCACACAGTCAGCATTCCTTTTTGTGGAACATTATTTGGTGGATGAATATAAGTACTACATTGCATACAATAAATATCACGTTGTAATAAATTCTTTACATACTGGTGATCTAATAAACAAATTGAGTACTGCAAGTTGCTTGAGGTTTTAATGTGCACGTGGCTGTGATTACGGGAGGTGTCGAATGACAATCGGTAAAGCAATACAATTGTTTTACAGTGACAGACTTTTGTGCAATTATATGTATATATATTTCACTTTGTGAAAAACTAGTTTTGTGAAAAACTAGCAACATTTTATTCGTTTATTAATTGATACTCGATACTTTATATCAGCATAACTACTCAATGATAGTGATATAATTCGTAATATCATAAGTGTTCGAGTACTTTAGCATTACATTTGCATCTTGGTCTACTATATGACTCGTGTTTGCTTATCATTAAAATAGTTGAATTACATATGTTATGTTATGTCCAAATAACTATATTGAGAAACACACACACGAGGACGACACCATGTAGACCGGAACAGAACTGTCTTTATTCTTAACCACCATCCAACACATGAAGTGCACGTTATGATTTTTAGTGAGGGCTTCATAATGCAACATCCCCCTTCTTTTAAGAAATCATCAATGACAGACATTATGTTAGTTGCTTGTCTGCAGTCACAAACAAAAAGGTAGCAGTCTGCCTGTTACAATAAAATGACATACAATTTAAGTCTAGTCCCAAGTTGACATTCATACAAAACAATACTATCTGGTTCTGCTACAATATGAATATGTATTTAGATTAAATATCTTCTATGAGACGACGTGGAGGCATGACATTTCGCTTGGGACGTGGTGTAGGTATTGTAGTATTTCCACTTTTCTGTATCGCAGGTGAGGAGACTGTTGCGTTGTGATTCACTTTACTAGTAGGTGTGGAGATGGGATCAGGTACGGGGTTATCCTGTGTTGGCTGTAGAGTAGGTGGGGCAACTATCGGTGCAGCTGGTGGTGACGGAGTTGGGCTTGTGTAAGTGTCAGTGGCTATGGGTCGAGGTCGCAGCAATATTCTGTTGCGTTTTAGAGGGCGACCTGTCGTGCGGCATAGCACTGTATAGGAACGTGGTTCGGGGCCAATTCCAATAACCTTACCGGGGAGCCAGTTTTTACGTGCCACATCCTGGTAGTAAACGGGCTGGTTGATGTCAAGCTCATCAAGGGTTTTGCTCTGTCTGTTGTAACGCATTTCAGATTTCTGATGGGCTAGCTGTCTAGCTGCAGTTATGTCATGGGCGTTGCCTTGATGGTAGACTGGTAGGTTGAAGTTAATTTTCCTTTGGAAAATGAGTTCAGCTGGTGAGGGGATTTTAGGGCCTAAAGGGGTTGTTCGATACACAAGAATAGCTTTGTCGGTTTCCTCAGGTGACTTCTTAATGAGGGCTTTCATGCTCCGGACCATGCGTTCAATAAAACCGTGTGAACGAGGATGGTGAGGGGAGCTGGTGACATGAGCTATTCCATAGTTGTTTGTCATTGCCTGGTAAGCACTGCCTATAAACTGTGGACCGTTGTCCGAGATGATGGTGTCTGGACAACCAAACATTGAAAATACATGACTGGTAATAGCAGCTACGTGACGGCTGGAAGTGTCACGTCCAAGGCATTCAACAATCGGGTACTTCGAGTGGTAGTCTGCTATGATGAGATAGTTCTCATCATTCAGTGTGAAGAGATCTGAGCCAATTGTATGCCAGGGATATGGTGGAACGGTTGTAATAAACGGGTTCCATTGGCTCTTTACTCTGCGATGCCTGGTGCTTTTGACAAATGGCGCATTGTGATATTATGCCCTCGATGTCAGAGTTGATCCCGGGCCAGTACACGCTACCTCTAGCGCGCATCTGACAGCGGATAATCCCTTGGTGACCAGTGTGGATGTCAGTTAGATATTGGTCATGGAGGATCTCTGGGATCAGCAGTTGACTTCCCTTCAGAATGAGACCATTTTCAATGCTTAGTTCGTCTCGGAAAGGCCAATAAGGATGAATGCTGTGGTGGACGTCTCTTTGGCGTCCGGGAAATCCTTGGATAATGTATTTTGACAGGCGATTGAGTGTCTCGTCATTTGTTATTGCTTCACGAAGCTCATCGAGTCGTCTGTTGCTGAATTGAACGAAGCATACCTTAATATTCAGTTCAATGTGCTCATCAGCACTAGACTTTGGGAGTCGAGAAAGGCTGTCCGCTAGAATCATCTCTTTGCCAGGTCTGTATTTTATCTCGTAGTCATAGCGTTGCAACCTCAACAGCATACGCTGCAGACGGGCTGGGGCAGATGTGAGTGCTTTGGCTGAGATCATCTCCAGTGGACGGTGATCTGACTCGATGGTAAATGGTTTGCCGTACAAATATGTGTGAAAGCGTTCTGCTCTAAATACACACGCAAGTAGCTCTCTTTCTATGTTTGCGTACCGCTTTTCGGTGTCAGACAAACTTTTTGAGGCAAACGAGATTGGGTGACCATCTTGAATGAGTGCGGCGCCGAGGGCTTCTTGACTCGCATCAACTTGCAATACAGCTGGCTTGGTTGGATCAAAGTATGAGAGCAATCCAGCTCTACTAATGAGCTGTTTGAGTTGGCTGAAAACTGCTTGATGCTCTGGATGCCACTGGAATTCAGAGTCCTTCTGTAGTAGCTGTCTCAATGGTCCTGTAACGTTACTCAGCTTAGGGATATACGGAGCAAGGTATGTGACCATTCCAAGGAATGACTGGAGTTCTGAGACGTTTGCTGGGGGCTTTAGGTCGATGATAGCCTGCACTTTGCTTGGATCAGGCTTGACCCCTGACTCCCCGTAGATGTTGCCAAAGAAGCATACTTCGTCTTGGTTGATTTTACATTTCTCTGCATTGAAGACAAGACCACATTTGCGAGCACGTTCCATCAACTGATGGAGATTGCGGTTGTGATCAGCTTGGTCAACACCGAACACAGTGATGTCATCTGCAATGGATATGACGCCAGGCAGTCCATCGAGTATCTGATCCATTGCCTTTTGGAAGACGTCTTGGCTAGTTTTCAAGCCGAATGGGAGCCTTTGGAAACAGAACCTTCCAAATGGACTGTTGAACGTAGTAGTGAGGTGTTGACTGGCATCATCTAACTGCACGCTCCAATAGCCGGACTTGGCATCCAGTTTGCTAAACACTTTGGCGCCCTTGAGTCTGTGTGTGACCTCTTCAAGTGTGGGGGTGCGGTGTTGACCCCTCTTTAGCGCCTTATTGATGTCTTTCGGATCCAAACAAATGCGGAGAGACCCGTTTGGTTTTTTGAACATATGTTATGCTCGAGACCCAGTCTGTAGGTTCACTCACTGGGCGGATGACATCTAGGTCCAGCATTCTGTCAAGCTCAGAGCGGATTTGAGATTGGAGCTGGATTGGAGCTCTTCTTGGCGCATGGATTACAGGACAAGCATCCTCCTTGAGGATTAGTGAATGCTCTCCTTTGAATTTACCCAAGCCTGTGAATCGGTCAGGGTACATGGACTTGACGTCACTCAGCTTTCTAAGGTTTGCAGTGTCAGTCTGGAGAGATATGGTACAGTTCATGGTCACCAGACTGAGAGCTTCGCAAGTTTCCAATCCAAAAATTACAGGACCTGGTGTGTCAGTTACATAAAATTTTGTTGCTTGCCACTGGCTGTCCGCATAACGACACGGGATGGTAAGTGTACCGTACTGACGAATCGGAGTGCCATTGTATGCAGTGAGTTTGGGCGTCACTTTTAACTAAGGTTGTTGGCAGTCCATCTTCATTTACATGCGATGGGTATATATTGCGGAACGTTCGCAGAGGCAGGATATTCCCTTGAGCACCTGTATCCACTTTACCTCGTAGATTTGTCTTCTTGTTGGGGTATGCCTCAATGCGCAAGATTGCAAATGCTTTGTCCCGGCTTACTGTTGAAATGGAGAGAGTGTCGAATGTGCACTTTTCAAACTGTGGGTCATCCTGATTCTCAACACAAACAGAGTGTACATCAGGCTTCTGCTTCTGTTTGTTATACTTTGAAGTACTGTACTTTATTGAGCCACTGCGATGTCCTTGCGTAGAACTGTGTGCAGCAGTACTGCGACAAACTAACCAACTTTTAAGCATTTATTGCATTTCTGGTCGCGAGCGGGACATTCCTCCCGACGGTGTCTAGTCCCACCACAAAAGTGGCATGTTTTCCTTGAGGTCGATTCAGCATGTGGAATCGGTCCTTTCCTTTGGTTGTTTCGCTTTTGATGGATGCTATCCACCTTCGTAGCCTGCCCAAACTGATTGAGTTGTTGTTGTGTGGCCTCGTATGTTCGAGCACAGTCAAGAACTTTGTCAAGTGTCAACTTCTCTGGATCGTGGTCTAGTAGCTTTTTACGAACGGGGTTGTGCACAGTGCCAATAATGATTTGGTCGATCAGCATGTCCTCGAGAGCAGCCTCGAATTTACACTTCCGTGCTTGCACCTTAAGACGAGTTGTAAAGGTGTCAATGGGCTCAGCTGACTGTTGACGAATGTCGCGAAATTGAAAACGGGCAAGTCTATAGTTAGCCTTGGGCTCAAAATAGTCTTGGAATGCCTGCCACACTGACTCTGGCGTTTTCTTCTGCTCTACTGTCAGATGAGACCAGTTGTCGTAGACTTCTAAAGCATTGGGTCCCAACCACAGTAGGATGTAGTTAACAATTTCGTGACCTGTTTTGTTACTGTACGTAGGAGTCGACAACAACAGTTCACAATACGCTTGAATGAGCGAAACTGATGAGGCAAATCGTCACTGTCCCAGTTGAATGAGGGCAACTTGATACCGGCTAGATCGTTTGATTGCACGTACTGCACGCTTGCTGCTGGGTTTGATTCCGACATGATTTGGCGGGCGATAAACTGCACACTGTCACTGACGCGATGCAATTATTTACCACAACGTCCAACACGATCACTAGACCTGATATTGTCACATGTAGAAGCTTACTTGCGATTTGCACTTTGCGCTCGTTTTGTTGCTCGACATTCCAACACCACAGTCACACAATCCGTCGCCGACCATGTGCGTTTGAGCGGGGTCGTTGAGGAGGTGAATTGCTCGGTTCACTGAAATCCGGTCCTGACCTCAAGACGACAGTCGTTTCCACTGCTGACTAGCGGAAGATAAAAAACACTGTTTTTAATCACTATGGGTCGTTTTATATCTCACTTGCTGCCACCATGTTATGTTATGTCCAAATAAACTATATTGAGAAACACACACACACGAGGACGACAACCATGTAGACCGGAACAGAACTGTCTTTATTCT
Source organism: Urechis unicinctus (assembly GCA_034190875.2). Taxonomy (NCBI): domain Eukaryota; kingdom Metazoa; phylum Annelida; class Polychaeta; order Xenopneusta; family Urechidae; genus Urechis; species Urechis unicinctus. The sequence goes on along the minus strand of CM067350.1, from coordinate 16,703,922 downwards.
TAACCACCATCCAACACATGAAGTGCACGTTATGATTTTTAGTGAGGGCTTCATAATGCAACAACATATCACGAATCTGTGACAGAACAATGGCATAACACAATGCTGTAGATAATGTCGATAGTGCATTGTCATGAAAACGCACTGGGTTAATGCCACTGTGGAAGACGTTTTAACGTTGCCTCGGCTGACGTCATGTACAACGAGGTGATTCCATGTTATGAATAGACCCGTTAATGTGAATGCTAAATGCAACAGAATGCCATTGCTGGCACTGCAACCGCAGCTCTGTAAGACACATATGATGAAATTAACTGTAAATCATTGTAAACCCAGTTGTCAAATAAGGTTAATGTTAGGTCAACTAACACGCAGATCAATTAGTATTAAACGGCTAAATGTATGTATAATTGAATTTTTCCGAAAAATTAAAGGTGCGTATTTAAGCTACAAATTTCAATATAAAATAATAAATCTGAATGTGATATTAAGGATGTTATGACTTCCAGCGATGATCGTTTAGTTAGCAATGGCGTCATCCAGTTGTAAGGTTTAAATTGTCTCCTGGAATTATCAGTTAATGACTAGTTTTCGGGATTAGAGTAGTGAACATACCTACATTTTACCCGCATATTTGTACAACAAACCACATAGCCAATCGGTAAGTAATATTGATCAATTTTGCGAAGAAATATATGAAATATATCAATAAACTTCACGTTAGGCACATTATAATTCCAGCCATATCTTAGGATGCACTATTTGGATCTTTCAAAACGAAGTATGACCTTGGCAACAGAACCATTGACATAGTCTGAAAACGATATTGAAATGTGAAATCAGAAGTAGTGATCGTGATAACGTAACCGTGAGTGTTGCCATCATAAATATATTGTGTTTATTATCGACATTCAATCTTATCGTACGAAAAGAAACTGTCGAGCAGTGATTAAAAAATTAATCCAAACATTATCATTATGCCCCAAATATTACGCGTAATGTTTCTTAGTGCCACGACATTTTAAAAAGCATCCAATAATCTTTAATGGTGAGCATCTATTTTATTGAATAGCGTAGTGACGGTTTTATGGAAAAAGTATTGGGTAATGCATCGCAGTGAGGGTATCATGGTAGAAGTCTCTCATATCACCATCACAAGCTATCCCCGTAGTCATTTTTATAGTCTTCGGCCACTTACATTAACGTTAGCACTTTCAACATAAATATATAATAGGCTAATTAACGAGCGCAAAAATGCTCTAATGTTTATAACATGCACAGTTTCATATACATATAAATTGTCATTATATGGAGTGCGATAAATGAAAATATAACATCTGCAATTAGCGCTGATATACAGTGAATACAGTAAATGTACTTTGCAGAAGGATTCGTAACTACACTCAGTGTCCCATTCCAATGCTACGTTTGTGATATAATAAGCTTATCCATAAAAAAAGCATTCACCGAATACTTGTGGGGTTATCGATAGAACTTTTGGTGCCAATCCAGAATTAAAATATCACCAAAGAGAATATTTGCGCACGATGTCCATATCGAAATTGCTCCACAGACAAGGCTTGGTGCATGGGGCTATTGTAGCAATATATGCATTAGCTTAGCGTGCATTACCACACATTAGAACGTAACATATCAACTTAAGCTCGAGGAAAACCTTCTAGGATAATCTAACGAGTTGTATACTAAGCAACTTGTTAATACATGATGCTTGCGAGACAATCTGGGACGTAGTTACAAGCAAACCCAATAGCTCCTTTTCGTTTGCACATTGGACGCTTATAGATATTGCGGGTAACATAGTTTAATTAATGGATATTTAGTTGGCAACAAACAAAACCCGCTTCACAGTAGTGGTTAAACTTATATATACGAATTAGGGAACACATTGTTCGTTATATTAGCATCCGGCTGGTCACGTTTTGAGACCAATCATACGATACGTACATTGTGTGATATTCGGTAACATAGGGCAGAAGAAACGCAAAGACAAACCCTCCAATCTGCCTTACTTTTATATTGCTTACTAATGTGGCGTTTAAGACCTAACACTGTGATTACGCGGTATAAACGTATCATTTCCTTAATGCCGCTTTTCGTTATTGCCATAGACGTTCAATGCATGGCTAAGTTCCGGCAGTATTAGGAATATTTAATTAACAGTCAGGGAACGTGGGAAGTAAACTTTGGTAATTGAATCAAGTGGAAGTCTTATTATGGCGAAGGTAACCACCGCTAATTAAATAAGTTGCCAATGTTAGGTCTATCTAGCAGCAGTATTTCACTTGCTTATGCAGGAGAACCCATATAATGACTGTAAAGCAAACAAATAAGCGCTAGTTAGTTAGATCAGTGATGATAATACTATAATTAATGACGCACACACATGAACTGTTTAGTTTAGCACGTTTGGTTTTATACAATAAATCTTGTATGATATGAATTTTGTAGAAGGGCTTATGGATGCGGATTCATTGGTAGGCGCTGCATGTTTTCAAAGTAAAGGCGAGTTATCATGTGATGAATTCATAGTGTGTTATAGATAGTCTGAATCCTTCTCATACAGACGAGGACGATATTAGTCATATGTTTACGTGCACAAGCTACCCATGCGCATCGTGATAATACAGAGCATACTTACATCTATCAGCCGGATCGATGAGGGCATGACGCTTGTTTTCAGATCATTTACATAACATAACGCCATCGATGTCTTATTACTGTGTGGTAACCTTAAACTATTCTGGTTGACAGGGAATTGGTCTTGCGTCACATCAATGATGGCTATGCACACTTGACGCAATATCTATATATTGTGCGGTCATGAGTGACATAGCGGATTCTCTCTACGGCTGAATTGCATTCAAAAAGTGATGTCTTCCGATTCAATTAAATCTCACCAGATTTATTTGAGATATTTTGATTGAGTTAAGGGCATATTGCAACGATGTTTATTCTCTTTATGGTTATGTAAGTTGGTCATCGAGAGTCCAATCTGATGTCGCCATGAAATGGAGTAAAATCATTACGTGGGTTGATGACATCGCTATGCTACAGGAATTAAAATATATCTTGTCAATTAAATTATGCAAAATAACGGAAAAAGCATCTAAAATCACATGCAATAGGAACATTCAGTATTTACAATCACAATAGTTAATTGACCCATAGTGTCTCTGTAAATGTTTGCCTTTGCATATGAATACCATACCAATATCAGTTGATTTGAATATATACCAACAGAAATTCTTTTTGTCACTGCTTATTATCAGATTTATTCAAGACATTTAACTCTTCTCTGGGGATTGATTAAATTGAAAAATGTGAACGTGCTTGTTCGTGATGTAAAATAATTTCTACGACGACAGCTGTGCTAACTAGGACGCACTGCAACGAACACTACACAGTAAATTGGGTGTATTATTACAAAAATATGTAATGGATGACTGATTGCAGTAAAAATACGCAATTGGTCACACCACGATCAAGGTATCGAACAGACAATAATATCGGATCCCATTTCTTATTGTTTGTTTTTGAATTGGGAATCTATAATGAATATACATATATATATGTATATATATATATATATATATATATATATATATATATATATATATATATATATATATATATATATATATATATATATATATATATATATATATATATATAAAAATGTAAATATACATATACATATGAATACAGATATATAAAGTTATATTGATGCATATATATGCAGGTTTATTTCCATGTATATATATTTACATATATATATAGTTATATATATATATATATATATATATATATATATATATATATATATATATATATATATATATATATATATATATATATATATATATATATATATATATATATATATATATATATATATATATCTACATAGATATGGACATAGGTGTGTGTTTCTTCAGACAAAACTTGGCGAGTGAGGTTGAAACGGAATCAATGGCCATTCTTAGCATCGGCAGTTCCCAAACCGCTAGCAGTTATTGGTGCAAATGATCAAGCAGGGAGAGGATATTCATATTATGGTGTATGCGGTTCGGATGAAATATTTTTACAGCATATAGAAAACAAGCGTTGCGGGTTGGCAACCCCAAATTGCATTAGTGTTGTCTTCCATAGGGAATACGTGCAAGACACTATTATCTACTTGCAAGCGCACATGCCATTACATCACAATATGAGCTCTAAAGGGATCATCTTCAAAGATCTTCTTTCCGTTTTGTGTATCTTCTTGAATATATGTTGCACTTTAAGTATTCGCTAAGATGACGCAATATACGCTAACATTGCTGTTGTCAGTCGTCAATTATTCTGGTCCTGATGTTGCGTTTGTGCTATCAATAGAATTAATGCCGTGAGTTGCTACTCAGGGCTGCTCCTATTGGTCGTATGTATCAGTGTTTAAATACAAGGTCATTTAACGTACAAAGGCAGTATCCCGATTGCAATCTGTTTAAGTCATGGGATGGGTTCTGCAGCAAGATCAGAAGTATTAAGCACCTAGATCAACCCTGTAATTGGTTTTGCTATAAGGGTAATGTGGATCCAACAATTGGAAACGATACGGATGTAGACTATTGGAAATGACACACGGAACACTAAATTATATATATTAATAATAACAATGAAATGTATATGCACAACTATCTATATGTAAAGATATATGTGCATATATATATATTCATAAATATATGCATGGATATAAGTGTATATATATAAACACACGTATATATATATATATATATATATATAGATATATATATATATATATATATATATATATATATATAAATATATATATATATATATAAATTTTGTAGATATATATATATATATGTAGGTAAACAAATATATATATATGTATGTAACTATATCCTTATATATATATATATATATATATATATATATATATATATATATACATATATATATATAAATATACATATACATATACATATATATATATATATATATATATTTATATATATATAGAAAATCAATAATAACAATGAAACGTATATGCACAACTATCTATATGTAAAGATATATATGCATATATATATTCATATATATATGTATGGATATAAGTGTATATATATAAACACACGTATATTTATATATATATATATATATATAAATTTGTAGATAAGATATATATATATATGATGAGGGTAACAAATAAATATATATGTATATAACTATAACGAGAGCCGGAGAGATTTATATATATACATATATATATATATATATATTAATATATATATTTATATATATATATATAAAATGAACTTATATATATATACATTTATATATATATATAGGTATATATATATACATATGTTTATATATATTAATATATGTTTATATATATATTTATACATTTATGTTTATATTTGTATATATATATAAACGTATATATGTATAGATATATATGTTTATATATTATTCTATCCATATAAATGGGTGCTTTCAACAAATAACGTCTTTCTGGGAATGATTGCCATTTGCCATCACTGTGAAATCGATTTTGTTGAATCAGACATCCTGGTAGATGGTTGATTGATAAAGACAATTATTTGATGAAACGCTAACGGATATATCTGTAAATCAACCAAGGAAATTGCCTAGTCCAACGAAAAAATATATCTTTTGTTAGCAGTGAACGTTAGCCAGCATTGAGCAGCGCCAAATATCGACGTTTTTTCCTTTCAAACTGCACTAATTCAATTTTGCGCAGCAAGGTCGCCAGGCTAACTACGCTATTCATTCTGTTAAACGGTTTTCGTGCAAGCCATTTTATGGTTGATTGCATCCTATATGTACTGAGTTATTTTCACTTTTTGATACACCCTATGTCAAACAGACATATGCGTTTTTAAATCAGATGACAATAAAAACCCAATGCAGAAAAACCTGATCCATTAAGTCTTAAAACGCCGCAACAACCGAATACATATATGAAGTATAGGTCATTCGATTTTATTTATAAATTTAAGATGTAGTATATTCTCATCATATTGTCAGAATGTGAAGGTATTTGTATCCAGGCTTTCTTACAGCCAGTCTGGTTAAGTCTTAGCACTTGGCAATTAAAGATTAACATGCGACGCTATCAGGCAAATGTTACAAATGTTATCCTAGAGTTTTAAGTTGCTCTCAAGACGGACATGCATGGGGTTTTTATGTCAAACAAATCGATCATGTTCTGTTATTCTAAATGGAAATCGCCAGATTTGCATATCTTTTCCGATTATGCAATCATCATGAGATAAAATAGATTTAAGTGAAACGATCTGCTTTACTTACTGAATTGTGATGACCAAAACATTTGGCAAGCAATCTTCAGTAGATATTTCTAAAAGGTCATATATTGCTCGCAGCTTACTGCATCTACAGTTTTGTAGTTGCAAGATATATGCGCTTTGTGGATCAGTCAGGAAATCGGTGAATTAGTTACTGATGAAACAGGGTAGTCGTTTTGGAAATCAAGATGATTCGGGAGTCTCCTGAGACTCTCATGTGTGTCGTAGTTTTATCTTTGGTTCCTATACTCATAACGCTGGGATCACTTGGCCCCATATTATACATCTGGATAAATCCATGATCAGCAGAGCGTAACTAAGCAATGACTTCTTTGAATTTAAAGGTAAAACCAGTGATTTAATAGGGATGCACGTGATAGATGATGATAATGTGACAGTGTTCTATAGCCCAATTTCCTAAACCCGTGGCCCTCACCAGGTAGCACCTAAATATCGTATTGCAGCAAAGGTAGGTAGTTTTTCTTTTTCTATGTTGTCTAATTGCATATTCCATTTCCAATAAAAAGCAACATAAAATACTCGAATTAAAAAACAATTGCATATAATATATATACCCACAGATACACTTTCTTTTTTTATTAATACCAACAAATCAATCAACAAACTTCAAAACGGCTTCAAAGAAGAAGGTCTGCATTAGGGCAGAGTTTTCACACAAGTCATACTGCGAGGACGTTTTTGGACTGCAACTCCCTCGTTCAGCTAATGTATTATCAAAATTAGCATGGGCAATGACTATTGATTGGGCATTGAATATTTTCTAATACAATGAGACGAGAGAGTTATCATTAAAACGAACCAAAACTAACCCTGTTTAAGACATTATGCAAGTTCGAATAGTGTGACGAAACATATTGGCAATCAAATCAATCGATCCAATTAAGCATTATTCATTCGACATCTACAGACTTCGTTAGGCTTAAAAGCTGACCATCTATTAATTGGCTAACAGTTTGCATAGCAGCAATTTCAAAACTGATTATAGAACATCATGCTATGAATAAGATGCCACCAAACGCATTTTGGTTGATTTCGCTCCAATACGTATTTGTGGCCGTGCTATGAAAACAATAGAAACAAAAAATCACCTCGACCCGTTTCGAAAACGACGAATATGTTGATAGACCATGTCATTATATTAGTTTTCTAGTGGTTTGAGCTGTCATAAAATGTAGATTGGACGATAATTGGCTTGTCATTACGAATTGAAAGAATTTTACCGATCACGAATCTGTGACAGGATACTGCCATAACCCAATGCTTTTGAGATGATTGTCACTGTCACTCATCGTATGCCCAGTTTGTGAGCCTCAAGCTGGAAAACGGTTTATGTTGTGTCACAAAACGCAGATCAATTAGTATTAAGTCGCTAAATGTATGTATAATTGAATCTTCCCGATAGATACCACTTGCATGAGTTGCTTATCTAAGCTGCAAGTTTCAATTTGAACACAAGCTCAGTCCCATCTGAAAATGGGGATAAGAACACCTGTGAAATGTGCTCCCGATATCAGAGATGTGTCAGTGGAAGATCCTCACGGAACAAGCACTCAAGTCTTATATTCCGATTCATGTCGGACTGCATTAAAAGCATCGACACCAAAATCTCTCCCTTTATCCATTTATCAAAAAAATACTTTTAAAGACTACAACAATTGACTGCTTGCAGAGAAATGGGTGTGAAAAAGAGAGTCATGCTTCACAAACATTTACACTGCCGATATGCCACTTAATGTAAATTGCACAGCATATTTTGTGAACCATTAGAAGGATGTTAATGTCGTGCTGTTACTAGGGAAGAGTCTTATTGAAGAGCTGCCGCATGTCAATACGCTCCCTCGTGGCCCTTATACTATAATTGAAGCCATACACACAGTTAAGTGCATCAGGCGTCTCTTGCCTCCCAGTCAACATCTAACTATTTTACACACCTTTTATTGAACAAAAAATACCAGCAAACCTGTGCATCGTAGGTTGACACGTGTGGTCTGCTCAATATTCCGGTAATATTAATGAATGTTTAATACATGGCAGCACATCATGTCCTTTAATGCTCTATGCCAATCTTGCAGTACACATTTCTGGCTAAATTGTCGTCACGCTTCGAACTTGACGAGGATAAATATAAAATATGTTGAAACTGATAAATGCGTAAATGTTCATGTATGCTATCTATTGTAGCATTAAGCACCATTGCCAAGATTCAAGCTCTACAGAGGGATTACCTCGAACGCGTATATATATATAGATATATTGATAAATATATATATATATATATATATATATATATATATATATATATAAACATATATGCATATAAACATATATATATATAAATAAATATAAATATATATATATATATGTGTGTGTGTGTATGTGTTTGTGTACATGTGTGTGTATGTATTATAATTTTGCACACATATGATGTTCTTTAACAAAATATAGAATAAAACAAGTAGTAACATGTATTGCTTATATAAAACTTGCCAATTAGTGTCATAAGACCCTAAACACCTCAGTGTGTATGGCACAATTCATATCTCATCTAGCTAAAATAATATCAGATGTCATTCGTTGCCGTCGACAAAGGTAAACGTTGTTCCTGAATATCTCAACTTGAAATTTCTATTAATTATTGCCATCGATTGTCGATATATGCTTGGCTAAGTAACCGCATTCATAAAAATATTTTATAAACATTCTGACTCTGTAAGAAATAAACGCCGGTAATGGAAGTAGTTGGTAGTTACTTTTGATGATATGAGCCTCCAGGTTAGATTATGATGATGCAATAGGTCGCAGTTAGCATGCAGCCGTAGATGAATATTGATTTATATATATATATGTAGATATATACATGTATTATAATGATATATATATATATATATATATATATATGTATATATATATATGTAATATATATATATAAATATATATATATATATATATATATATATATATATATATATATATATTATAATATTGAGATATATTGGTATTTCTGGGAATGATGGCATTTTTTGTCAAGTCAACCTCCATTTGGTCTCCCAACGTAGGATGCATTCACTGTAAGATCGATTGTGTTGATGCAAACAGCCTGGTAGGTGGTTGATTGATGAAGATGATTATTTAATGATACGCCCAGGGATTTATCTGTAATTTAACCTAAAACATTGCCTTGTACAACGAACAAAACTGTTCTGTTCTGTTAACAGTGAATGTTAGCCAGCATTGAGCGGCCTCAAACTATAAGCCTCTCTTGCTGTCAAACCGCACTAATTCAATTTGGCGGAACAAGATCGCCCGACTAACTACGCTATTCATACTGCAAACAGTGTTTGCGTAGCTAGTAATATGCTAAATGGGCTGAATTCCTGGAACATATAGAAAGTAATTGCATTCATCGCAATTTAATGTTATATAGGTTGATTGCATCCTATATGAACTGGATTATCAGGCAAATGTTACAAGCGTTATCTTTGAGTTTTGAGTGGCTTTCAAGGCGGACAAGCATGGGTCTTTAAGAAAAAATCATTGATTTTCTAACTTGTTTAATTGAAATCGCCAGATTATCATATCTATTCGGATTATGCAAGCAGATAAACAGATAGTTATCACATCTGCTATACCATACATTTTGAAACCGGCAATACTAAATGAAGACCAACAAGACTTAAAATAAAACTACTCTTTTTTGGTAAAAAACATCGATGAGCAGTTAATAGAATAAAACAAAAATGTAATAACTTGTCATCAACCCGTTATATTTAGTTACTTATAAAACAGGGAATTATGATTAGGAAATCTCTTAATACTCTCATGTTGCAGTAGTTTTAGTTTGTTTGGGTTCCCATGCTAGGATAATGTGGCCACTTATAATAAAATATATTAAAGTATCTCTGTATGAACCCATGATCTGCAGAGCAATAACTTTAAAGGCTCTGATTTTTTAGATAAAACCATTGAATTTAGACCACCAAGGGTTGCTTTTTGTCAATACCTGAGGGAATAAATCGTCGCATCTAAGACGACAATGAGCATATTGATGACAGAAAGCCTGGATTGCTGATTCATATATATATATATGACAACACAAAAAGGCAAACTTTTATTGTTTCCTACAATATTATGATGATTGTCACATGAAGTGCTTTTGTATGCATCACGATAAACGTCGTACCATCCCCATTAAACGTTTGATCATCTATACCAGGGCTGGCGCTTTCAGTAAGAATTCTGATTCGGCAGTGGTACATAAATCAAGCGGGAGGGAGGGTCTGGATGAATTCTGCAATATTAATGTATGAAATGTTAGTAGCATAACCAAAAATTGAATCGTTATTCAAGCTCTTATCTTACTTACATGGGGAAATGATACAGAAATATAAGTTAAAAATAGAATAAACTTATAGGGATTAACGTCGTGACAATGATATATGATGATAATGTGACAGTGTTCTATAGCCCAATTTCCTAAACCCGTGGCCCTCACCAGGTAGCACCTAAATATCGTATTGCAGCAAAGGTAGGTAGTTTTTCTTTTTCTATGTTGTCTAATTGCATATTCCATTTCCAATAAAAAGCAACATAAAATACTCGAATTAAAAAACAATTGCATATAATATATATACCCACAGATACACTTTCTTTTTTTGTTAATACCAACAAATCAATCAACAAACTTCAAAACGGCTTCAAAGAAGAAGGTCTGCATTAGGGCAGAGTTTTCACACAAGTCATACTGCGAGACGTTTTTGGACTGCAACTCCCTCGTTCAGCTAATGTATTATCAAAATTAGCATGGGCAATGACTATTGATTGGGCATTGAATATTTTCTAATACAATGAGACGAGAGAGTATATCATTAAAACGAACCAAAACTAACCCTGTTTAAGACATTATACAAGTTCGAATAGTGACGAAACCGTCGGAATCAAAAACCTATTCGTTTCGACGTCTACAGCCAGTTCGTTAGGCTTAAAAGCTGACCATCTAATAATTGGCTAACAGTTTGCATAGCAGCGATTTCAAAACTGATTATAGAACATCATGCTATGAATAAGATGCCACATCAACGCATTTTGGTTGATTTCGCTCCAATACGTATTTGTGGCCGCTGCTATGAAACAATAGAAACACAAAAATCACCTCGACCCGTTTCGAAAACGACGAATATGTTGATAGACCATGTCATTATATTAGTTTTCTAGTGGTTTGAGCTGTCATAAAATGTAATTTTTTCAGATTGGACGATAATTGGCTTGTCAATTACGAATTGAAAGAATTTTACCGATCACGAATCTGTGACAGGATACTGGCATAACCCAATGCTTGAGATAATAACTGTCACTGTCACTCATCGTATGCCCAGTTGTCTAACGAGCCTCAAGCTGGAACAGCGGTTTATGTTGTGTCAACAACCACGCAGATCAATTAGTATTAAGTCGCTAAATGTATGTATAATTGAATCTTCCCGATAGATACCACTTGCATGAGTTGCTTATCTAAGCTGCAAATTTCAATTTGAACACAAGCTCAGCCCATCTGAAAATGGGGATAAGAACACCTGTGAAATGTGCTCCCGATATCAGAGATGTTAGTGGAAGATCCTCACGGAACAAGCACTCAAGTCTTATATTCATGTCGGACTGCATTAAAAGCATCGACACCAAAATCTCTCCCTTTATCCATTTATCAAAAAAATACTTTAAAGACTACAACAATTGACTGCTTGCAGAGAAATGGGTGTGAAAAAGAGAGTCATGCTTCACAAACATTTACACTGCCGATATGCCACTTAATGTAAATTGCACAGCATATTTTGTGAACCATTAGAAGGATGTTAATGTCGTGCTGTTACTAGGGAAGAGTCTTATTGAAGAGCTGCCGCATGTCAATACGCTCCCTCGTGGCCCTTATACTATAATTGAAGCCATACACACAGTTAAGTGCATCAGGCGTCTCTTGCCTCCCAGTCAACATCTAACTATTTTACACACCTTTTATTGAACAAAAAATACCAGCAAACCTGTGCATCGTAGGTTGACACGTGTGGTCTGCTCAATATTCCGGTAATATTAATGAATGTTTAATACATGGCAGCACATCATGTCCTTTAATGCTCTATGCCAATCTTGCAGTACACATTTCTGGCTAAATTGTCGTCACGCTTCGAACTTGACGAGGATAAATATAAAATATGTTGAAACTGATAAATGCGTAAATGTTCATGTATGCTATCTATTGTAGCATTAAGCACCATTGCCAAGATTCAAGCTCTACAGAGGGATTACCTCGAACGCGTATATATATATAGATATATATAAATATATATATATATATATATATATATATATATATATATATATATATATATATATATAAACATATATGCATATAAACATATATATATATAAATAAATATAAATATATATATATATATATATGTGTGTGTGTATGTGTTTGTGTACATGTGTGTGTATGTATTATAATTTTGCACACATATGATGTTCTTTAACAAAATATAGAATAAAACAAGTAGTAACATGTATTGCTTATATAAAACTTGCCAATTAGTGTCATAAGACCCTAAACACCTCAGTGTGTATGGCACAATTCATATCTCATCTAGCTAAAATGTTATCAGATGTCATTCGTTGCCGTCGACAAAGGTAAACATTGTTCCTGAATATCTCAACTTGAAATTTCTATTAATTATTGCCATCGATTGTCGATATATGCTTGGCTAAGTAACCGCATTCATAAAAATATTTTATAAACATTCTGACTCTGTAAGAAATAAACGCCGGTAATGGAAGTAGTTGGTAGTTACTTTTGATGATATGAGCCTCCAGGTTAGATTATGACGATGCAATAGGTCGCAGTTAGCATGCAGCCGTAGATGAATATTGATTATATATATATATATGTAGATATATACATGTATTATAATGATATATATATATATATATATATATATATATATATATATATATGTAATATATATATATAATATATATATATATATATATATATATATATATATATATATATATTATAATATTGAGATATATTGGTATTTCTGGGAATGATGGCATTTTTTGTCAAGTCAACCTCCATTTGGTCTCCCAACGTAGGATGCATTCACTGTAAGATCGATTGTGTTGATGCAAACAGCCTGGTAGGTGGTTGATTGATGAAGATGATTATTTAATGAGACGCCCAGGGATTTATCTGTAATTTAACCTAAAACATTGCCTTGTACAACGAACAAAACTGTTCTGTTCTGTTAACAGTGAATGTTAGCCAGCATTGAGCGGCCTCAAACTATAAGCCTCTCTTGCTGTCAAACCGCACTAATTCAATTTGGCGGAACAAGATCGCCCGACTAACTACGCTATTCATACTGCAAACAGTGTTTGCGTAGCTGGTAATATGCTAAATGGGCTGAATTCCTGGAACATATAGAAAGTAATTGCATTCATCGCAATTTAATGTTATATAGGTTGATTGCATCCTATATGAACTGGATTATCAGGCAAATGTTACAAGCGTTATCTTTGAGTTTTGAGTGGCTTTCAAGGCGGACAAGCATGGGTCTTTAAGAAAAAATTATTGATTTTCTAACTTGTTTAATTGAAATCGCCAGATTATCATATCTATTCGGATTATGCAAGCAGATAAACAGATAGTTATCACATCTGCTATACCATACATTTTGAAACCGGCAATACTAAATGAAGACCAACAAGACTTAAAATAAAACTACTCTTTTTTGGTAAAAAACATCGATGAGCAGTTAATAGAATAAAACAAAAATGTAATAACTTGTCATCAACCCGTTATATTTAGTTACTTATAAAACAGGGAATTATGATTAGGAAATCTCTTAATACTCTCATGTTGCAGTAGTTTTAGGTTTGGGTTCCCATGCTAGGATAATGTGGCCACTTATAATAAAATATATTAAAGTATCTCTGTATGAACCCATGATCTGCAGAGCAATAACTTTAAAGGCTCTGATTTTTTAGATAAAACCATTGAATTTAGACCACCAAGGGTTGCTTTTTGTCAATACCTGAGGGAATAAATCGTCGCATCTAAGACGACAATGAGCATATTGATGACAGAAAGCCTGGATTGCTGATTCATATATATATATGACAACACAAAAAGGCAAACAATATTATGATGATTGTCACATGAAGTGCTTTTGTATGCATCACGATAAACGTCGTACCATCCCCATTAAACGTTTGATCATCTATACCAGGGCTGGCGCTTTCAGTAAGAATTCTGATTCGGCAGTGGTACATAAATCAAGCGGGAGGGAGGGTCTGGATGAATTCTGCAATATTAATGTATGAAATGTTAGTAGCATAACCAAAAATTGAATCGTTATTCAAGCTCTTATCTTACTTACATGGGGAAATGATACAGAAATATAAGTTAAAAATAGAATAAACTTATAGGGATTAACGTCGTGACAATGATATATGATGATAATGTGACAGTGTTCTATAGCCCAATTTCCTAAACCCGTGGCCCTCACTAGGTAGCACCTAAATATCGTATTGCAGCAAAGGTAGGTAGTTTTTCTTTTTCTATGTTGTCTAATTGCATATTCCATTTCCAATAAAAAGCAACATAAAATACTCGAATTAAAAAACAATTGCATATAATATATATACCCACAGATACACTTTCTTTTTTTGTTAATACCAACAAATCAATCAACAAACTTCAAAACGGCTTCAAAGAAGAAGGTCTGCATTAGGGCAGAGTTTTCACACAAGTCATACTGCGAGACGTTTTTGGACTGCAACTCCCTCGTTCAGCTAATGTATTATCAAAATTAGCATGGGCAATGACTATTGATTGGGCATTGAATATTTTCTAATACAATGAGACGAGAGAGTATATCATTAAAACGAACCAAAACTAACCCTGTTTAAGACATTATACAAGTTCGAATAGTGACGAAACCGTCGGAATCAAAAACCTATTCGTTTCGACGTCTACAGCCAGTTCGTTAGGCTTAAAAGCTGACCATCTAATAATTGGCTAACAGTTTGCATAGCAGCGATTTCAAAACTGATTATAGAACATCATGCTATGAATAAGATGCCACATCAACGCATTTTGGTTGATTTCGCTCCAATACGTATTTGTGGCCGCTGCTATGAAAACAATAGAAACACAAAAATCACCTCGACCCGTTTCGAAAACGACGAATATGTTGATAGACCATGTCATTATTAGTTTTCTAGTGGTTTGAGCTGTCATAAAATGTGGTCAGATTGGACGATAATTGGCTGTCAATTACGAATTGAAAGAATTTTTTCCGATCACGATTGGATACGATAACCCAATGCTTGAGATAAATGTAGTGCGTTGTCAATTGAGATGATGCCAGGGCGGGGAGGGGTTGGGGGGTTGGTGGGGGGGAGGGGTAGGGAGGGAGGGGGGTAGGGGGTCTTTGAACAGATTGCCTCGGTCGACATCTTGTACAACCAGGTGATTTCATGTTATGAATGGACCCGTTAATGTGAATGCTAAATGCGCCAGAATGCCATTGCTGATATCGCAACCACAGCTCTATCAGACTCACATGTGATGCAAGTCACTGTCACTCATCGTATGCCCAGTTGTCTAACGAGCCTCAAGCTGGAACAGCGGTTTATGTTGTGTCAACAACCACGCAGATCAATTAGTATTAAGTCGCTAAATGTATGTATAATTGAATCTTCCCGATAGATACCACTTGCATGAGTTGCTTATCTAAGCTGCAAATTTCAATTTGAACACAAGCTCAGCCCATCTGAAAATGGGGATAAGAACACCTGTGAAATGTGCTCCCGATATCAGAGATGTTAGTGGAAGATCCTCACGGAACAAGCACTCAAGTCTTATATTCATGTCGGACTGCATTAAAAGCATCGACACCAAAATCTCTCCCTTTATCCATTTATCAAAAAAATACTTTAAAGACTACAACAATTGACTGCTTGCAGAGAAATGGGTGTGAAAAAGAGAGTCATGCTTCACAAACATTTACACTGCCGATATGCCACTTAATGTAAATTGCACAGCATATTTTGTGAACCATTAGAAGGATGTTAATGTCGTGCTGTTACTAGGGAAGAGTCTTATTGAAGAGCTGCCGCATGTCAATACGCTCCCTCGTGGCCCTTATACTATAATTGAAGCCATACACACAGTTAAGTGCATCAGGCGTTTCTTGCCTCCCAGTCAACATCTAACTATTTTACACACCTTTTATTGAACAAAAAATACCAGCAAACCTGTGCATCGTAGGTTGACACGTGTGGTCTGCTCAATATTCCGGTAATATTAATGAATGTTTAATACATGGCAGCACATCATGTCCTTTAATGCTCTATGCCAATCTTGCAGTACACATTTCTGGCTAAATTGTCGTCACGCTTCGAACTTGACGAGGATAAATATAAAATATGTTGAAACTGATAAATGCGTAAATGTTCATGTATGCTATCTATTGTAGCATTAAGCACCATTGCCAAGATTCAAGCTCTACAGAGGGATTACCTCGAACGCGTATATATATATAGATATATAGATAAATACATATATATATATATATATATATATATATATATAAATATATATATAAACATATATGCATATATATATATATATATAAAATATATATATATATATATATATATATATGTGTGGTGTGTATGTGTTTTGTGTACATGTGTGTATGTATTATAATTTTGCACACATATGATGTTCTTTAACAAAATATAGAATAAAACAAGTAGTAACATGTATTGCTTATATAAAACTTGCCAATTAGTGTCATAAGACCCTAAACACCTCAGTGTGTATGGCACAATTCATATCTCATCTAGCTAAAATGTTATCAGATGTCATTCGTTGCCGTCGACAAAGGTAAACATTGTTCCTGAATATCTCAACTTGAAATTTCTATTAATTATTGCCATCGATTGTCGATATATGCTTGGCTAAGTAACCGCATTCATAAAAATATTTTATAAACATTCTGACTCTGTAAGAAATAAACGCCGGTAATGGAAGTAGTTGGTAGTTACTTTTGATGATATGAGCCTCCAGGTTAGATTATGATGATGCAATAGGTCGCAGTTAGCATGCAGCCGTAGATGAATATTGATTTATATATATATATGTAGATATATACATGTATTATAATGATATATATATATATATATATATATATATATATATATATATATGTATATATATATATAATATATATCTATATATATATATATATATATATATATATTATAATATTGAGATATATTGGTATTTCTGGGAATGATGGCATTTTTTGTCAAGTCAACCTCCATTTGGTCTCCCAACGTAGGATGCATTCACTGTAAGATCGATTGTGTTGATGCAAACAGCCTGGTAGGTGGTTGATTGATGAAGATGATTATTTAATGATACGCCCAGGGATTTATCTGTAATTTAACCTAAAACATTGCCTTGTACAACGAACAAAACTGTTCTGTTCTGTTAACAGTGAATGTTAGCCAGCATTGAGCGGCCTCAAACTATAAGCCTCTCTTGCTGTCAAACCGCACTAATTCAATTTGGCGGAACAAGATCGCCCGACTAACTACGCTATTCATACTGCAAACAGTGTTTGCGTAGCTGGTAATATGCTAAATGGGCTGAATTCCTGGAACATATAGAAAGTAATTGCATTCATCGCAATTTAATGTTATATAGGTTGATTGCATCCTATATGAACTGGATTATCAGGCAAATGTTACAAGCGTTATCTTTGAGTTTTGAGTGGCTTTCAAGGCGGACAAGCATGGGTCTTTAAGAAAAAATTATTGATTTTCTAACTTGTTTAATTGAAATCGCCAGATTATCATATCTATTCGGATTATGCAAGCAGATAAACAGATAGTTATCACATCTGCTATACCATACATTTTGAAACCGGCAATACTAAATGAAGACCAACAAGACTTAAAATAAAACTACTCTTTTTTTGGTAAAAAACATCGATGAGCAGTTAATAGAATAAAACAAAAATGTAATAACTTGTCATCAACCCGTTATATTTAGTTACTTATAAAACAGGGAATTATGATTAGGAAATCTCTTAATACTCTCATGTTGCAGTAGTTTTAGGTTTGGGTTTCCCATGCTAGGATAATGTGGCCACTTATAATAAAATATATTAAAGTATCTCTGTATGAACCCATGATCTGCAGAGCAATAACTTTAAAGGCTCTGATTTTTTAGATAAAACCATTGAATTTAGACCACCAAGGGTTGCTTTTTGTCAATACCTGAGGGAATAAATCGTCGCATCTAAGACGACAATGAGCATATTGATGACAGAAAGCCTGGATTGCTGATTCATATATATATATGACAACACAAAAAAGGCAAACTTTATTTGTTTCCTACAATATTATGATGATTGTCACATGAAGTGCTTTTGTATGCATCACGATAAACGTCGTACCATCCCCATTAAACGTTTGATCATCTATACCAGGGCTGGCGCTTTCAGTAAGAATTCTGATTCGGCAGTGGTACATAAATCAAGCGGGAGGGAGGGTCTGGATGAATTCTGCAATATTAATGTATGAAATGTTAGTAGCATAACCAAAAAATTGAATCGTTATTCAAGCTCTTATCTTACTTACATGGGGAAATGATACAGAAATATAAGTTAAAAATAGAATAAAACTTATAGGGATTAACGTCGTGACAATGATATATGATGATAAATGTGACAGTGTTCTATAGCCCAATTTCTAAACCCGTGGCCCTCACTAGGTAGCACCTAAATATCGTATTGCAGCAAAGGTAGGTAGTTTTTCTTTTTCTATGTTGTCTAATTGCATATTCCATTTCCAATAAAAAGCAACATAAAATACTCGAATTAAAAACAATTGCATATAATATATATACCCACAGATACACTTTCTTTTTTTGTTAATACCAACAAATCAATCAACAAACTTCAAAACGGCTTCAAAGAAGAAGGTCTGCATTAGGGCAGAGAGTTTTCACACAAGTCATACTGCGAGACGTTTTTGGACTGCAACTCCCTCGTTCAGCTAATGTATTATCAAAATTAGCATGGGCAATGACTATTGATTGGGCATTGAATATTTTCTAATACAATGAGACGAGAGAGTATATCATTAAAACGAACCAAAACTAACCCTGTTTAAGACATTATACAAGTTCGAATAGTGACGAAACCGTCGGAATCAAAAACCTATTCGTTTCGACGTCTACAGCCAGTTCGTTAGGCTTAAAAGCTGACCATCTAATAATTGGCTAACAGTTTGCATAGCAGCGATTTCAAAACTGATTATAGAACATCATGCTATGAATAAGATGCCACATCAACGCATTTTGGTTGATTTCGCTCCAATACGTATTTGTGGCCGCTGCTATGAAAACAATAGAAACACAAAAATCACCTCGACCCGTTTCGAAAACGACGAATATGTTGATAGACCATGTCATTATATTAGTTTTCTAGTGGTTTGAGCTGTCATAAAATGTAATTTTTTCAGATTGGACGATAATTGGCTTGTCAATTACGAATTGAAAGAATTTTACCGATCACGAATCTGTGACAGGATACTGGCATAACCCAATGCTTGAGATAATAACTGTAGTGCGTTGTCATAAAAACGAATTGAGATGATGCCAGGGCGGGGAGGGGTTGGGGGGTTGGTGGGGGTAAGGGAGGGAGGGGGGTAGGGGGTCTTTGAACAGATTGCCTCGGTCGACATCTTGTACAACCAGGTGATTTCATGTTATGAATGGACCCGTTAATGTGAATGCTAAATGCGCCAGAATGCCATTGCTGATATCGCAACCACAGCTCTATCAGACTCACATGTGATGCAAGTCACTGTCACTCATCGTATGCCCAGTTGTCTAACGAGCCTCAAGCTGGAACAGCGGTTTATGTTGTGTCAACAACCACGCAGATCAATTAGTATTAAGTCGCTAAATGTATGTATAATTGAATCTTCCCGATAGATACCACTTGCATGAGTTGCTTATCTAAGCTGCAAATTTCAATTTGAACACAAGCTCAGCCCATCTGAAAATGGGGATAAGAAACACCTGTGAAATGTGCTCCCGATATCAGAGATGTTAGTGGAAGATCCTCACGGAACAAGCACTCAAGTCTTATATTCATGTCGGACTGCATTAAAAGCATCGACACCAAAATCTCTCCCTTTATCCATTTATCAAAAAAAATACTTTAAAGACTACAACAATTGACTGCTTGCAGAGAAATGGGTGTGAAAAAGAGAGTCATGCTTCACAAACATTTACACTGCCGATATGCCACTTAATGTAAATTGCACAGCTTATTTTGTGAACCATTAGAAGGATGTTAATGTCGTGCTGTTACTAGGGAAGAGTCTTATTGAAGAGCTGCCGCATGTCAATACGCTCCCTCGTGGCCCTTATACTATAATTGAAGCCATACACACAGTTAAGTGCATCAGGCGTTTCTTGCCTCCCAGTCAACATCTAACTATTTTGCACACCTTTTATTGAACAAAAAATACCAGCAAACCTGTGTATCGTAGGTTGACACGTGTGGTCTGCTCAATATTCCGGTAATATTAATGAATGTTTAATACATGGCAGCACATCATGTCCTTTAATGCTCTATGCCAATCTTGCAGTACACATTTCTGGCTAAATTGTCGTCACGCTTCGAAACTTGACGAGGATAAATATAAAATATGTTGAAACTGATAAATGCGTAAATGTTCATGTATGCTATCTATTGTAGCATTAAGCACCATTGCCAAGATTCAAGCTCTACAGAGGGATTACCTCGAACGCGTATATATATATAGATATATAGATAAATATATATATATATATATATATATATATAAACATATATGCATATAAACATATATATATATATAAATAAATATAAATATATATATATATATATATATATATGTGTGTGTATGTGTTTGTGTACATGTGTGTATGTATTATAATTTTGCACACATATGATGTTCTTTAACAAAATATAGAATAAAACAAGTAGTAACATGTATTGCTTATATAAAACTTGCCAATTAGTGTCATAAGACCCTAAACACCTCAGTGTGTATGGCACAATTCATATCTCATCTAGCTAAAATGTTATCAGATGTCATTCGTTGCCGTCGACAAAGGTAAACATTGTTCCTGAATATCTCAACTTGAAATTTCTATTAATTATTGCCATCGATTGTCGATATATGCTTGGCTAAGTAACCGCATTCATAAAAATATTTTATAAACATTCTGACTCTGTAAGAAATAAACGCCGGTAATGGAAGTAGTTGGTAGTTACTTTTGATGATATGAGCCTCCAGGTTAGATTATGATGATGCAATAGGTCGCAGTTAGCATGCAGCCGTAGATGAATATTGATTTATATATATATATGTAGATATATACATGTATTATAATGATATATATATATATATATATGTATATATATATATGTAATATATATATAAATATATATATATATATATATATATATATATTATAATATTGAGATATATTGGTATTTCTGGGAATGATGGCATTTTTGTCAAGTCAACCTCCATTTGGTCTCCCAACGTAGGATGCATTCACTGTAAGATCGATTGTGTTGATGCAAACAGCCTGGTAGGTGGTTGATTGATGAAGATGATTATTTAATGATACGCCCAGGGATTTATCTGTAATTTAACCTAAAACATTGCCTTGTACAACGAACAAAACTGTTCTGTTCTGTTAACAGTGAATGTTAGCCAGCATTGAGCGGCCTCAAACTATAAGCCTCTCTTGCTGTCAAACCGCACTAATTCATTTTGGCGGAACAAGATCGCCCGACTAACTACGCTATTCATACTGCAAACAGTGTTTGCGTAGCTAGTAATATGCTAAATGGGCTGAATTCCTGGAACATATAGAAAGTAATTGCATTCATCGCAATTTAATGTTATATAGGTTGATTGCATCCTATATGAACTGGATTATCAGGCAAATGTTACAAGCGTTATCTTTGAGTTTTGAGTGGCTTTCAAGGCGGACAAGCATGGGTCTTTAAGAAAAAATCATTGATTTTCTAACTTGTTTAATTGAAATCGCCAGATTATCATATCTATTCGGATTATGCAAGCAGATAAACAGATAGTTATCACATCTGCTATACCATACATTTTGAAACCGGCAATACTAAATGAAGACCAACAAGACTTAAAATAAAACTACTCTTTTTTGGTAAAAAAACATCGATGAGCAGTTAATAGAATAAAACAAAAATGTAATAACTTGTCATCAACCCGTTATATTTAGTTACTTATAAAACAGGGAATTATGATTAGGAAATCTCTTAATACTCTCATGTTGCAGTAGTTTTAGGTTTGGGTTCCCATGCTAGGATAATGTGGCCACTTATAATAAAATATATTAAAGTATCTCTGTATGAACCCATGATCTGCAGAGCAATAACTTTAAAGGCTCTGATTTTTTAGATAAAACCATTGAATTTAGACCACCAAGGGTTGCTTTTTGTCAATACCTGAGGGAATAAATCGTCGCATCTAAGACGACAATGAGCATATTGATGACAGAAAGCCTGGATTGCTGATTCATATATATATATATGACAACACAAAAAGGCAAACAATATTATGATGATTGTCACATGAAGTGCTTTTGTATGCATCACGATAAACGTCGTACCATCCCCATTAAAACGTTTGATCATCTATACCAGGGCTGGCGCTTTCAGTAAGAATTCTGATTCGGCAGTGGTACATAAATCAAGCGGGAGGGAGGGTCTGGATGAATTCTGCAATATTAATGTATGAAATGTTAGTAGCATAACCAAAAATTGAATCGTTATTCAAGCTCTTATCTTACTTACATGGGGAAATGATACAGAAATATAAGTTAAAAATAGAATAAACTTATAGGGATTAACGTCGTGACAATGATATATGATGATAATGTGACAGTGTTCTATAGCCCAATTTCCTAAACCCGTGGCCCTCACCAGGTAGCACCTAAATATCGTATTGCAGCAAAGGTAGGTAGTTTTTTCTTTTTCTATGTTGTCTAATTGCATATTCCATTTCCAATAAAAAGCAACATAAAATACTCGAATTAAAAAACAATTGCATATAATATATATACCCACAGATACACTTTCTTTTTTTGTTAATACCAACAAATCAATCAACAAACTTCAAAACGGCTTCAAAGAAGGGTAGGTCTGCATACTGCGAGGGCAGAGTTTTCACACAAGTCATACTACGAGACGTTTTTTAGGGGCACTGCAACTCCCTCGTTTTAGCTAATGTATTATCAAAATTAGCATGGGCAATGACTATTGATTGGGCATTGAATATTTTCTAATACAATGAGACGAGAGAGTATATCATTAAAACGAAACGAACCAAAACTAACCCTGTTTAAGACATTATACAAGTTCGAATAGTGACGAAACCGTCGGAATCAAAAACCTATTCGTTTCGACGTCTACAGCCAGTTCGTTAGGCTTAAAAGCTGACCATCTAATAATTGGCTAACAGTTTGCATAGCAGCGATTTCAAAACTGATTATAGAACATCATGCTATGAATAAGATGCCACATCAACGCATTTTGGTTGATTTCGCTCCAATACGTATTTGTGGCCGCTGCTATGAAAACAATAGAAACACAAAAATCACCTCGACCCGTTTCGAAAACGACGGATATGTTGATAGACCATGTCATTATATTAGTTTTCTAGTGGTTTGAGCTGTCATAAAATGTAATTTTTTCAGATTGGACGATAATTGGCTTGTCAATTACGAATTGAAAGAATTTTACCGATCACGAATCTGTGACAGGATACTGGCATAACCCAATGCTTGAGATAATAACTGTAGTGCGTTGTCATAAAAACGAATTGAGATGATGCCAGGGCGGGGAGGGGTTGGGGGGTTGGTGGGGGTAAGGGAGGGAGGGGGGTAGGGGGTCTTTGAACAGATTGCCTCGGTCGACATCTTGTACAACCAGGTGATTTCATGTTATGAATGGACCCGTTAATGTGAATGCTAAATGCGCCAGAATGCCATTGCTGATATCGCAACCACAGCTCTATCAGACTCACATGTGATGCAAGTCACTGTCACTCATCGTATGCCCAGTTGTCTAACGAGCCTCAAGCTGGAACAGCGGTTTATGTTGTGTCAACAACCACGCAGATCAATTAGTATTAATAGTCGCTAAATGTATGTATAATTGAATCTTCCCGATAGATACCACTTGCATGAGTTGCTTATCTAAGCTGCAAATTTGCAATTTGAACACAAGCTCAGCCCATCTGAAAATGGGGATAAGAACACCTGTGAAATGTGCTCCCGATATCAGAGATGTTAGTGGAAGATCCTCACGGAACAAGCACTCAAGTCTTATATTCATGTCGGACTGCATTAAAAGCATCGACACCAAAATCTCTCCCTCCCTTATCCATTTATCAAAAAAATACTTTAAAGACTACAACAATTGACTGCTTGCAGAGAAATGGGTGTGAAAAAGAGAGTCATGCTTCACAAACATTTACACTGCCGATATGCCACTTAATGTAAATTGCACAGCATATTTTGTGAACCATTAGAAGGATGTTAATGTCGTGCTGTTACTAGGGAAGAGTCTTATTGAAGAGCTGCCGCATGTCAATACGCTCCCTCGTGGCCCTTATACTATAATTGAAGCCATACACACAGTTAAGTGCATCAGGCGTTTCTTGCCTCCCAGTCAACATCTAACTATTTTGCACACCTTTTATTGAACAAAAAATACCAGCAAACCTGTGTATCGTAGGTTGCCACGTGTGGTCTGCTCAATAT
Source organism: Urechis unicinctus (assembly GCA_034190875.2). NCBI lineage: Eukaryota > Metazoa > Annelida > Polychaeta > Xenopneusta > Urechidae > Urechis > Urechis unicinctus. Next base: position 16,678,614 of record CM067350.1, on the reverse strand, counting down.
TCCGGTAATATTAATGAATGTTTAATACATGGCAGCACATCATGTCCTTCAATGCTCTATGCCAATCTTGCAGTACACATTTCTGGCTAAATTGTCGTCACGCTTCTAACTTGACGAGGATAAATATAAAATATGTTGAAACTGATAAATGCGTAAATGTTCATGTATGCTATCTATTGTAGCATTAAGCACCATTGCCAAGATTCAAGCTCTACAGAGGGATTACCTCGAACGCGTATATATATATATATATATAGATATATATATATATATATATATATATATATATATATATATATAATATATATATATATATATATATATATATAAATATATATATATATATATATATGTGTGTGTGTGTGTTTTTGTGTACATGTGTGTGTATGTATTATAATTTTGCACACATATGATGTTCTTTAACAAAATATAGAATAAAACAGTAGTAACATGTATTGCTTATATAAAACTTGCCAATTAGTGTCATAAGACCCTAAACACCTCAGTGTGTATGGCACAATTCATATCTCACCTAGCTAAAATGTTATCAGATGTCATTCGTTGCCGTCGACAAAGGTAAACATTGTTCCTGAATATCTCAACTTGAAATTTCTATTAATTATTGCCATCGATTGTCGATATATGCTTGGCTAAGTAACCGCATTCATAAAAATATTTTATAAACATTCTGACTCTGTAAGAAATAAACGCCGGTAATGGAAGTAGTTGGTAGTTACTTTTGATGATATGAGCCTCCAGGTTAGATTATGATGATGCAATAGGTCGCAGTTAGCATGCAGCCGTAGATGAATATTGATTATATATATATATATATATATATATATATATATATATATATATATATATATATATATATATATATATATATATATATATATATATATATATATATATATATATATATATATATATCTATATATATATATATATATATATATATATGTATTATATGATATATATATATATATATATCTATATATATATATATATATATATATTATAATATTGAGATATATTGGTATTTCTGGGAATGATGGCATTTTTTGTCAAGTCAACCTCCATTTGGTCTCCCAACGTAGGATGAATTCACTGTAAGATCGATTGTGTTGATGCAAACAGCCTGGTAGGTGGTTGATTGATGAAGACGATTAATTAATGAGACGCACAGGGATTTTATCTGTAATTTAACCTAAAACATTGCCTTGTACAACGAACAAAACTGTTCTGTTCTGTTAACAGTGAATGTTAGCCAGCATTGAGCGGCCTCAAACTATAAGCCTCTCTTCCTGTCAAACCGCACTAATTCAATTTGGCGGAACAAGATCGCCCGACTAACTACGCTATTCATACTGCAAACAGTGTTTGCGTAGCTAGTAATATGCTAAATGGGCTGAATTCCTGGAACATATAGAAAGTAATTGCATTCATCGCAATTTAATGTTATATAGGTTTATTGCATCCCATATGAACTGGATTATCAGGCAGGTTTACAAGCGTTATCTTTGAGTTTTGAGTGGCTTTCAAGGCGGACAAGCATGGGTCTTTAAGAAAAAATCATTGATTTTCTAACTTGTTTAATTGAAATCGCCAGATTTTCATATCTATTCGGATTATGCAAACAGATAAACAGATAGTGATCACATCTGCTATACCATACACATTTTGAAACCGGCAATACTAAATGAAGACCAACAAGACTTAAAATAAAACTACTCTTTTTTTGGTAAAAAACATCCATGAGCAGTTAATAGAATAAAACAAAAATGTAATAGCTTGTCATCAACCCGTTATATTTAGTTACTTATAAAACAGGGAATTATGATTAGGAAATCTCCTAATACTCTCATGTTGCAGTAGTTTTAGGTTTGGGTTCCCATGCTAGGATAATGTGGCCACATATAATAAAATATATTAAAGTATCTCTGTATGAACCCATGATCTACAGAGCAATGACTTTAAAGGTTCTGATTTTTAATGTAAAACCATTGAATTTAGACCACCAAGGGTTGCTTTTTGTCAATACCTGAGGGAATAAATCGTCGCATCTAAGACGACAATGAGCATATTGATGACAGAAAGCCTGGATTGCTGATTCATATATATATGACAACACAAAAAGGCAAACTTCTAACAATATTATGATATTGTCACATGAAGTGCTTTTGTGTGCATCACGATAAACGTCGTACCATCCCCATTAAACGTTTGATCATCTATACCAGGGCTGGCGCTTTCAGTAAGAATTCTGATTCGGCAGTGGTACATAAATCAAGCGGGAGGGAGGGTCTGGATGAATTCTGCAATATTAATATATGAAATGTTAGTAGCATAACTAAAAATTGAATCGTTATTAAAGCTCTTATCTTACTTACATGGGGAAATGATACAGACATATAAGTTAAAAATAGAATAAACTAATAGGGATTAACGTCGTGACAATGATATATGATGGTAATGTGACAGTGTTCGTGAAGTGCCAGAGCCCAATTGGCTATAAGATATGTCAACATTACACACATAGAATACAAACTATGCAGCCGGGGTCTTGAATCATTTCTATAAGCATAATCTGCATCATACTCCTTTCAAAAACGAACAACAAAACTACCCACATCCGCTAGTCCGTTTGCAAAGAATATGAATATGAGACTGTACAGTAAAGAATTTGAACAAACGCACTGTGAGATAGCACGATGTTACTGCTGCGTGATATATGTGGGATGAACTACATATGTGTATTTGAGCACCGATCACCTCATGCAACTGTAATCCACAGTCACCTATTTGTTCAATGTGCTCGACATTGGTTGCTCAAAATATCAAGGGTGGATTTATAAGTAACAAGGTTAGAAGCAAGAAAATAGTTGATTGAAGTTTATTGGCAGCATTAAAACGGCAGCTTGATTACAATAGAAGGTAAAGTGATTTATATCGTACAGCATATATGATTTACAGTTTTATAGTTGTTACATTCATATAGGACGAGGATAAGGAACAGGATCATGATCGTACAGAAAATAAACGAACTTGACGCGATGGGGTTGTGGAGGATCAAGTGAATAAACATTTAGAGTGAACTCAATAGCAAGTCCAAACAGATGTTGGCAGCATCGTATATTGTGATGTATTACCATATCATTTTATCACATTTGTAGCTAATTTATGCAAACATGCAAGAACAACATTGCGAGCATATTGACAGCTTTCATAAAAAAAGTAAGATAAATCTCTAAGCCCTGTTAAAGTAAGTATAGCTAAATAAAGAAACTGGTATTCCAATGATCAGAGATTTTGATCCCGCTAATAGAATCAACCAACCATCCATCAATTTGCTTACATTCTTATTCGTAGTTGCGTTGTTGTCTGCATGATTTAGGCCTAGTGGGCAGCAGAATTGTATTTGTTTATAAATTAATACTTTATTTCATGAATCTCGAAGCGGTTACAAATCATGACAATACTTTTAGGGTATATAATTGATGAAATAAGTCGTAATATCACAAACACTGAAATAAATCTTTGTGTTTTTTTTCTGAATGGCATATCACGAATCGGTAACAGATGAATGACATTACACAATGCTTGAGATAATATTGGTAGTGTGCTGTCAAGAAAGCGAATTGAGTTGATGCCTCGGTGTTGAGTGCCTTAAGCGATTGCCTCGCTCTGTCAGACACACATATGAGGGAAATTCGCTGTTACGCATTGTATACCCAATGTCCAATTAGCCTCAAGCTGGCACAGCGGTTAGGGTTGTGTCACAGATCAAAAATCAAGTGGCAAATGTATCTAAATAAAATCTGCTCGACTAATAATGCTGCCATGAGCTGTTTATACAAGCTACCAATTCCAATATACAATAGCTCAGCCCACCCGACTATGAGGATATGGACACCTATGAATCATCTGTAATTCTGGATGTTATGACTTCCAACTTTAATCTTTAAGTGAGCAATGGCGTCTTCCAGTTGTATGGTTTTTACTGTTCCCGGGAAATGTAAATTAATGACCAATGTTCGTGATTGGAATAGTGAACATGCCTACACTATACTCGCATATATGCACTACACAACTAACCACCATGTCGATCAACTGCGTGAAAGGATTTATCATTGAAATTCACGCTAGCCGCATTATAATTTCAGTTACATCTTAGAATAACATTGGATCAGATCAAACGGCAATGTTTACAGATATAATCATCAACTAATCAAGTTGCTTAACAGCTCTAATTGTAGCTGTTCATTTTCGTCCTGGCCCAGATAATGTCGGGCATGGGCCCTTAACAATGGAACATAGACACATAACTTGTCTCATTAACCACAACATCATAAAACGATATAGATTGAAAAGGCAGTAATTGATAAGCACCATTGGGAATCACATAATCATCATCTTAGGAGAATTTGACAACAGCTACATTATCTATTCATGAGCTATAGTGCATAGATTAGACCACGTTGTACCACGTTGCATTATCCTCAAACCCATTTAACCGATACAAAGGATATATAAGATGGATATCAATGGTTGATTGAATGAGAGAGAGTCAATAATAAAGCCGTCTTATAGAAACGTAACAGAACACTACCATCCATGATATTGATTAACGACAGCATCCCGGGAAGAAGGCACAGTTTATGTTGGGGGTTAATCCTATCTCACATATATCTGTACAACTAGTGCAATCAGCTATGTTAATTGCCATAGTTGATTAGTCTCTTATTTCCTTTTAATATGTATAAATATATATGTATAAAAATATATATATGCATAAAAATATACATTATATATGCACATATAAATATATATATATATATATGTATAAATATATATATAATATATATGCATATATATTAAGTATATATATTTATATATATGCGTGTGTGCGTGAATATGTGTATATATTGCATCGGCAGTATTGAAAATCCGCTCCTGTTACATATATTACTCTTTTTACCTTATCTCGATTTTTGCGGACTTTCGAGAGGAATTAACGTAGGCCATCAAAACGGCAAGAGGGGAAATATAATCATTTGTAACTACTCGACAGCGTCGGAAAAAATTGAAGGTTAAAAAACATTATGGTACTAATTCATGGAAGTCGTAGGCCATCAAATCTATAATCAAGCACAGCCGTTTAAATTTATGGTCGATAAGCAACAACATAAACCCTGATTTGTATTGCCATTCCGCATTAACCTTAACCCATGTCGAAACCATGCGATACAGCTGTTTTACATATCATAACAGGATTTCGTAATACAAAACCACAAATGCACTAACGCACCAAGACAGCGTTACTGCAGCTTAACCACCATAGAAAACCAAAACTATAGACAGCTCCTGATGTTATTGCACAGCAATACATTGTAGATTAAGTTGTGTTCAAATTTTATTCATTGATGGAACACTGCCAGTCCAAAATGGTATAAGAATTCCCTCACGCTCAGTATTACGATAAAAATATAAAGCTGCGTGATTAATGCATCAAAATAATATGCCGAGTGACAAAAAGAATAGAACAGATTATAATTCAGAGCTGTGATGTTAGATGTATGCTGGTGTAATGGAGAGCAAATGCACGATTCTTACTGCAAAAATCATATACCAATTCAAGGAAACTCGCCCCAGTTTAAAAACCTTGTTACTCCTAGTGTCGCTGTGGATCGACACAGACTGCATATTACATAGATAAGTGTCACTAATAAGTATGAAGAAAAGCGAACTTCGGACAAATTTAGTTGAACAATTGGTTTGCTCATCTATTGCTGGTAAAAAACGCCTACGCTTGGTAGAAAATTATGTCCGTTCAGGAAATATCAACGATTATTGTGAGGAAATTGTTCTGATTGTTTATCGCGCTTCAGTAAACCTTGATTCTTGCGTCAACATGCCATATGTGCTTACATCATGTAGGGATAAAGCATGTTCCGTCCAGGATCAATTTTCGTAAATCTGCCATCTCTATAGTACTAGGTCTTTTCGTCGTTTCGTCGTGTGTTGGTAGATCCATGACGATTCAACACTTCCCTTTTTCTAACGTAACAATGTTTTCAGTCTCTCTTAGTGAAGTTACAAATGCATTTACAGATTTACATAATTGAAGACAAGGCAGTTACCCATGATCTTTCTATTATTGATCCAGGATAAACCAAAAGCATATATTAACTTTCACTTGAACGGTTAAAGATTACCCTTCTAGTCATACATATGACCATGGGATATATCGGTTCCATAAACTAGAGAAATCACGGAGACTCAAGCTGGGAGAACTTAACAACTTGATGATTTGTAATTGTCAAGTGGGTCATTTATAAGGTTTTGGAAACACAATTATATCCCAGAGGACTAGTGGGAGAATAGGCCGACTAAAGATTCGTCATGTTGTCAGAGGCGACTAATTGGGGTTATTTGCTGTGGTTTGCGAGTCGTGTCTGTTGATTTCACCTGGACTAGAAGCTGGAATGAGCTGGTCCAGCCAATCGCAGTCTTGGATACAATTAAGACTGTAAGTTTGTGATGCACGCCCACTTCCACTGCATGTTAGCTTCAAAACTTCAGCCGAAAAAGCCATCGTATATTGTGCTGAAAGATACCACTGGAATAGTCTTCTTTCTGATGCTCTGTTTGGAGGATCGTATCCCTTCGAGAGATGCAACACCGACATCATTTTTTCAAGCATCACATTACTTGAAATTATCATTTCTGTTAATGCTCTTTGTAGATGGGTAGGTAGATAAACTATGTATAAACAATTTGAAATAGTCATCCCCTAAGAATAGAGTCATCTACCGGTGGTTAATATTGAGCTAAGTTGTCAAACAACTTACGTGATACGCAATTTAATAAAACGGTTTCTTGTAATGGGCATTTTACGTCGCTTTCGGACCCGGACCACGATAGGCGTCAGGAAAACAAATATGGCGTGAATCACTAGAAACAACCCGCTCGAGAGTTTGGCTAAAGTCTATGCGACTGTGTCTGAGGTTGGGGTTTTGATTGGATGTTTTACACTCCTGGCACATAGTTTCTTACATTTCAGATGAGATGAACGATGTTGAGCGGAGCGCTGCATTAAAGCGTTCACCAGAGTACAAGGCACTTATGTCGGTATCCTATTGGGACTATGGTGCTTACAGCTCAGGTGGCATCATTGAATGAACCCCCAAGTAAAACCGTTGACAGGCTCACAGCGAGGTAAGGCTGTCAAGAAAAAATCCGTTCTTTATAAGTTCATTTGTTCCATGCTAAATCCCTCGCGAATCTAACCGAAATAAACCATAAAAACGTCCGACGATATATGCTGTGGTGTGCCACGCAAATGAAGCTTTCAATGCCACGCCTGATCCCAATACGCTTGCGGCAGCTGTCTTTACATAACAATGAAATTGGGATTGATTTGGGAACCAATCAAATATCGTATAACATCATGTTTGCTACTATATAATGCCGGTGCTACTATTCCCTCATTCATGTTAAAATATAGATGCATATCACAAATGTCGTTATGCTTATATTTAGCTTATAATTCCTATAATTTAACATTTGATATGATGACATCGCAAAGACACTGAAACGGCCATTTTCAGTCGTAGCAAAATAAATCCCCGAAAAGGATACAGAACGCATAGCTCTGCCACTGATAATATGAGTTACGACAGCAGCCGAGAAAGCATATTTGACGTTTGCAGATTGATTGAGAAGCGCACATAAACGTACAATATGTGCACCAGGCACTTAAATAGCCCAAACTGAATGGAACACATTGGCTTCCCCGTGGATAAAGACACACATATTGTATGATAATTATTAGTTATTGTTTATCACCATGGTAAATTTGTTGCTTTCAAACCGCGATATCAAGGAACGACAGTACGAATTCTCTGGAATATTCCAGATAATGGAAACACATCATGAATCATTTTCACATGAGTGTCTGATGCCACTATCAAACGTCTCATTTATAATTTTCAGTGAACATATGTGCTTGACCAATACGTATTTGCTGTATAAAAACAAGCCGCAATTCTAAACCTGCGTGATCATCTGTGCTGGAAAGTCAAGTAGCCCGCTTGGTAAAATTGTATTTATCCGTATACTATATAGGAGGCAAAACGCGGAGTACTCTGCTGCAATTGCATTGAAAGTCTTTTATTGCCTAACACGCTCTGATGTGTGGCAGGGAAGCAAAACAAATGACGCTCACACCAATGTTATAAAATTCATTGCATCTACACAGATATATGACCAAGGCACTCCCAGATACAACGCCAGCATGTACAGCATGATTAGGGCAATTAAACACGTTTCCCCCTCGTGTTCTTTAGGTGTTTTAACCCTTGAGTGCAGAGTTATAATGTAATGCGTAGCACTTATATTTCATACACCAAATAATGTTCCACAAAAAGGAATACTTACTTTTATGATGTGATTGGTTTATCGTGATGCATACAAAGGCATGCCCTTTTGTGTTGTCATATAAATATGAATCAGCCATTTAGGCTGTGTTGCTTTCTGTCATCAATACGCACATTATCGTCTTGGATGCGATGATTTATTCCCTCAGGAATGGACAAAAACACTTAATTCAGTAGTTTTACTGATCATGGGTTCATCATAGATATTTTGATATATGATGGTGTATGTGGCCACGTTATTCCAGCGTGATATGTTAACCAAGAGCTAAAACTGCCACAACATGAGGGCATTGGGATATTCCCTAATCATAATGATTTCAAAAAGGGCAATCCTGTTGTGTATGCAACCAAAATAACACGTATTGTTGACTAGTAATAAAGTTTCTGATTTATTCTATTAACTGTTCATCTATGTTATCTTTTAATGTTGTGCTGCATCCGAAATAAATGTTGTAATATCACTCGAATACTACTAAACCAGATACTGAAAGCCGCACTCAACCAAATAATCGTGTGAAATTAGTCTTGATGTTCACTAGAATACTTACACGCAATTGCAAAAATACATAAATGCCATAAATATATTTGAAGAAAAAGCGTTACGTCAATTGTCGAGTCATTTTCACTCTACGATGAAAATAAACTTCTTTTCATAAATAAAATTAAGTGACTTATACTTCATATATATATTCGATTGTTGGGGCGTTGGAATAAAAATCGGATTTTTTATTCTACAATGGGCTTTTATTGACATGTGATTTAAAAAACGCATATGATAATTATCAAATAGGAAAAGTAATTCAGTGAACAGAGGATGTAATCAATGCATATAACATCAAATTGCGATGAATGCAATAACTTTCAACGCATTGCAGGAATTCAGCCCATTTAGCAGAAAAATGACTAAAACCGTTTACAGTATGAATAGCGTAGTTAGCTGGGCGACCTTGTTCCGTCAAATTGAATATGTGTAGTTTGACACTGCTCCCTACTGGCTAGCATTCACTGATGACGGAATATATAACGTTTTTCGTAGGACAAGACAATTTCTTTGGCTAATTGACAGATATATGTATAAGCGAATCAATAAATTATCGTCTTCACCAATCATCCATCTACCAGACTATGTGCATCAACATAATCGATTTCACAGTGAATGCGTCCTCCGTTGGGATGCCAAATGGAGGCTGACTTGACAAAAGCTACAAAGATTCCAATAAAGACGGTAAGCATTATATATATATATGTATATATATATATATATATATATATATATATATAGAGAGATATATATATTATATATATATATAAATATCTATATATATATATATATATATATCTATATATATATATACATATGTATATATATATATATATATATATATATATATTATATATATACATATATATACATATAAACATATTATATATACACATAAATAAATATATTTGTATATGCACATAGATATATAAATATGTATGTACATAAATATTTATCTATTTATATATATGTATATGTAGATATATATATATATATACATAGATATTTATTTACAAATATATATCTATACATAGTTGTACGCAAATTATTCATTGTTATTATTTATATCTATACTTTATTGTTCCGTATGGCATATTCGATAGTCAGCTGTTCCCTTAGTCCTTCAAATCGGATCAAATAGTCTGACCCACATATATTATAGCAAAACCCATTACGGGGTTGATCTAGGGGCTTTACATATTTGGCCTTGGTGCAGAACGTATCCTATGGCTAATACATATTGCAATCAGGATACTGCATTTGTTTGGCAAAAGAACTTGTAATTATTCGCTGATACATTCGATCAATAGGGAGATCTTTAAATATGCTTTCTAATTGGGCCGCTATCGTAACCCATATCAGGAGTGGCAGAACTATGCTTTGTGTATCCTTTTAGGGATCCTTTTGGTTATGTCCGAAAATGGCCGTTTCAGAGTCTTTGCGATGTCATAAACTCAATAAATAAATGTCTCAGTGGGCACCCGATATAACCAATCACATCAGCGTAATTGGGTGGGGGTGGAAATGCAACTTGGTGTCTGTCCGATACTTGAAATAACAGAAATAAATTGGTATGAAAAACAGGAATTCTTTAATCGTATGCAAATGTTTGACACAAAATAGTGGAACATATCGCTAATACTTTATTTGATTCTGGGCAAACATCGCACAGAAATTGCATAACGTTAAATGCATTAGAGAAAAATGGTTGTCGGGAAATACGAAATAATATGTCCACATAGAGAGAATCTATAGAAGCACGTTAAAGGGATGGACAACCTTCTCTAGTGTCCAAACACAAATGTAGTGTTATTAATCGTCAATGCTTGGTACTGTGAGATGATCTTCAGTCTAGACATGCAGATCTAATGAAAGCTACTTCAAGCACATTGGTTGCTTGATATATGCATCTTAATTCACCATTTCACCAATATGGATATTTTACCGCGTCTGTAGTACACTCGATACTTCGTGTTTGTTAAGCTCACGTTGCTTGCTTGGATAAAGTAATGCTTCATAGATAAAACCTTATTAAAAATATGCAGACATTATATGGTTTGAAATATTTACTTAAAAGGTTCATGCTCGTTTTCTGGTAAAAATTACTATAGCAACAAAACAAAGATATCATATAATGAATGGTGCGCATGGATTTTCATCTTATGAAGTCATTATGATGCGGGTTGATTATATTACTTTACGCCAAGTTCATGAGTGTACTTATTATGGCGATATTCCCCTGATTTGACGTTTGTATTTGGCACTTTCCACTATGTACTGTTGGTTTAAAAAAGGTTCAGACAATGAAAACTCAGCAACTGGTATAGGGGGTAACTTCAATTTATGTAATATGTGGGCTCTTTAGACATATAAGTTGTCTTCAATGTTTAATGCGTTGGAAAAGATATACTCGCCCAATTGTATGCTCAAGCCAAATCTCAACAGTTAAGGGAAGCATTTGAGTAATAAAATAATACAAGGCGATTTGTAAACATTTACAAAGCGAGCCGTACGGTGGTGGGTGGCTTATTCTAAGGGACTACTTGACTCATACACGCCCTTTCGATGGTTTACAATGATGTAAAGTGCACTGCAAAACATGAGCACCATTTAAATTGATGTCGAAGTGGATTAAACTTTCTTGTCTTAAGTACATAAACGAAAAATATAATTATGTTTTTTCCGTAGTCAAGGCTAGGGTTGAAATGCAAAATATACAGGAGTCTCTTTTTACAAAATGGTTGGGCTTTTTGACTCAAGCAAAGATCTGCTGGACTTTAGAGACGCGTGGTTGAATACGAGAAAATTTACTTAAACATTATGATTTACTGACGGCGCATTTAACTTCAAGCAGCAAATTGCAATATTCTAATGAGTGCTTTATGAACGCGGCCATTCATCTGCATCACATTGCAAATATATGGTAACTTGAATTTAATGCGTCTTCCAACTTATATTTATCCTTCAATATCAAGCTGCGTCAGTTCATCAAGTGAGCTCTGGTGTAATTGGTGACCTTTGCATCCTTGCATGAAGTAGTAGTTTTCATAAATAATGTTTCGGTCCTTTGATGTGTTATATTCTGCGCCTCTATCTTGGCAATATATATGGCACAGTTAACTCGTTGCCGATGATTATCTTTTAACCATATGATGCAATAACGCATGATATTTTAAGGCAGAATGACATGACATTACACTGAGAGGCGAGATAAAATCACAATTACCCTGGTAACATGGATTTAATTTCCGTTTTTTTACGATCATCAATCGGCTCAACAGCAACTTTTGGAAACAGTGTTAGGTAAGCTGACATGAATAGACCTCAGGGGAATCAAAAAGTTACAATTTCCCGTTAAGACCTTCTTGCTGTGTATGTTATACATTCAGGATCACATATTCATCGCAGGTCGGGGTCACAGATCACATTTCATATAATATCCTCGTTGAACATCAATAATATCCTGCATTTGTCGAAAAGTGATATTACGCATAAACGGTAGAGGATGCCCACGCAATACATAGTTTATATGAATACCATCAATGCATCGGTTGTTTATGCATTTTAATAACAGAATAACCTGTTGAATGTGAACTTGTAATAATGAGTATGATAAAAGCAAACGGTATTTGAGAGCCACTGCTTTACCTTAACAAAATTACGCGAAAACGACATCATAAACCTATACTAATGATCATGGTGTCACTTAAGCAATATGCAATATACTTATGTAAGAGCACATAAAAGACGAATGTATTTGACAAATGGTAGCATATGTAACCATCTCTGATGTTACGCGCTAAGACTTATGACCGTTTGCACACCATGGTTTTAATCATGTTTTATCTATGCTGCTGTCAAACAAAAGAAATGACACTCATTGAGTGACAACTCAAATATATAACGATTTATAACGGTATCATGCTGTAAAATATACACGCAACCAGCGGAATTTATCTTGAAAAGGATATACTTATTGGCCAGCTGTTTATTAAATATAAGTCTGCTAGTACGGCACAATATAATCATATGTGTCACACCCTGTCAAATGGGAGCTTTGATGATTGACATATATTATTCATGTATAATACATTGGAGATGCAGTTTTTTATTGTGGTACAGTGTCGATGATTCGATAAGGAACATTTTTGCGAAACGAAGAACGAAAAAACATGGCACTTAACGGCAAATAAATATTCGATGCTCTTTCACATTAGTTGCTTTATTATTTGGCAGCTGTGAGACCTAATGGATATTCACTCTGTAAAACTCTATCTTTCACTGTTCTTCAAACATTTAGAATGGCATACTGGGCCATGCATAAGCAGTTTCGTATAATAGCACCGGATGTTGCGCGTTCCGTCTAATGAGAATCATATAAAAGGTAAATAAATCCAATTATATTTCAATATGGTTCTAGCAGCATACATGATATAAGTGTATAGATTGTGTGCATAAAACCGCATTAATCATCTGCTGTATTAGCAAGAGTAGGCTGGATTCATTATGTGCGCAAGTTCGTAATTTTGAATAATTTATATCGCGTCATGGATCGATATGATTATTGTAGCTTCATAATGATAGACTCATTATGTTATTCAAATACCTAATATGTCCATGTTAATAAGATTTTCATACATTATATGAATGTTATAACAGGCACCTTACTGTACCTTGTCTTCTGTGGTGTGTTGGTTTGTACAGTAATTCTACCTAGACAACTGAACGAGTTGCTGCTGGTTTTCTAATACGTTGTTATAATTCCGTTCGCACGACTTACTACAAGAGTCCATGTACAATTTGATAATAGTCATTGGTGTATATCACAATTATGCTTAGATTTAAAGCAGATACCTTATATTCTCCTCCGATTACTTATATGTGTTTTAATTCATGCAATAAACACCCATTGAAGTGTCGTACTTAAATGTAATCAAAACAGCTACAATCTGGATAGAAATTGATTACCTTATACTAGAGATCCGTGGACTACCTGCTGTAGACATACTGCTTACTGTAAACATACCAGCCTGGTGAGAATAACGAAGCTCAATGAATGTCAAAAAAGAACTGAACATTGTTATCATGGTGCTCCAACTCTTACGTTAACATGCAACTTGAAGCAGATCGTCTTCCCTGACCAAGAACTTGCGGGGGTATTTAGAGAACTATTGAACAAGATGCAGCAGGGTGCGAACAAATGTGTTATCAACCCGAATAGCCTCGTAAATATGTGTAATGTAGGCTGCTATGCCTGAAAATATATAGAATGAATTTGCCATAACTACACAATAAACAGAGGAAAATATTCATGTAGTTGTATGTTGAAAACAGACTTAATGTATTTAGCGTTCAACCTTCAGAGGTGATTTTGTGCAGTTGAAAACCCTCCTTGGACCAAATTTATCTCTTCAACTGATACATTGCACAATAAACCCCATTCTAAAGTGCTGGAAAACTCGTTGAATAGGAACGCTTCTGAATACGTAATACATCATAGCGGTGGCAATGATAAATATGTATGTGGTATAAGATTCAGTATAAGTACAGGCTGTCATCCTACTATCAAGAACTTTAACTCTATGACGGGCCCTTTTTTAAAAATAATATAAAATCGAATATTGTGGTCTCATGGCAATTTTGACGTCAAGGTCATATTGCCTAGCTAATACAGGGAATGATTGTCCTAGTTCGGTTGCGATTTACATATACTTTGCACGTTAACTTTTGATGTAAACTAATGCGGCCTGTTAGATCATGCTCACAGTCACCAAACGTTCGTAAGTGACGCTTATTTGTTCCGTCTTAGCTTCCCATACCGTAGGTGGTCTAGCTTCCTCGGATTTGTGTCAGTTATTCAGGTATTGATACTGTCTGTGTTCAAAGTGTAGATCTAACAATTCAAATGTGGTTATGATTGCTGTCAGCAGCAAGGAAATCATACAGCTCTATTCACTGCCACTGTTCTGAGCCGTGCTAATTTCCAGTAACTCTACGACTGTGTCTGTCGGAATAATATTAACAGTTAAAACGTCACATATATGGTGATGCGAAATATACACTGTCAGATCCATACATGCAATAACACGAGATCATGGCTAACAAAAATAGCCCTATGGGGTTTTCATGAAATACCATCTATTATGTCAGCACCAGTGTGCATTAACAATATATTCTGATTATGGTAGCAGATCAGCAAGTAGTTCCACAGTATGTATCTACCAAGAGACCGCAATGAAGGTTTGAGACCATTTAGTCTCATTATATCTACCATAATGAGACTATTAAATGACACGAGAAATCAAAAGAGAGCAGTTGTTATTGGTTAAGCCTCAGTACTTTGATATCTTAATCAATATGGATGTGTTCCAGTAAGAAATACAACACGTGGACATAATAATGCCTTATGATGACATATATTATTATAGGATACCGAGTGCTTCCTAGGTGGTGTGATCATTATGCTTATTGGATGGCAATACCAAGTCAATCCCGAGAAGATTAGACACGAGAAGATTAGAAGTATGCTGCCTCATCTGTAGAGAACAGTGTTAACGGCATAAGAAATGAGGTAACATTGCATAAATTTTATTTCAGAAGTTGCTTGTAACACCAAACGATAAACACCTCACCAATCCCCTGGTGTCATTTTGTGTCTACCAGGCGGGACCACACTATTCCAAACACGAACCAACACTCACCGGATCACTGCTTTACATAGAAGACGAAGGTACACAACGACGGACAGCCACCTATATGTATACCAAAGCTACCATTAACGGCCCTGTCAAGCCAAAGACAAAATACTTACAGCAATTGCTGTCATTGGAATATACACGTTGCGCACAGTGAGTAACCTTCTCGCAGAGATGATTTTATATATATGTATATGTACATCCGCGCCTGTTCAGGACTATATCGAGTGTGTATGAAAATTAACATGTAAGGTTTGGCGATTATTAATCACCCGGTATAAATTATTAGGCTCTTTGGAGCTATATTGGCAAACATTACAGGGTTATATCTGCCACAAACATTCATATGGGATTCTGTCCGACGATTTCAGAGTGGTCAATTTCCATTTTATGTGTTGTGATACCACAGACTTGGATGGATTATTAGCCTCTTTGAAGATATATTGGCAAGCATTTCAGGGTAACATCTGCCACTAACAATCAAACGAATTCGTTCAAAAGATATCGGAAAGGTATCCGTTTATTCGGTGTGATGTCGAGGACCTTTACATAATGATGGCTCAGATGGCATCGGACTTACATGAGGGAAATTGGCCCGAAGCAATGAAGGCTTTGTTGAATTTCGAACAAAGGGATACTTAACAAAGCAACCTCGCAAAATGTTCTCTGTTAGACATATTACCACTTAAAACCATGCATTCACACCCTACACGCAGATTATCCCACGCACGCAGAACACTTGAAACACTGCATGCATTTCCAAATACATAATGCTGCAACTTTTGCATATATTCTTCATTTTGATAACTAGAGCTGTTAGTTATGTTTATGACCACATCATATATGAAATGTTCGAAACAGTATAACAAATGCCATTTTCTGCCATAAATGTGATGTTCATCTGCCTTATTTCTGCCGATTAAACATGGAAGCAATTATAACTTAACGTGTATTATGAAGGATTCTATAATAAGTAAGTTAGCACTCAGAACCATATTTGAAATTTTTTGATTGCTTGTGTTTGTTTTAAATGATATGAAACTGTACAACAGAAATATAATGCATCTTTATCTATTGCGATTTTGCTCCGTAAAAAGACCACTGTTTACTTTGTTACTTAACTAAATGGTGGTCTGATAACCGCTACTACATCGTATAGGCTAGAACGAAACAAAAACCAATTAAATGCAGAATACCCAAGACTGTATTGTATATCATCTAACCTAATGTGATTTATTGTGAAGTCTAGTCAGGATTTCAAACAAAACAAAAATACAGGTAAGCGACCTGACTCATCCTTCAATGGGTAGAATTTGGTATTGTAAAGCTAATTATATTGGTGTAATGTGTTTCTGAGAAACATTGAATGAGCGTCTGATAGTATTATAGAGCCTGATTCTTGGGAGTAAATCGCGGATGTAATTAAAACAATTACTAACGTTTGACAACATGTTGTGAAATACATATAATTTCGTTATACGTGATTATTTGCATTACAAAACAGATGGATTCTCTGTCTGTCATTTTGTCGTACAATATTAAGAGAGGACCCAGGCTCCACAAGTATGAAAAGTAGAATCATATTTACCAAAGAGCAGATAATAACCACGTTGGTAAGCTGGAGAGGCAGTCTGATGAATAGTGTATTCCATCATGGCTGGTGATCACGCTATCCGTTAAACCATATTCCATGTTTCATTTAGCCAGATGTATATCTTCTATCAAAGAAGGTTTCAGCGCTAATAATGAATACGAATCGTGGTGAGCTAATCCATTCGCTCTTACACGAAATGTCATTACCATTGTTTGGTTTGTTTGGGTTATCTATGATATATATGGGTGGGGTGTTATGTGTTTGTTAGTGTCAGAGAGTTGGTTTTTGTATCTGTCGACCATTGTTTTACAAGACAAACAATCAATGGTGAAAATTGGGTAAAGTCACAGCCTATTGCACTGCAGGTGATGAGGAAAGTGAACCTAAAGGGATCGCCTCTTAGCAAAGAGTATATAGTTACGCTAAGAGGGCTCACTTCGAGTGGCTCTGCGGTGATCGCTTCCCCAAGTATAATACATTGCATACGTGGCGCTACCGTGACACAAACAAAAGCTCATGGGAATACTGGGCGATTGTTGGGAGCGGGGAAAAGAGCCTTGCCACTGTCATAACACGTCGCATAATAGGTTTATGAATAGCGAAAATAGCAAGTACTCTACAAAATAAATATCAACTAGATAAATTAGGGAAAACAGTTCACCTCGAACAGAGACCGCGGAGTTTACGATCATCGATCTTTCATGTCCACATTGTTGATAGCAGTTTTAGATTGTCAATAAATGACTAAAGCGAGAGAACTGGCCTTGGGTTGACATAAATATTTTTGGCATGTCAGGGGGGTTTGAAGGTCGTGAGCGAAGATTTCATAGCTACGCTGAGCTGCGTGACGATTATCACGAAAGACATTCCCGAAAATACCATGAATTCAATGAAAGCATATGGGACTGTTGGTCCAACGTCTCGGGGCTCGGCGGCTGTTAAAGATATGGAGTCATCTGATTGGTCGAAACGACTTCAGATCCAAAGTAAACAGCGCATTCCACGCTATAACAAGACGTTATGACAATAACGCATCGGCTAACAGGTGTCGTCTTCGCTTATTTCCTTGGGCGGAGGCCTCGAGTGAGCTTTCGTAGCGTAGCTATAAAATCTTTGCTCTTAGTACAAAGAAATTTGTACTTGATTAAAGATCGCTCAGTAAAAGCAAATGACTCTAAACGGTGCGTAGGAGGTGAACCATTTAAAAATGCTACAAAGCTTCATGATTTGTTCATCGTAGGCAAAAAGGATCTAAATGATTCAGCTGAATTTGCTGTTTGTATACATAGCTTTAATGATCATTACTGCTATGGGTATCGAGGCCATAATTACATAAATGACCTTCAGCTATATCGTCATGACTATTATTCAAATATTACTGTTTTGCAAGTTTCCGGCGTTTACAAAATATATATCCTGATACTTTGCCGTTAATCACATCTTAAATACATTATGCATGTGAAACGTTACTCGGAAAACTCATACAATGTAGCTCGTGTTGTTAAATAGGGGTTGAAAATATTTGCAATGCCACATACATAAACAGCCCAATTTTATTTTGGGTTCAAGTGCCATAAAAATCACCTAGTTTTATATGAAGATATTATGCTGTGACACTGATGGATATAATATATGAACTTGCTTCTGTGGGATAGAAAATAATGGGCGAATGCAGTCGTACAACGTTCTACAGGCTGCCTTTTTATCGTGGTACAGCTATATATATGCAGCATTCACTAAATACATGTATTGATTAGATGTAGGTATGGGAAAATGTAATGACGGCCTCAACCGACGACACGTCGTTGAATTGGATTCCACGTAATTAATGTATCCGATATGGGATGTCATAAGCGGCTGATTAGCAAGGGAATCTGCGCTTTTCAAGATGCACAAGCGATGATATAAACCATTACTCTTGTATCTACATATTTCCAATAACGTGATAAACTTACCAATGTGAGTCCTGCTGCTGCCACCTGTCATGGAGACAACACAATTGCTGTTCTAGAACACACAACCACAACACAACGAGCTCACATGCACCTTCGAATTATCATATTACATGTGGCATAAATATCAAACGGGTTGCACTCAATATTAAGCCCCTAACATTTGATCAAACACCATCCCTTTTTTTGTGCAGTGCATAACAATTTAGGAATTTTTTTTTATTTACAATGTGGATGAGCAAAAAAGTCATAAGAATTAATGTAGCAAAATTGTTTGGATGTTACTACAGATAAGGATCCTGATGATGAACTAAAATAGCATCGCCTGCTTATGAATTTGATGTTTGGTGGTGCTGAGGTTGCTTAAACTCTATTTGCCTCGTGCCTTAATCTGTCGCTGGGATGACATGTCAATCAAATTTATCTGGTAGATTAATTTATTAAGCAAACACACGTTTGTTTACCCAAGAAAACGATTCCTTAGTTAACCATTTAGTATCTTGATATAAATATCCACTGACGTCCTATTTCAAGACGCATTATTGTTATATATTTGTAAAGCAAGGACGCCATCATCAAATTATAACACAATCTCTGACAATGTAGTGTTGTGAATTAATCACAATAGTTTGAAAAATTTATGTTTGGTTAGATTGATAATTGGAAACACTAAGGTCGTTTACATTAAGCAACGCAATGGTCTCTTAATTCCCTATTATATGTGGAAAGACGCATTGAGCACGCCAAAATACAGGGCGCATCTGCCATTGAACACTCACGGCTCACTCCAGTCACGGCAATTGTTATTCTACACTCAATGGTGCATTAACACCGTGTCATAGCGTTACCAGTTTATGACTCTAAATGTACTTCATTAAATATTTCATGTCGCTTTCGGTAACAACACGCCAACATGTTGTGCTACCAAAATGCAATTAATCGTAGCACGTTGTAATTGATTTGTAAACTTCTGCTTATGTTTGAGGAATATTTTGTTTAAGGCCGAAAAACAGCGGGATGATGGAGTAGAGACTTACAATACAAGGTAATCGAACAATGTTGCAGCGATATAGAAGTAATTAAACATGACAGTGTATTAGAATAAACATACTCATTTACTGAATAAATACACAACATCGAGCAATAATTCCGACCAAGAGCGATTAAGCTGTCTTGGTTTGTCTATTTTCTTTTTATTATAAAACTTTAATTAGGTGATAATCTGTTATTGACTATGCTGTTTTAACAAAACAACGAAAATATGCAGCGAATACGCAGACGATGAATCCATTACCATCTACACTCAAATCACCACTTACATTTGTAATCATGAGATATTCCGCAAGGATAGTTCACACAGGGTGCACATATGATATATTAGGTTTCTATAAAACTAACATTAGTGAAGTGGATATTACAAGCATTGGTATGGCCTGAGGTCTATTCCCATTGCCTTTCACATATCGGCATACCATGGCATGTAGTTATATGCAAAATATCAACGAAGAGAATATGATCTCAACTAACGCAAGAACCACGACAAACGAGGCAAAGAGGTTTAGCTGCTTCTCTTTTCATCTTAACCTAATTGCAGCCCAAATTACATGCCAGATTAGCAAATCGAGAACACGAACAATAATGCAACTCAGCGGTGATTTGCTATTCATCTGTTATCTAACTGACGCACACATTACGTTTGAATAAGAAGATTAGTGGAGCTCTTTTTGCCATCGATTTGATGTCAAATGGTTCAATAGGTCCGAACTGGCGTTATAATGGTTGCGTATGTGTATGAATACACGCAAACATTTACAAACATGATATAGTGAAGATGTCACATTGAAAACAAGCGTACAAAATGCACGATAAATACAAATACACACATATCCAGACTGCTGTATTCCTTGATATATTAATATTTCGTTCAGATAGGATATTTTTTGACAAGAAGTGTTAGGTGTCGAGGCGATACGGCACCTGGCCGGTAACGCCTCGCCTATACAGTAAAGCCGATGCGACACTTTTGGCGTCTATTTTACCGGCTCTTCCAGGAATGTGTGCTACATCCGTGGAACTCATGGCCGAGTAATTTTAAACTAAAACTGCTACAATGGTCGGTTGAACATATTATGGTTGTCTCATTTGTATTACCGTTCCCTTGAAACTAGAAAAGTCGACTCAATGAATCTGACAAAAAATAGATAAAGTGATGACCAAATTTATTAACTTCACCATTGTATCAATTTATACAGTACATGGTAGTCACATCGTGTATATCGTATAGTGTCCATCACATGGTCGACCATTCAGAAAATTAGCTGCACGAAGTAGACGCTTAGTTGTGCACTGACCAGCTGCAAATTCCTTCCAGTACTCCATTATGCGTTCTTGCTGCTCTCCATACTCCTTGCGTTGGTATCTCTCGAGTTTCTTCTGAGGAATCC
The DNA here is from genome assembly GCA_034190875.2 of Urechis unicinctus. Lineage (NCBI taxonomy): Eukaryota > Metazoa > Annelida > Polychaeta > Xenopneusta > Urechidae > Urechis > Urechis unicinctus. The sequence continues at coordinate 16,656,947 of CM067350.1, read as the reverse complement.
GTTTGGCGTTTGACTTCCACTTGCCTTAGCCTCGTCGTGAAGATACCTGAGAAGGAGGTAGAATGAGAGCTGCGACTTGCCAGCCTTGGAGTTGTGTGCCAACCCTGCACATCGTTACTACACATTCAATGACATGTACGGGCGTGTGCTGGAGGTTCACTTAGTACCATTAAAACATGACGTTTGCACGAATGACAACCCTCCAAGTGCTTATTAATTGTAGGGTGAGACACATACATGATAGTATACGATATCAGGGAGTGATCAAATGGTCATAAAAGAGTAATATATCAAAGTCATGATGTTCACGATTGTGACGGAACATATAACTTATTTTAGACTAACAGTTGGCCCTTTACAATAATCACACAGCAACACATGCGGTTTGATCATATATCTCTTGCTAATTTGATATGATACATATCCTCACCCAATGATTATATCCCAAGTAAACTTCTTTAATATGAAACAAGTATAATCACAGTAGCCTCAATTTGCTCTGTCAACATTGCAAACATTTGCGAGCTTCGTTCTTGCATAAAATTGACTACAGTCTATTCCATTGCGGACAGAAAATCACTTTTATGGTAATTAAAAAACAAGTGAGATTTCTGTAATCTTTTTGTTGAGCGCGTCTGATCTATTGCATATGCGGCATACGTGATGTGGTTACAGGGGGTTCATCAAATAATGCATGCATAATATACCTTGGATATTGGCAAACGTTTCTATAGGGCCATCCATCACAAGGCTAATGTTTTGGAACATGATAGGCCTGGTGAATGCTTAATTAAGGTATTACACTTTGTAATGCTTTGAATCAAATATATATCAAATAAGAATACCATTTACTGAAAGGAGGGGATTTTGTAAGCTAACGGTCCCGTAATTCATGGGCTAATTTAGTGTGCAATTGTATTAATGTTGTATGCGATGATAAGAATGGGCAGTGCGAACAGAAAGTCGTTTTGTTTTCTTTTCAGTGCAGTCGTTTTGGGGATTCTTGATGTGTTCTGCTTATACATTACATGACATTTTAAACGCTGCTGTGATCTTTCATTTTTGTCCGACTTGTAGTGTTCATGAACGACTTGTGCAGCTTGAGGTTTCATCCAGTGGCTTATAACTCAAGAAATCTATTGTAAAGATACACACTGGTAGTCCCGGGGTTAGGGCCTATCCAGTATATAATTGTTTGTATTTCGTCTAGGTTCTGCGTTATCATAACGTTGTAGCTAAAACCAACGATTGTTATCTATAGTAGATCTTTTTATTGGAGTAACTCGACCATTCAACTATGAAAGGTATGTGAACTATAAGTCACTGTTCAGGTATCCCTCTGCTATCGCAGCATCGGGTTTTAAGCTACCCTATGAAATATACTATTTTATCACGCAAAAAGTCATTTAAG